>OY776254.1:1625410-1936882 GCA_963675405.1 Cosmorhoe ocellata | reverse complement strand
GATCTATACGTATAAAGAACTTTGCCGTGACTTATTGACTGCAACGCGGAGCCTAAACCGCTGGTCCTAGATACTTGAAAATTAAAAGGCGCATTCTTTACAGCACGTACACGAATTACCGAAATTGAACCTCTAAAGGGAGAAGCGGGAGGTTGAAAAAATATTTAAGCGAGATAAAAAATCGCGGGGAGTTCCACTGGTTAAGTACAAACAAATGCAAGGGCTATACATTGATGTAACGATTTCAGTTATTAGCTTTTATTCGGACAGTACAAAAGTTATTAGTAGGTATCTACATAAAAACGAAGGTTGTTTTGTAACTCATTGCTATCGATATGTGTTTGAAATTCTGAACACATACATTCAATGATCTGTCGGTCTGAATGATTTCCATGTTATCATTATTTGAGTTACCTTTTACCTTCCCGTAATTTTTTAATAGTAAGGTTGGTAGTGATAAGTGTCGGCCCACACCTGACGGAAAATGTGTTGGTCGCGTAACGCCAAAACGGACGAGTAGATAATAAAACACTTAGGGTCGACCTACATGTGACAGAAGATACGTCGCGTATTATCGGTCGCGTAATGCCAAAATATAATAAAACATTCAACCTTTCACAGTCAACCGATGATGCGTGGGACCGTTGATTTGCCCAACGCATTTTCCGTCAGATATGTACCGACCCAAACATACTCAACTAATGAGGCGTTAATGCGTTAAGCGTACGTATCTTCCGTATATACCCGACGTATCTTCCGATGTGGGACGAACTTTAAACTTGCAATATCTCACAACGTGTATATTAGAAGTAAGCAATGTACGATTTGCGTACCTAACATAATAAACGGTTGCTAGAACGGTATGGAGTTTACAATGAGAATAAATGATTAAAGTACATAACAGCCTATTCGTTTTATTTACAACCAAGAATCTGTCTACAACATAATCTGTATTTTATTCATAAAAAAACAATATGGCGCCATATTAGGTACTAGTTCAAGATAAGGATTAGGAGTAATAAGTTAACGTGGTATGGGCATGTTATGTGGGGAGATTAATGTCATGTGACGAGAAGAGTGTTAGGTAAGAATGTGGGTGTAGGTATACAGGGGTAGAGGTAGGCCAAAGAAAAGATGGATGGACTGTGTGAAAGATATGAGTAAGAAAGGAGTGAGTACCTACTGAGATGACGGATGATAGAGAGAAATGGAAGAAGAAAACGTGTTGTGCCGACCCCGCATAGCGTGGGAAAAAGGCAAGAAGAAGAAGTACTTGCTAACCCTACTCCATGTTCATGATTTTTTGATCATTAATTTCATGACAAGAAGTTATGTAAATCTACGTAGTAGAGTCAAGTGTTCAACAATGAAACATTGCGATATTTCTGAATTGCCACGTTGCCAGATCGTAAAGTTTAGCGCGTATGGAGTAATTTTAGTGTTTCATTGTTGAACACTTGACCCTGCTTAGATATTGTGTAGTTTGATCCTTATGTGTATTCTTCGGAATGTTTTCCCTTAATTTGGTTCAGGGTATCGCATGTCGGTGTTACTGAGACTCTTCGATAGATACTCCTCTGCTTCCTTCTTCATCTCATCATCAAAATATTGAACCCAGCCTCCAGATCGCCCTGAAATTAATGATCAGCCTGATGTGAAATTGAAATTGAAATTGAAAAATATTTATTCAGTACAATCACAAGGATCACTTTGAAACGTCTTACATGCTAGGTGAATCTATGTGCCAATTCCAACCTAACCCAAGTACGAGAAGAACAGGCAAGAAACTCGTCTCGGTCCTAGCGCTTTTTTGTATGATCCTTCTTACAAAAAAATGTAATCAAGATTATCTAATAATAATAACATAAAAACAGAACATAAATACATAAAACAAAAGGACAGCGTTTACATTGCAAATTGGTTAGCTGTTTAATTGGGCGGAGCGACATCGGGCCATGAGTTCCTATCATCAATATATTCATTTATATTATAATATGCTTTCTTTAAGAGATTATTTTTAATGAAGGCTTTGAATTTTCTAACAGGAAGTTTAGTTGCATTTATAGGAAGTTTATTATAGAAACGTATCACGTTCCCCATAAATGACCCGTTCACTTTTTGTAACCGAAACTTAGGGATTAATAATTTATGTTTGTTCCTAGTATTGATTCCATGTACATCGCAGTTTTTCTGAAGTCTATCCCTATTCTTATGAGCGTACAGTAAATTTTCGTATATATATTGTGCCGCTACTGTGAGAATATTAATTTCTTTAAATTTTTCTTTTAAAGAGTCCCTCGGTTTCATTTTGTAAATGGCACGAATTGCCCTTTTTTGTAATACGAATACTGATTGTATATCCGCTGCTTTTCCCCAGAGAATTATACCATATGACATAACACTATGGAAGTAGCTAAAATAAACTAATCTAGCTGTAGCTTCATCCGTAAGCCACCGTATCGTACGAACTGCATATGCAGCGGAACTAAGCCTACCAGAAAGTTTATCGATTTGTGGTCCCCATTGCAGTTTGGCATCAATATTGATACCAAGGAAAATCGTAGAATCAACAAGATTCATTGCTTCCCCATTAATTTTAATATTAGTTGGCCTATGCACTACGTTGGGCAAAGTGAATTTAATACATTTTGTTTTGTTAGCATTCAGCAGAAGATTATTTACAGTGAACCAGTTCAGAATCAATGATAGTGACTCATTTACGTAGTCACAACTCGAATTGGTTCTGTCAACTTTAAAAACTAATGAAGTATCGTCAGCAAATAAAACTATGTCACAAATATCTTTTACAACAAATGGGAGATCATTAACGTACACTAGAAATAAAAAAGGACCCAGTATCGATCCCTGCGGTACCCCTATCTCAATAGTTGAACCTGAAGACCTTTCCCCGCCAACGTCTACTTTTTGGACTCTATTCGATAGATACGACTGTATAAGGTCTAAGGCCTGGTTTTGGACGCCGTAATACTTTAACTTTGAAATTAAGTTTGCATGACTCACGCAGTCGAAGGCTTTAGACAGATCACAGAATACACCGATTGCATCCTGCGACTTCTCCCACGCATCAAATATATGTTTCTTTAAAGCTATACCTGCATCTGTTGTTGATCGACCTTTGGTAAATCCGTACTGATTACTATGAAGTAGTCCGTTAACGTTGAAGTGAGATAATAGCTGATTAAGAATTATTTTTTCAAAGATTTTACTTAGCGCGGGCAATATCGATATTGGTCTATGTTAGACACTGTTCCCTCAAGTGTGGCACTGGCCTTACAGTCCTTCAAATTGCTTTAGTCACACTGTTACACAAGTGTAATACGTTGGGTACTCTTCTTTTAAAAAAGGTTGCAACGAGTAACAGTGTGATTCTATGGGAAAAATCTCCCAACGAGTCGCTCATGAGCAAGTCATCTAAAACGCAAAACATCAGAGTAGCTTATGACCTAAAACGCTTATTGACTGATTAGTAAATTACCTAAATTGCGTATGGATCTGGTGTGAACCCACCTTTCGGTCGTGCCGGTTTCCTCACGATGTTTTCCTTCACCGATTGAGAGCACTACTACTGGGGCACTGGTCTAATCTAGAGAGTGATTGTTTCTATCAGTGTGGTAAATCCACCAGGCGGATTAAATGCGCAACAGTCTCTCAAATTGTTCAGACATACCGGTTTCCTCATGATGTTTTCTAGTCTACCACCAGCTTTACAATATCTACAATGACACGAATATTAATTAGAACTTTCGCATCTTATTGATGTAAAGACCTTCAAATACTTGATTACCTAGGTATTTTATCATCGCTAACTAAGCCCAACTCAGCATGATGTACCCTAGAATGGTACAGAATGGTAAAATTCTTAGTGGTGTGCGTGCGATTATGAGATATACCTACTAATGGGACCATTCGATTATGAAAATGTTTCGAGATCTTTCGATTATGACATGTACATATATAGGCATTTAGTAATTACTTTATCTACTAATCTAGCCTATCGCTGCGTTGTTCCTAAAGTTATCGGTAGGGTGGTGTGGTAGCCAATGAACCACCAAAAGTTTAGAGGGCTGTAACTTTTTTCCTGTTAGACATTTTAAGTATTATTTTAGCTCAAGACCTAAAAAATTTCAATGACTTTCAAATTGCTGTTGTGTTTTCAGCTTTTACCATATAGATAATAGACAATGAGACTTAAAAAAAAAAATTGGAAATGGCTCAATGAGTACCCCTAGGAGTACACAATGAACCGGGGGGTGGGTATTCAGTGAATCGTGAGGTACACAATGAACCGTTGTCCTACCATACCATGATTTAAGCCTAGAAGGATGTTACATAAAACGGCAATTGGGTTTTTTAATAATTATTTATTAATCAAATGTTTCAAATTATATAGTTATCAGTCTTAATAATAATGAGTGAGGTAGAAAAAATGTCAAGTCTACATGCATTGCGCTTAAATTCTAGTAGGTACCTTAATACAACAATAGAACACAATCATAGTAATTAAGTAGGTAACGTTAGGTAATTATTACCTGTATTAGGAACTATTCAACATGTTATGTTACCTATAATTGTAAAGTTCTCACTTTATTATCTTCAGTCTTAATAATTAGCTTAAAATTAAAATAACGTGAGTTAGACTTCAAAATGACAGTAGAAACATTGCAATATCCTAAGATATGTTACCTATAATTATAAATTTCTCGCTTTAATATCTTCAGTCCTAATAACTAGCTTAAAATCAAAATAACGTGAGTTAGACTTCAAAATGACAGTAGAAACATTGCAATATCCTAAGATATGTTACCTATAATTATAAATTTCTCACTTTAATATCTTCAGTCCTAATAACTAGCTTAAAATCAAAATAACGTGAGTTAGAACTTTTGAAACTATCATAGTTATAAACATAAAAGTCATTTATAACGGGATAATTACCATGATTTGGTTTTTAGTTTTCCAATATTTCATTAATAAATATTAATCATTCATAATAAATATTGGAAAACTCAAAAACCAAATCATGGTAAATATCCCGTTATAAATGACTTTTAACGTGAGTTAGAATTAAACATGACAGTAGAAACATTGTAATATCCTAATCATCCTTAAACCTAAACATTTGTTTGAAAGAGATCAATTTGTCCCATAATTAATAGCGCAAATTCAGCTTTGACATATCAACAAAAAATTTATAGATATTTTGTTGGCGAGCTGTGCTTCCACTAATTTTAGGACGTGGTAGAATATATTTTATATCAGCTTTGCGAACGCCTGCTGTGTCTGGTTCCTTTGGAACCGAAAATAACTGCTTGGGTTTGCTTTTTAATTTGAGGTACGATACGTAATAGTCGCAGCCTTGGCTCTCCAGTTCTTCCAAAACTTCTCCTACATAAAAAACGTTAGTTTTTTTTGATCCAAAGGCTACAATCACAAAATCTTTGGGGCGAGGATTGCGAGCCAAGGGCGGAAAATCATTGTTCAAAATGATCTCTTCGTCTTCAGACTCATTTACAAACTCTTCTCCTCCAGAAGATGAGCCACTGCAGATGAAGATTCCTTCTTCGTCCGATGATATTGAGCTTCCGACCGACCTTTCCCTCTTTCTTTTATTCTTGAAGAGATCTTTTTTAACGACCAGCGCTCTATTCTGGCTAGTCTTCTTTGTCTTTTTCTTAGCTAATTCTTCTTTTTCTGGAGTATCTGTAGCCACCATACTTTTTCCAGCTTTTCTTTTTGAATTGGTTTTTCGAGGTTCTGCCTTCAATGGTGCTCGAAAAACTTTCGGTGAAATAAAAGTTTCTGTAGTTTTAGAAGTCGTGCCGACGCCGGAAGTGGATGGCTTAGTGAAATTCTCTATATCATTTTCGCTGTCTCCGCCAGGCTTTAAGTGACATTTAATTTTGTTAGTCATTGCTGCTATTGTAGCTGTCTGTATTTGAGTGTTCTCTTCATTCTCATCACTGGTGCATAACACTGATGGTGATTTACGATTCGTCAGAAGCAGAGATTCGTCTTCGGGTTCTATAACGTCATCTTCAGCATCTGTTTCATCATCATCCACATCCGGTGCAGCTCTGTCTGTAACTTCGCTGGGCATAAAATCAATATCTGTGAATATTTCATCATCAAACGGGAAAATACCACACTTCTTGAACGCGTTAGTAATGTTGATTGGTGTCATGGCTCTCATATATGCTACACCAACGCATTCTGCAACATTATAGATGGTCAGGGCTCTTCCTGGATGGCGTGTTAACCATGAGTCTACAGCGGAATTATAGAAAGCCTTAAACGGAGCATTTAGGCCAACGTCCAAGGGCTGCATCCTAGCTGTAGTGTGAGGGTGAAGTGTGAGTACTGTCACTCCTGCAGCTTTTGCCAGATCGAGTGCTTGAATGGAAAGATGGCTTTCGTGGTTATCTAATATTAGTAAAGCCGGGTTCTCCATCGACGCAGAAGAATACTGGATGAAATGCTTCATCACTTCAATAAATAGATCAGCATTCATCCAACCGCTCGGAGAAGCTAATCCCAATGTTCCTGAAGGTGCCCCATACAGCATGTGAGGCTTAAAGTTTTTCCTCGGAAAAACCATCGCTGGTGGTAATGCCTGGCCTAATGCGTTTACGATGCAGCATGTGGTAACCAGTACTCCACGCTCACCACTTGTAACCTGGCAGACGTTGCGTCCTTTGGCTGCAAGCACTTTACTTGGTCGCTGCACTGTAGTTGTGGCAGTCTCATCCAAATTAAACACTCTGCTCCCATTGGAAAATGATGGATGACGGTTTAGAACGTCTTTAAGGTTATTGAAGAACTTGGTTACATTAACTCTATTGAAAGCTGTTGCTCTAGCCAAGCTGCAAGCCTCTGGTTTCTTGACGGACAGATCTGGGTGTCTTGCACGGAAACCTCTTAACCAATCCCTGCCGGCCATCTTTTCTTTCTTCCAGTTTTCGGGCATGGACATATTATTAATTGTCGCCATTTGGTAAGCGATTCGTCTGCAGTCTTTAGATGTTATCCCATAAAACTTATTAGCGCACTCAACTATATATTCTTTGATACTGTTTTCTTGCTCTTCGGTGAAGATCTTTTTTGCATCGTAATGTGGCTCCAATCGTGAAGAAGGGTCTGCTATGTATTTTAGGACGTATCTACGTAGTGTCGGATATGGAACCTTCGACTCTTTGGCAGCCTTTCTAAGGCTAAGGTTTCCTTTGATATGTAAGTCAATTCCTTTCTTTATTTCAGCCGTCGTGAGAGCGCCCTTCTTACGGTTCACCCTGCCCTTCGTATTTCGACCCATGCTGCAACAATAAACAGAAGTTGATAACGGTAGTGGTACCTACACGATGAACTATGATGATTACTACGAATACTAAATGCATAATAGGGTGGCATCGAAAACGTTTATAAAGTCAATATGACAAGGTTTATAATTTATTGCGTCGTAATAACAAGTTTCCAAATATTTGTATAACCCCAAAAAAAGCTAAATTTCAAGAGTGCTCCATTTTGATTTCTTGAAGGAGATAAGGTCAACGACCTGTATTGCCAAGCTATCGGGCATCGAGTATAACATAAAATGAAGGTATGAATACTATCACAAAAAAGTGGTACTCAATGAATCAATTGTAGTACACAATGAACCAAGGTTCATTGAGTACTCAAAAAAAATGATTCATAGAGTACCATACCCCTATTGAAATATTTAAAAGTTTTCCACAGCTAACAGGAACACGATTTGGTTACAAAAATGAATTTAAACCATGCTTACTAAACTATTTTTTAGATCAAAATCACTTAACAGTTCCTAGGATAATCAAAAATTGAGTAAATAAACAAATAAAATCAAAATTTTTGCTTACTTTTTGCGCGCGAAAAGATAAATCTCCTCCTAACTCGTGCGTTCCTGGCGGGAATTCGCCGACGACTGGCGGTGACAGGTTGGTGCGTGAGAGCGGTTCAAACGTGTAATAGGCACTAGCTGGCAACGTCGCGTTTAGGCTGTAGGCCCTGTGGTTCATTGAGTACACTTGATTCACTGGCTACCACACCACCCTACTTGCATTTTATTTTTGTTTCGTCTATTGACTAAATCTTGCTTCACCCACCTTTTCTGAAGAAACTCTTCTCGTCCTGACTATCCTTAGCATTTCTGAAGATATCCTGCTTCTTCATGTTATTGAAGTTCAGATGTTCGGCCAACTTCTGTTTCTGTTCAGCACTGTACTCTTTGCCAAGGAACACTGATACCTTGTCTATTACACTTGGAAGATCCTTCAAAATAAACAATTAAATTGATTTAGGCTTTAAATGAATAGATAGGTTACTATGGTCTAAGATTCAGGCGGAACTTTGTGGTGCTTTACGATTGGGAAATAAATTGAGCAGTTGGCATAGAGCTTCTGTTTCGGCACTCGGCGAGGCGACACCAGTTCAAACCGAAACAATGACCTGAAGATGCTCCGTGGAGAAGAGAAAGACGTGTCTAATTTCGTTTTAAGATTGCAATAGTAATATTTAAATCGATGTTGCAATTGTGCAGATTACAAAAGAAAATCTCCTTGTCTGGGTGAGAGGTGACTAATGACCTAATGATTTGGTCCTTATCCTTAGATATGTCACATTACAGATAAGGAACTTCATGAATCGTAGATACTTATAATCGAGTAATTCATCATGTTGATAAGTAGGTACTTATGTACCATACAAATTGAGTGCAGCCGGCTTAACATGAGCAACGGCGAAATTTTGTTGACTGTTTTGTCTCGCTCTTGTGCAAATATACGACAACATGGTCGACAAAACAGTCGATAAAATTTCGACGTGTTGCTCATGTTAACCCCGCTGCACTCGATTTGTATGGTACCTAAGTACCTAATTATCTACATGATACCTACTCATGAGTTATTAGTAGCTACCTACCTAATTAGCCACATATATTTCGCGTAATGTAGCGCCGGTCACGGAAAACATGAGGAGTAGGTACTTAATAATAGGTTTGCGTGGTATGGACATGTTATGAAGAGGGATGAATGTCATGTGACGAGGAGAGTGTTTGATTAAATGTGGATGGATACAGGGGTAGAGATAGGCCAAAGAAAAGATGGATAGACTGTGTGAAAGATGACATGAGTAAGAAAGGACTCAAGGTGACGAATGACAGAGGGAAAGGGAAGAAGATCACATGTTGTGCCGACTCCACATACTCGCAACGTGGGAAAAGGGTAGATGATGATGATTTCACAAAGTAAGGCTACCGCGAACGATGGCTACCTAGCTAAACGTATTATCATTTTACTTGCCCGTTGTAAATCTTCGTAGAATAAGAACATGAGGTTTGGATGTTCCCTCTGATCCCAGGCTTCCTTGACGTGAGGAGACAGTGGTGTGTGCATTACTGAAACATTTTACAGAAAGAGCTACAGAAAGTACCTAAATTTTCATTCAAAAAGCGATACTTAGCGTTTTGCTTCCCTTTTACTTAGTCCAATATTTATAATTTTTGGAAATGTTGTAGATACCTACCACGAATAATTTGGCTTGTACGTTTTTATTAAAGAAATATTGCTTAACATAAAAGTTAAAAATCTAAATGTCCATATTTGTATACGAGTATAATAATATGAATGAACTAGTGCCATTTGCATCTGCTAAAAGAGGTGACATCATTGACTTAGCAGGGCCAGGCTGTATGTGGTATGATATACTCGTAGGACGTTGAAATGCCCTTCAACAGTGACTCACGCAAACTTTCGCGATTACCTATCACAAAAAATCAGTGACCTAAAAAAATATTGGCGTTTGCTAATACGTGTGACGTTATTGACACAGTCTATCGTCAGCCGTATACCAGCAGTGTTGGTATGTGATCAGATCCGTCTTTAAACTACATACAGATCAGATATCTTGTGACCATAGTCGTTGCAATACGGACGAAACATCGAAAAAATTATTAACGATAAATGCGATATAAACTCGTTAGTATCTATTATTATAAGACTCAAAGTCCTGACTGACACACTCAATTACTGACATATAGCCAACGTAAAGCCTAAACCGCTGGTTCTAGAGACTTGAAATTTAGAGGGTGTGTCTGTCTTGGTTTGTAGAAGTGTACCTAACTAAGAAGGGTTTTTTCGAAATTCAAGAGGTAGGTAGCAGAGGGAGGTTGATGTTTGTATGAAAAAACATTAAATTACACGCGAACGAAGCCTATCATGTAGTAGTTAGTTTATAAATATGACTCACTTAAGTCCTTCTTGAAAAGATTCCAGAACTCCTTGAGAGTGACTGTTTCTTCGAAGTAGCGGAACAACTTGTGCGCGAAGTGGAATGATACTGCCACGTCCAAAGGGTTTCGCGCTATGTAAAACACCTGAAAATAATATTTACTATTCATATAATTTCCTCATTTTGCACAGTAGTTATTATTCCGCACGTGACAGGTTTCAAGCCCATCGCCGCTTACCTATAAGAATACTAACCCAATAACACACACTTTCGAATTTTTGTTTCTAGGGTATGCCGGTTATTTCACGATGTTTTCTTTCACCGTTTAAGAGCACTGGCATAGCGCATATACATGTTTCGAATGGAAAAACTCATTGGTGCACGACCAGGTTTGAACCACGACCTTAGGGTAGTGAGGCTGGGGTACTACCACTTCACCACAAGTGCAGAATCCTACTAAAATTATAAACGCGAAAGTTTATAACAATGATGGATATACGAGTATGTTTGTTACTCTTTCACGCTGAAACGGCTGGATGGATCTGGATGAAATTTTGCACAGATGTAGATTATAGTCTGGAATAGACCATAGGCTACTTTTTATCCCGGAAAAATGTACGGTTCTCGCGGTTTAGATTTGTTTTTCAAGGTACCACGCGGGAGAAGATAAACCTAGTAGCTACCTAACCTAGAAGCTAGTATAGATATAACTACTTAGGTATAATTTTAAACCTTAGCAGTCTCCAAGAGTTTCGGCGGAAGCATGGAAAGGGGCAGATGTGTCTTGATATACCGAGGAGACGTCATGCTGGATAGAGTTCGGAAGTCCTCGATAGTGGCTCGGCGGCGGGTGCCAGTCGGCGGGGGCTTGCTTATCTCAGACTGTTGTGTGGGGTATCTGCTCACAAGATGAAAATATATACAGATTAACAACTGCGCGCGTCTCCGCTCGCGTACATACATACTCGGATAAAAAGTAGCTTGTTATTCAGAAAGATAGACTAGAGCTTGAGAAAGGATATAGGCTACCTTTTATCGCGAAAAAATGCTTGAAGGGTTTGAAAAAGGGGATGAAAGTTAAGTGCAAAATAAAAATCCTAATATAATAATAATACTTATTGCCTTAAGTAACAATGTATTCCATAAAGCTAGTAGTCAATAAATATAATACAGTAAAAGTACCTACTTACCATCCTAAATAAATATTAATTATGTATAATTGTTTATTTTTTTTTGAGTGAGGGATTATAAAATTTGATTAATAGGCTTACCTACGTATGATATTACCTATTATTTATATTATTATTACGTATTACCTACCTAACTATGATATCATACTTTAATTTATTTTGATAAACAAGTTTAGTACGTACCTAAGTACATAGGTACCTGCTCGATTTAATATCTTCATAATAAAATATTCGTTAGTGCTTAAGCACTGGAGGGAGAGATATAATTTTATTTGGTTTTAAGATAGTTCTAAGTACTTAGTAAGATAAACTTAAGTACTTACTACGTATGGTCTATGAGCACGTGTAGTTATGTACCTACCTATGTAACAGGTAGGGATTAAATTTTATTGCAATACTTAAAAAAAACTGTTGGACATTTCACGCAACGCCATCTAGCCCCGAACTAAATAAGCAGGTAAGTTTGTATTGTGGGAACCAGATGGCTGATAGATTACCTAATTAATACTTTTTACCCGACTGCGAAGCGAAGAAGGAGGGTAATGTGTTTGGAGTGTATTAGTGTATAGAGTGAGTTCATTTGGCTGTCACTGTAGACTAAACGGCTAGACGGCTTTTGACAAATGAGCAAAAAATGAGGTGTTGTTGGATTTGTCTGCGTCACAAGACATAGGCTATTACAAAATGTCAAAAAAACTATTTTCAGATAATTGTTAAGTTTTTTTTAGAAAAATATTTTTATCTAGATTAGGTACCTACGTTTATAGCACCCAGACAGAACAAACATCTGCGTTCATCACAAATGTTTGTCCTGGGTGGGGATCGAACCCAAAACTTCAGCGTAGAAGCTAGTGTTACTACCGAGCTGTGAGGCCAGTCCAAAATAATTTTAATCAGTATTACCTAAGTATAAAACAAGAATAGGTAGGTACACTTACTCGATAAAAGCGAAGCGGTGGTTCACAGGATTAGCTTTTATAGCATCAAAATCCAAGTCATTGGCGACCAGCCACACCAGCTCTTGGAGCCATGTCGTTCCTGAAACACACGAATGATATTCATGGCAATACGGGACCTACCATTTAAACATTTTAATGCCATCACATCTACTAATTTACACAACAGCGAAGGAGAGTAAGATTATGTCCACATAATGTGACATTACGCCGTGACTCCGAACTGTAACAAACACGCGTGACAATCACACGCATTATCAACGGACCTCGTGGAAAAGCACAGCTTTTTTCCGTGACACGTAGAACACCGCGTGACATATTCTGTAGCAAATGTTTTTCTATTTGTGAGTTATTTTGATTGTCACTGTAGCCCAAACGGCTGGATGGATTTTCACAAATGCGATGTCGTCGGATTCCTTTGAATTACAAAAGTGACATAATATAAAATGAGGCGTCTCTAAAAAGCTATTTTTGTCAGTTATTAAATAATACGTGTTTTAATATTTTGTTTTTGCCAAATTAACGTTCCATACCATTTATTCGTTAATTTTGTTTATCAATAGCTTTTTAACAACCAATATGAGGAAAAGGATGTTACAAAATAAATATTTATCCTTTAAAAACATCAAATAAAAATGACAATACGAAAGCTTTAAAATCAACGAAATTAAATAAAACAGTTTTTTTATCTGACTGTACAATTCCGTTATTTTTAATAGTGTCCGAATCGACAGTAACAAAAATAATTAAAATCAAAAGTGTCAATTGGGACACTGTGTCCCAATAAATTTTGTCCAAATCGTCAGCAACCCAAAATTTCGTATAATAATTCTATATTGCTTTGTTTATTTAATATGATATCATCATTTACCTGATCTGGAGAAAGAAGCGACCCAAAAATCATCAGGCCTGACTTTAAGGTTGTAAATATTATGAGCTTGATCACCATACCCTGCCATAGCCAGGTACCCGTCAGCTCCCACCCTGACGAACGGACGCACGTAGTCTGAAACATATGTAAGTAGAAAGCTACTGGCTAGATCACTGGTGCTTCTTCTTCTTCTTCTCCTTCAGGATTCCTTTCATTTCTAGATTTTTTTAGGTTTCACGACATGTCGGTTCCCTCATGATGCTTCACCGGAGAATAAAAATGCAGTCACTTTAAACACTTTACATGAAAATGTGACAATCTAGTCATTTCACTCACTCACCTTTATAGTATTTCTTGATAATGGTATCTTCTTCTTCACTTACGTTCCTGATATCGTGCGGAAGTTGGAACTCCATTTCTGCAACTGAGACCACACAGGTCACTCAGGTTTCAAATTATAGGTACTTTTCAAAGATTCAGATTTATTTATTGCATACATTATTACCTACAATGACAATAAAATACTATGAAATACTGACAAGTTCAGTCAAAAAGATAAAAATATACCTAAACCAACTATTGGAAATCCCCGCGACTTTGTTCACGTTATGTTTTTTAAATTCGGCCGCTGCATACTTAAAGATTAAACTTGGGATTTTGCTTTCTTAGTACATTTCTAGATCATATTTCTTGGTGCATAAACCCATAGACCCCAAAAGGAACATAACTGTTATCAAAATTTCAGCTCACTAGGACTTAGGTTAGGTACATACCTACATGTACATATATGGTTTAGGCTGTGCGTTGATCTGTCAGTCAGTCCGTAGGTATCTAATGGAAGAATTTCGTACAATTGGATCTTTTAGATTAAGAAACTAAATATTATTTAGTTTCAAGTTACTACTATTAATTTTTCTATTTCTATTTCTATTTCTATTAATAAGAACTTGTAGTATCTCACTGCAAGGCATTGGCCTCCCTTCTTTCCATTCATTTATTTTGTTTTGGTTGCAGTCTCTACTTACTTAGAAGAGTAAATTTACAGTTACATTTACATACAGTCTGTGAAGGTTTTACATCTATGAATTCTCAGAAGGAAGGAATTAGGTAGGTACTCTGTCATTGAAATGAGCAATTCAATTGCCGTTAATTTGCTCTGTACTCCACATTTAAATGAAATACTTACTCGAACAGTTACTTAGTTTTAATTAAGCAAGAAGACTGAAATTAAATCGAACCGTGTCGAGATCAAAGCGGATGAGTAACAAAGGTGAGATTGCTTTAAAGTGTCATCCAGTTTAACAAGACTTCAATGTGAGCGGGGAGAGGCGCGTGCACGCGATTTTCGGACTAATCGACACTTTGACTTAATTGCTTTGATGCCTTGGCTGCCGCCTTTGAGTGATTATTACCAACCTGCCTACAACCTAATTAGAAATCTCTTTGAAATCTTTGTGAAACCGTTTGATGAGCTTTGGTTACAAGGGTTACAGACTACAGTAAAAGCATAAAAAGAAAACATACCTCAGTGCAAAGGAAGAGTCCTTTTACAGTATTCTAACAGAAGTAGGTAGTGAACTCCACAGCGGACACAATACGAATGGTCATAAAATAATAAGAGATATTCGCAACGCCCGAGTTCACTGCTTGCAAAATAATACAGAATCTACAACAGGTTCGTCTACTGCGCAAATGTCAACGATATAATGGGAATTAAAAATTCATCGAAAATCAATCGAATTAAATAGTTGTTTGAAATTATCGTATCTTTTGTAACTGTTATTGTATACTTAGTATGTGTTACGAGATCGATTTTCAAAGTAATTTCGGTCGTTCCATCATTTAAAATGATAGTCGAAACGATGTGCCTAACTTATTTGGTTTTACACGGTTGTTGAGTGGTATATTGTTAGCATCAGAATGATGAGTCCCTTCTCGCATTTAACGTTGAAATGCTATCCAAAAATTGCTTCCGAATTGCTTCTATTTGCTTCCATCAATGAAGAATTGCTTCCGATATATATTTAAGAAGAAATTCAACTTGAATTGACCTTTTTGACAGACACCCTGATCACTAATTTAGGTATATCTTTTAGTTTAAATTTATAAAGTGTAAAAACGGGCTGAATAATGAGAATGACATAAATCTGGTATTATTATAAACCACAAAGGGATGAAAACGGGAGAGTTAGTTTGGATCAACGCTCATTACCCTCTTCTCCTCAGTTGGATAAGTTAGCCCCTTTAGTTCCACCATCAGTGCTCGGCCTCTATCAATTTGAAAATGATTTGAAACTTCCGTTGGAATGCCCCTGTTCCAGCCATTTCGTGCTAATCCAAACGTTCAAGAGTTGTTTCATATAGTTCAATTTAGCTGCTTTGCACATCGCTCTTATAACGGCAGCAGTAAAGTTCATTTTAAAATAATAGTATGATGGCTTTTAAGCATGTTATGCGAGTGCCTATTTGATTTTTACGAGCTAAAGCCAGACGAGGTAACTTAAAAGTATGATTTATATTTTAACGTTGTAGAAATAATTTTGCAATATATAACGTATAAAATAAGAATTAATCGTGTATGATGTATAATGAGACAGACAAATGAGCATGATTAAACGTTGGGTTCCGTGCACCATTTGGCCTTAATTCCCTAAGCAAGTAAATTACAGATCCTTCTGATAAAACATAGTTAGTAATTATAGTTATTAAATATTACTAATATTATAAACGCGAAAGTTTGTAAGAATGTATGGATGGATGTCAGAATGTCATGGATGTATGTTTGTTACTCTTTCACGCTAAAACAGCTGAACGGATCTGAATCTTTGATTCGGAAAATTTGGAACAGATATAGATTATGGTCTGGGATAACACATAGGCTACATTTTATCCCGAAAAAATGTAAAGTTCCCGCGGGATAGATTTGTTTTTGTTTTTCAAGGTATTACGCGGGCAAAGCCGCGGGCGGAAGCTAGTTAAAAATACATTTGAAAAAGTTGAGCTATCTAGGGACCGTTACAATGTAGGTATCTATAGATAGCTCAATTCATTCAGATCAGTTAATTATTTTCACCCCTGACAATGAGAAAGTTTGAAAACATGTCTTACTAGCACTAATTTTCCGTATTTAGTGTACCCTAGGATGTATTGGTATCTTGGATTACTAATCTATGATATCCACAAATTATTTAATGCATTTGATAAAAAATATCAAAGTTCAATTCAGCTTGCCTGCACAAGGATTTTTGTTATAGCATTGAGTTGTTACATTTTAAAAACGCATCTACGCTCGTGACTTTTTGCCGTGACCGTATCTCCGTACCGTAACAATCACAAGTGACAATTTGACAGATTTTTGAAAATCTGTATAAATAATTTTCTTTGAAAGCACAGACATTTTGTCGTGACACGTATAAACCTGCGTGACAAAATGTGGGCGTGTTTCGGACACAAAACAGAACAGCAGACAAAATGTTGACTTTTTAGTCCAGCTGGAATATATTATGGGTTTTTTTTGTAGCTCTTTGTAATCTATTTTTGATTACAAACGGGTTACAAGTAAAAAAAATAGTTTAGATCTCTGACCGCATGTTATGTAGGTACCGAAATGGCAACGTTACCTTGTTGGATAGCTAAATATCTAACTAGCTTCCGCCCACGGCTTCGCCCGCGTGGTACCTTGAAAAACAAAATCAAACTTTCATCCCCTATTTTATCCCCTTGGGGGTAGAATTAATCAAAATCCTTTCTTAGCGGATGCCCACGTCATAACATCTACCTGCATGCCGAATTTCAGCCCGATCCGTCCAGTGGTTTGTGCTGTGCGTTGATAGATCACTATGTCAGTCAGTCAGTCAGTCAGTCAGTCAGTCACCTTTGAGTTATATATATTTAGATATCTAATAATATTCTGTAGCTAAATATAAACAAAGTTATATACATACATACGTAATGCATGAAATCACGCCTCACAAATCAGGGACCACGGATCTCCACTTGCTACGATTCTGACATACCTCTTTTGCTTCATTCAATCTCATTATTCTTCATACTTCGTCGGTTTAAGGTACTCTTGACCTGGCCTTTCTCTAAAACGTCCCCAATTCGATCAAGGTACCTACGCAGAGGTCTTCCCCTTCTAACTTTCCCACTCACACTCTTATGCACCGTTTCGTCAATCTCCTTTCATCCATCCTTTCTACATGCCCAAACCATCTTAACATACTATTCTCAATTTTCATCACTACGTCCTCTTTCACTCCACAACGTTCTCTTATCAACAAAGTTCATAATAACTTTTAATTAAGCTAGCTCGGTTGTAATTTAAATAACAAGTTTTTTCATGAAAACTTGCATTTGCTGTATGCACTCCAGACGTTGACTTAGTATTTCTTAATTAATTTTTGGAGTTTTGATGAAAAAAAAAAAGTTAATTATGTATTACATTGACAAACATCGGAATAGTAAAACCACCACAGCTTTGAAATGATCTTAAATATTTAAGACCCTCCCTATTTCAAAATAGGCTGTTATGGCTAAGAGGTATCAGTTTATAGCGTTTATGGAAGGATGAAGCAGACACGCAAAAGCGTATGGTTTAAAAAGTAAAATTTCTCTCTTTTTTTTATTAAATTTTTCGTGTAGTTGAAACAAGTTACAATATCTAAGTACTTTGAGTACCACCAGCCCTTAATTGGTGTTTCAGTATTCAGGCGCAAGTTATTGAAAAGCATGAAAAGCAATATACAATAGATACTTACTTATGTAGGTACCTATTATACCCACTACAATTGGTTTATGCTTGTTTGATCTCCTATCGACTACGCAATCTACAAAACCCAGCGCTGAGAATAAATTTCATACAATAATGGCCTTAGATTTCTCATCATAATAATTTTATCATGATACACAAAACAATATTATCCTAATTATAATTAAACACCAAATTACCATTTATGTAGTGAAAACTGAGTAGGCAGCTTTAATTATCCGAACAATAGATGCCTTATTTTTGAGCCCCATTCTGGGGTAAACCGGGGTATTCTGGTAGCCAGGGTACGGGGAGAAGCGTGACGTGTTATTAATTAATGTGCCCGACGGTAATGAAGTCCTATTGTTATGCCATTTATCACTAAACACGTGTAGCCTGACTGCTAACTTTCACACGGAGTGGTAAAATGGCGATCGCTGGAGAAGGCGCAAAGGCTTACTCAAAACACACTGTATAATTTTAGCGTATGATACTAGTGATATTTTACAATGTCACGGTCACGGCATAATGTTACAAGTTACAGGCGACAGGCTTGTATGGTGAAAATAGCATCATAGGTACAGAATGGTTAGTTAAATATATTTTCAGATTCAATGACAACTGTCAAATGTTTACTGGAAGGCGCCATTGAAATCATTTTGTTTACCGGAATTATAATTAGAGGAAAATAAGGAAAAGTCAAAAGGGGATGTAAAAAGAGAATACTCGTTACTACCACTCGATCCAATTGCATCATGATTATAAAATCTCTGAAGGAACGTGCTATCAAAAAATGCCATGCAAATAGGTGTGGTTAGGACCAACTCAGTATGTTCTTGCGTGCATTATTATTAGCATCATTTTACCCTCAATCAGTGGAAGAAAACATCAAAACCAGCAAGTCGTTCGTAGAATTTAAAAGTTCGAAGATAATGTTAAGTGCACGAAAATAGCTTCTGAGTCGTACTTTTCTTATTTTAAAAAACTTTGCTTTATATGATCAGTTTATTATTAGCTTGATTATTGATGAAATTTAGCCAAATCAATATAATTATCAAATTATCATAATATATTCACTTTTATATCTAAATGAACTCTTAGAATTGAGGCATTTTCTTTATTTACAGAACGCAGTACCTAAATCTATTAATCCGCTACCTACCTAATTATTTTAATTTTGCGTCCGAGAAAGAAACTAATAAAATGAATGAACATTATATCCGACAGCATCTAATATACGAACATATCTGAACATTATGAGTGAACGTGCGCAAACAGACTTATCTCTTACAAATGTGCGCACATTGTATGTGTAAATTACACAGCAAACTACAATGATATACAGCTTACAGGAAAGCAGCTTAGTACATGAAGTTCACTGAAGATTATTTAGTGTTTTTGTGTTAGAGATCATCATATCTAATATCAACCTCAATGAACTGCGTAATTATGTATGGGCGACCAAGAAATTGGTTTACCACTTTTGATGACATCTCCCAGTAACATAATTATTCGCTAAGGATTACTATGACAGATTCTGACGTAGCAGTTATTAATCTGTCAAACGAAAATAGCCCTTGATGTTTTGTACGTGCAAATGATATTCAGCCTTAGAGTGGTAAACCAATTTCTTGGTCGCCTATACCTATGCCTCTTTTTGTATTGTGTTGCTAAAGTTATTGTCTATCTATACAAACCCAAATACCCAAATCCAAACATAACATTGTGAGAACATTAGAAGTATGTAATTGTCATTTTGATTAAGTTTATTATATTAATTTATGAAACAAATAATAAGTGATTAAAAAAACAAGCTTAATTCATGCAGCAATAAGTATTTTACGTTGAATTGCAGATGTTTTCCTTCACCATTAGTGATCTAGATCTTAGATTAAATCTGTGCAGTGAGAAATTGAACCGAGTCAAACTGAGCTGTGGCAGTAATGTTACACTAAGCTTCCGACTCGACTCTGAGATTAGATTGATCATCTTGTAACGAGTTTTGGTCGCTTTAGGAAATGTATACTAATAGCCAAGATAAGACGCTACATAAGCTGAAAATTTTGAAATTCATCTTAGAATTATATACTCTATTGCTTATTTAGCCAACATTATATAGTTTGGATATCGCTTAGCATAAGACAAAAAAGCTCTTGCTTAAAACTCTGAGCGTGGGTCCAAGCTTGTAACATTCTTCCGTGACTGTCTGAAACACGCCCACTTTTTCACGAAGTCTCTTGAAAGTCTGTCAAATTGTCACGCGTGTTTGTTACGGTACGGAGACACGGCACGGCAGTTTTGTCACTAGTGTGGACGCGTTTTTACGTCACTGACTGACTCATAAATCAAAGGCGTGTGTTTATTCGTCCAGAGCAAACCACAGCCAAGAGAGTCAGTCCAAGACAGCTGAAATTTGAAAGAAAGTTGGGAAAAATAATATCAAATCTGTGTCTCATCGTTCGTCGCTAGTTTTCGCCGAAATTTGACTTATGTTTTTATCTTTCATACCCCTTGACACCCCCACAATCACACCCCTAGAGAAGTCATCGGGAATCGCCATGCCCCATGGCACCCCCGCCCTATAGTGATGTACTGCTGTGATATATTTTATGATGACACCCCTAGGGGTAAGAGTGTCAAGGAGTATGATTGATTTTTTTCTATGCTTAGCCTTGGCCTCTAGTCGCTTATACGAGACAGTTTTTTTTAAATATCATTGCACATTTTATACATTTAGCCCCAAACTACGTAAAGCTTGTGGGCTTGTACTGTGGGAACCAGTTAGCTGATTTTTTGTAGAAACATACATAGAATACATAAGAACATCCAGACACAGAACTTCGTTCATCGCAACAAAGTTTGTCCTGGGTGGGGATAGAACCCACAACCTGCAGCGCAGAAGGCAGAGCTACTACCAAATGAGCTGTGAGGCCAGTCAAAGTTGAATAAAGCTTAATAAAGTTCTTTGGATATTGTGCAGTAAAAAGCGTGGTTAAAAACTGTTAAACGACCGAAAAGTTTTCTAGTTCTGCCACGTGTCTCGTTCAGTCGGTAATTAATAGTAAAACTTGAGGGTTCCGATAAACTCCCAAGAAAGCGATCCTGCGATCATATACTTCCCTTAAACTCATTTATAGTACGGTTTTGATTCTTACAACCGTAATTTTAAGAGCGATGTTTGAATGTCAGTCCGCTGAATATCACCAAAAGTTTGAAGTAGCTAAGGTCCCGCGAAATCGGCGCGGGGTTTTCGGATTTATTCAATTTTACTTCGGAATAACTCTCAATTTATGAAATTATGCAAAATTATGTCGGAAGACTGGATAAAGAAATTTAAAAATCAATTTAAGATCTTCTGAAGTTGTCCAATCACGTTATGAGGTAATCTATCAAAATCAGCGTTTGTTTGTTTTTAAAATTTTGTATTTTGTTTCTGCAATTAGGCGATGTGCGTGGTACTCGTATTAGCATGCTATGCGGGGGTTGAATGTCATGTGACGAGGAGAGTTTGGTATGAATGTGGTTAAATATAGGGGTAGAGGTAGACCAAAGATAATATGAGTAAGAAAGGTGTGAGTACTAAGATGGCGGATGATAGAGGGTAATGGAAGAGAAAAACGTGTTGTGCCGACCCCAAATAGCATGGAAAAAGGGCAGGAGAAAAAGAAGCATTAGGCGATACGCACTGAATGTGAATGAATGTGGCAGATATAATTGCCTCTGAATACCCTCTTTAAGATATCTAAAGACCTGAGGAGATATCAAATCTGGGGATTTATAGTCGTGCAGAGCGCTGGTGGTGTAGTGGTAGCACCCCTGCTTCTCGATCCGAAGGTCGTGGGTTCAAACCTGGTCGTGCACCAATGAGTTTTTCCATTCGAAAAAATTATGTGCGCAATGCCAGTGCTCTTAAACGGTGAAGGAAAACATCGTGAGGAAACCGGCATACCCTAGAACCAAAAATTCGAAGGTATGTGTCATAGGTTAGTATTCTAATAAGCGGCGATGGGCTTGCAACCTGTCACGTACGGAATACTTACTACTTTGCAAAATGTGGGCATGTACCAAATGTCATGTTTGGACTTGCCTCTGACTACCCTCTTTAGATATCCTCAAAGATCTAAGTAACTAAAAATCTGAGAAGATATCTACCGAGCCCGGGGATTACAGTCGTGATCATATTTATTTTATTTTTTATTTTGTTACTTAGATCGTTACGTGTCATGTTTATTCGTTAGTTTTTTTTTTTTTATACATAGTTAGTCAAATAAGAATGTCCTTAGAAATAATTCTGCTTAGTGTTCTGTCTCATGTTTATGTAGTATTCATAAAGTCATTATAATTTATTGGTTTAGTGCGGATGGTATCTTATCTGTGGATTGTTAGATGGCAAATTGTGTCATAAATATTATGTTTATTGTTGAGATTGTTTGTCGTTGACGGCTAT
Organism: Cosmorhoe ocellata; assembly: GCA_963675405.1. Classification (NCBI taxonomy): domain Eukaryota; kingdom Metazoa; phylum Arthropoda; class Insecta; order Lepidoptera; family Geometridae; genus Cosmorhoe; species Cosmorhoe ocellata. Next base: position 1,914,408 of record OY776254.1, on the reverse strand, counting down.
ATTTGCCAAAGTTAAAAAATAACGAAAAATAGAGCATTTCATTTTGTTAAATTACTCGCAGTTTTCCTCTTAAATTGACGGGGAAATAAACACTGAAAAGGAGATTGGATAGTTTCATCCATTATCTTCAACTAAGTAAGAAGTGACCCCGTGTTACCATCTGTCTGTCTGTTTTTCCAACCCTATTTAGAGCTATTATATGTATTGAAAATTACCTACATGGTAAATACGCCTCGAAACCTTCGAAAGTAATAAGGTTCTAATCTCATTTTTTCTTATTAATTTGAATTATTTTGGTATTTGGCCATTACTCATTCTAAATTCTCTGACTGTGGAAGTCTACATTGTGCTTGTACGCGCTCCGACTCACGCTTAGCCAAATTATACCAGTTTTTATGCTTTGGTTTATATAGTCTAAGCTTTGCTTAGTTCGAGACTAGATGGTGTTGTGTGATATTTCCACCAATATTTATTATTTATTGGGCTTGTTCTTTAGTTATTTTTTTTACCTTTCGCTACGGTTTCTAGTGCATGAAAAGTGCCTTTAAACATTGCATCACAGTAGTTCTCTGGCAGCCTATGTATACCACAAAACTCGATACAAAAAATAAAGCCATGAAAAAGTCTCATTACAAATCGGTTCACACTTTTGAGTCATGTGTTTTAGGAACGTATGATTCAGACACTTATCGTATATCATGTAATAGACGAATCGATACCCATAGATTAGATTAAAAGTGATATTACGATTATTGAAAAGAGTACTGTTGTTAGGTATTACCACAGTACAGGTTGGTGTTTGTGTGAATACGGTGTGTCGAGATGGCTCCATGGGAGGATTTGCCTTACGAGTTCGAAGATTGCACTCCGGAAGAGGATAAAATCATCAAGAAATGCTTTTTCGGTTGGTTTAGTGATGTGGTTTTTGTGTTGTGCTAAGTTTACGCCGTAAAACGTAGAAAAGCGTGGTAAAGATAGTTTTCTGGTCAATTCAAATTCTGCTAATAAATTTCGGAAAGTTCATAAGTACTTGAGTCTACGAAAATATGCTATAATTCAATTCTGGGTTTTAGAAGTTAGGACCGGGGTTTTGAAATGTTAGTAAGTACCTACGTAAGTTTGTTAGTATTTTTTTTTCTGATGACGCTTCACCTTTGTGACCTAGTTTACCAACTAGTAAACTATCAAAGCAATAAAGAAAAAAATCACAGTTACAAGTAAATATATTGAAGCACCTACCAAATCTTTTTAGTCAGCTCCTCACGTATTGACCATATTTTTGTGAATACGGCTGACTAAGCTGAGAGTGTGGTATAGATTATGTACCTATGTCTAGTTCATCTGTAGTTCACAAAATTTTCACCAAAACGTTTTACGGAACCCTGAAAACTTTTGTTCAATTTTGTCTTTTAAAACACTCTTATCCTTGGCCCTCGTAGTTTCTTCACCCATGAAACAAATATTTGAAGTAGGCTTGGTTTAAGCTTTCCTGTTTCTATGGGTGAACCGTGATAAAACTATCTTAGGTTTCCTTTATAGAGAGTTATTTTATTAACGTCATCATTTCATTTGACAGTTCATAGTTACACTTGTACAAATCCTTGGCTTAATCAACATCAGATGATATCAGATACCAGACAACTTTAGTCAAGGCCAATTCTCATTTGAGCAAATGATAAGAGTCTATTGAAATATACACTAACAGTCAGTAACAATAGAAAACAAATTCGCATAGCAATACATTTTCTATAGAAATACCAAATATACCGTTACAGTGTGATAACTGATAAGTGATAACAGTGAGCGAACTACTTACCTATATACTCGTACAAAGCGACCCCACTTAAAAAAATATCTTTAAAAAATATTTTAATGATAGGTACTTTATTCTGTGAGAGTGATGTTTAGACGAGTGTTTACGATATAGCACAGTACGGAAGCAGTGTAGTGTAGCACCTCTTGAATATAAGTGACACAATGCACTTGAAACATCAATTAATTACAAAACCATACGTGTCCGACAGACTGATACCACATTATCTGGATACCTGTAATTTTAAAGCTAATACAGAGCCGGTAGAGCATTTATTGTGATTCCCCAAAATCAAGCCCAAAAGCCTGGTGCGAGGGATTTAAGTATTGGATCAATGTCACAAAGTCATAGTCAAATTGTCAATTTTAAACAAAAGATGTCTGTTTTGTTTAAAGTTCTCGGGACTTCCTCCGACGGATTTAGAAAGGAACTATTTACTTATTCACATATTTTACACTCGCGTCAAGAACACGGGGTTTATTCGAAAAATAACCACCAAAATTACACAATAAAAGTTAATAAAACTCAAAATAACACGAAAAAAATATATAAAACTAGAGCGACAAAGTTGTCAGTCATTTCATTGCAAAGCGTATCACACCCCTGTGAACTTCTGACTTCACACTTCAATGACACAAATAGCTATTATTATACAGGTATATATAGAAGTTTGCACCTGGCTTGCACTGGACGCACCGACCGCCCCAGTTCACTATCAAGGCTAATTAGTGTTGGTTAATTGTTTATTAATATCTTCATAAGTAGGTACATACGTTTGATTAATTTCCGCGGTAGGAAATATTTCAAGTACAATTATTTTAGCGTTACTTCTATGATTAAACACTTGTGGCCTACTTTGCTTCCGTATGAGTTCGGTCGTATCTAGACAGACCTTAGGCGTGTGTCAATTGAGTTCGGAAAAAAAGGGTGATCCATCGGTAGACCAAAGAAGGCGGATGGACTGTGTGTTAGTCATGAGTAAGAAAGGTATGGCTACTGAGATGACGGATGATAGAGGGTAATGGAAGAAGAAAACGTGTTGTGCTGATTGGCTGATACCACATAGCGTGGGAAAAGAGCAGGAGGAAGAAAAAGTAGAAGAAGAAGAAGCGTAGACCATAGAAAAGACGCATGGACTGTGTGAAAGATGATATGAGTAAGAAAGGAGTGAGTACTGAGATGAAGAAATGGAAGAAGGAATCGTGTTGTGACCCCACATAGCGCGAGAAAAGGACAGAAAGAAGAAGAAGAAGGCATCGGCATTGTCTAAACATTTATACGAACTATTTAGAGCTATATAAGACCCTAATAAGATATTACTTTATAAAAGTGATTTTATCTGTAAATAAAGTTGCCTTGTACTAAATTATTAATTGAGAATTATTTTAATTTCAGGTTTCACGAGAAAGTTCGTAAAGTGCGGTAAGCACAAGTACGTGATGCCGGGAGCGTTCAAGAAGCACGCTGAGGAGGTTTACAACATGGAGGTGAGGCCCGACGACGTTTGGGTCATCACATTCCCTCGATCAGGTGAGAATAACGTGCTTACTGAATCTGGAAGTGACTTAAAATCAGTGTTTCCACTGTGGATTTTGCTATTGCCCTAAATTCTTTGGAAATAATTCCTAAAACTACCGATTGGCGATCTCTCTCAGTCTTGTGGAAAAGCCTAATTTATCCACAACTAGGATATCTTGCGAGAATATAATTATCTAATACCTTTTAACGAGCTTACCTTTAATTCTTGTATATAATTATGTATGCATATAAATATATACATAATAGGTACATATAATCTGAATCTCGGAAACGGCTCAAACGATTTTAATGAAATTTAGTATACAGGGGGTTTTGGGGGCGATAAATCGATCTAGCTAGGTTTAATTTTCTAAAAAACAGGATTTACCAAAAAAACTTCAAAAATACTTGGAATTCCGAGCCTTTGAAATCGATGGAGCGTATCGTTGAAATTCGTTGAAATTCCGTAGCGGATATTAATCTATCATATTTATGACGTCACCACGCACGTCACTCACGACATTATTTTGTTGAGCTTTTCTGCTAATAAAGTCCAAAGGTTTAAAATTGCGTACGTAAACACAGCATTACGTTTCCACTTCACTGATAATAACACATTAGTAGCCGATAAATTGCTATCTTCATGTTTATGAGATACGCCGACACGCATTTTGTTTGCTAATTATTATGTACGAGTATCCTGAATTTCTGAGTTTATGCAACCTACTTCAGCGAACGGCGACTTTATCCGCATATTATAACTTTTCTTTTCGATTTCTTATTTTTATGAAAACAAAGCATAATTCTGCTCCCAATTATGAAACTACATGAACATCCATTCCATAATTTTGGAGATGTACGCGAACCCTATTTGAAGTTTTGAGAATTAGAAACTAAAAGATTAATTTATCTGATTTTACTAATAGATCTCTCATTTAATTCTACATATTTTTGCTATGTATGTACTAAGTTGATTGAAATCGTGTTGGTTATCTGTTTACTTTGCTCACTCACACTTTTTATGTATTTAAAACTCAGTTTGCATTTTTCTAACTTTTGGTTTTTTTTATTTAAATAAATAAAGAAAACTATCATTGAAGTTTGCAATCATTTTTACTTCTCACTCTATATTATTTTATCATAATTATTGCAGGCACAACATGGACTCAGGAAATGGTATGGCTGCTCATGAATGAGCTTGACTACCAATCCTCACGGGAGCAACCATTGTACAACAGATTCCCTATGCTAGAGTAAGTGAAAAGCTTCGGCAGATTAATCGTTCATCCGTAAAGTTCAATAAGAGAGTTCATGTGGCAGCAATAGACGACAGCGATGTGAGAAAAATGTGGGTATTCTGCCGAATATTATGTTGGGTAGGTCTTTGACTTCCCCTTTTTATATATCACTAGCAATACGCCCCGGCTTCACACGGGCAGAAAAGTATCTCTAAGTATATTCTTTAACATAAAATAGCATATATTACTCAGGGGTAATATAGCATTCTAATGGTAAAAGAATTTTTAAAATCGCTCCAGTAGTTTTTGAGTTTATTCGTTTCAAATAAAATTACAAAAATACAAAACTTTCCTCTTTATAATATGAGTATAGACTAGCAACACGCCCCGGCTTAACACGGACAGAAAAGTATCTCTAAGCATTTTTTTTACATAAATAGCCTATATTACTCAGGCATATTGCAGCATTCTATTGGTGTAATAGTTTTTGAAATCGGACCAGTAGTTTTTGAGTTAATTCGTTACATACAAAAATACAAAACTTTTCTCTTTGTAATTATTAGTTTAGATTGTTCTAAGTATAATTAACTAAAAATTAAAAGATGTTTATAAAACAGCATTGGGGTATCTGGATATTTTTTTGTGTTTTTGTTTGTTTTCATTCAAATTCTTCGAAGGATTAAATCCCTTTCTGGAATTCCTGTTTATCTTTACAAAAATCCATTAATCTTCTTCTAAATTTACCTTTCTCACTTCACAGAATAACAAGTATGATCCCAGATATTGGCTTCGAGTTGGTAAAAGCCAACTTTTTCAACCTAGGAAACTTCCAAGGTCTGGGTGACGCCGCCAGACATCCTAGTTGGAAGACCATTTCCCAGGCCCCCCGGTCTTCTCGCCGCTTTATCAAGACTCACCTTCCCCTATCCATGCTACCCCCCAACCTGCTAAACACCGCGAAGGTAGTCTACGTGGCCAGGGATCCGAGGGATGTGTGCGTTTCGTACTATTACCTGCAGAAGATGGTGGCGAGACACCTCATGAGAGCAGATGTCAGGGATTACTGGGAGACGTTTAGACGTGATTTGTGTAAGTATAGCGGGTTTGAATTATACCTAAGTTACGAGCTGATGCCCGCAGCTTCGCCCGCGTGAATGTTGATTATCGCGTCTTTTCATACAAACTCTCATCCCCTATTTTATCCCCTTGGGAGTAGAATTAATCAAAATCCTTTCTTAGCGGATGCCTACGTCATAACATCTACCTGCATGCCAAATTTCAGCCCGATCCGTCTAGTGGTTTGGGCTGTGCGTTGATAGATCAATATGTCAGTCAGTCAGTCAGTCAGTCACCTTTGAGTTATATATATTTAGATTTCCAGTCACAAACTGATACGATAAAAAGACTTCGGGGAAAAATGCATGTATTTAGATTTTGTTCTTCTCATTACAGTGCCATGGACACCTATTATAGCACACGCGAATGAGGCCTGGGAGAAGAGGCATCACCCCAACTTACATTTTGTATTCTATGAAGATATGCTTAAGGTAAAATTTGTCAATCTCGCAAACGTATTACGCGCATGTTTACTAGTAGCGACATATCTTTAATTTGCTATCTTTGAAATCTTCGATTGGAATACTACCATTACTAGATAAGATAATTATTTGTAAGTATGACTTCAATAGAAAATTTATATGGAATCCAAAATTTTCGAACCCGCGTCGTTGCAAAACTAGCCAGCCAACGTACTACCAACAATGCCACGCTTTAACAAGTCAGTCCCTACGAAAATGTAGACCCCGAAAGGAACCTATTTTTCAAACCAGCTCTCTAGGTCTTATGGTTTAGGCTGTGTGTTAATTTGTCAGTCAGCCATTGAGTCAAGTTAACAAGTTATTCACATTTGTCTAACAGAATCTGCCAAAAGAAGTCCAACGGATGTGCCAATTCCTAAAACAAGACTACACAGATCTGCAACTTACGCACCTCGCCCAATACCTCAGTTTCGACAGCCTCCGGAAAAACAAAAGCGTCAACAACACCACGGATGAGAACAAAGACGGTGTTCAATTTATACGGAAAGGTAAGTCACTGTCTCTGATAACTGAGGCAAATTTTATGAATGGAAAATTATATGCCTGAATCAATAATTTATATGGAAAATTATGTCTATTTCGTATAATTATTTTCACTAAGTAAAAAAAAACAGGTAACACAAAAATAAAAAAAATAAAAAAAAAATCTTTGTAACCATTTTTTTATTTTTTTTATTTTTGTGTTACCTTTTTTCTTAAGCTGTATCATCACCTCACCCACATGTTGCATGATCTACTTCTTTCTTGTCAGCTTGTTGTGTTGTTACTTTTGTTACATGCCTATACTTATGTACCTATTGTGTGTTGCAGAAGCAAATAAATGTTTATCTATCTATCTATCTAAGTAGTATTTCGAAATCCCCACTGAACGTAACGTTTTACATTCACTTGAAATTTTGTATAGCCTATGTCACTTTTGTGGTCCAGACAAATCTAACGACACTTCATTTGTCAAAATCCGTTCAGCCGTTTGGGCTCCTTGAGGCAACTTGAGGAACTCGCATAATATAAACATACATCCATCTAAACTTTCGCATATATAACTTGGGATAAGGGCAGTAGAACGATGACCCTCCAAAATATAAACCTAACTTAGATGACAAAAAAGCTTGGGTCGAATCAGCTCCAACTCTGCTAGGTGTCCCTAACAAAATTAACAAGGATCATACAAAAAACAAGCGCCCAACGAGTTTCTTCTCAGTTCTTCTCGGACTGGGGATAAGACTGGAATTGACACCTAGAATCACCGATTATGTAAGACGATTCAAAAGTATCCCTGTGATTTCGCTGAATAAAGTTATTTGAGTTTGAGTTTTGAGTTTTATGCAAATACATATTGCAACAATATACCTACTCTCCACCAAATTATAGTTGAATGTGATAGAAAAAATCGTAAACTATCATCCAGTTCGTCCTGCTCACTGCACAAAATATCCGTTTCCATTCACAAACGATTTAACCCGAAGAAAATCGCTTTCAAGTTGTGCTCAGATTATTCGCAGCTAGATTACTTGCTGTTTTTGAAAGAAGCCAACGAACGTTGCTTCTATATTGCATCTAGTCTAGAAGCGCAAAGAAACTTCATAAGTAGATGATTACTTCTATTGGAGAATTCTCAGAAGTCTAAACTCTGTTTTTTAAAATCCTACTTCCATTGTATAGCGGCCGTAATATGACAGCGTACCTACGTCTCAACTTTGTGCCACACGCTGTTTGGTAAAACAAAGTTCTTGAACAAATTTAAATTTCTTTCGAAAGTTAAAAAGTAAAGTTATTCTGCTACGTGATATCCTTTGACTCACTAGCGAGATTCTCCACGGCTTTATTTGTTTTTTTCAAAGAAACTTCAAACTCTCGCTGTACCTATGAGGTTGAATTTTGCGAATTTCTTTATAAGTGACCCCAAAAAGTTCCCTCTTCAAATTATGAGAACGTATGGCTGTGCGTTGATATTTCAGTCAGTCAGTAACCAAAGAGTTATATTAAAAGAGTTTCGACTCAGTTACAAAACTTTTTAAGGTTTTGTATTTTTTTCCAGGTGAAGCAGGTGGCTGGAAGGCACACTTCGATGATAAAATGCAGCTGCAAGCGGAAGAGTTCCTTATAGAGAAGCTAAAAGGACTCACTCTCACGTACCCCACTTTCAAACTGCTAGAGACAACGCATTTATAACCCTACAGCTTTGTAACTAGAGTTCAATATTACGGATGAAATCAACGATATTTCATCAGATGCATTGAGAGAGAAAGAGTGAGATAATACTCTTTCATTTTCTCTTAAATCAAGACGTGTTATAGGTCCTGTCGTGAAACAGGAAGTATGAAATCCGTAACTGCCAAGTCTCAGTCGGTTGTCAACCTTACAGCTGAGTAACTAGAGTTCAATATTGCCAATAAAATCAAGGATATTTCAGACAATATCTGTATTTAGACCTGGGCCTTACCACAAGCTTTTCAAGCAATATCAAAGTAATGTAACATAGATATTTCGTACCATGACATATCGTATATAACTTAGATACCATTGCCATGTGTTACAGTGTAGTGAAAGGATCAAAATTCACCTCAGAGGCACCCAACATGCATTTATCTGGGCACTTTTTAGTGTTGCCATGTCATGCTTGCAAGATTACCTAGTGTCATAACTGATAATGATAAGGGTCTTTGGTCGCACATCAGTATTAAACCGTGATAAGATCACGTCGATATCTATAATCTAATCTTGAAGCGAGCGGATTTAGATAATTAACAATATATGTTATATAATCATTACTTTTAACCCTTTTAGGACCGCATATCTTAATAACGATTGTAAATACTTAGTGCATGCATTTTAACAAAAGAGGTATGTCAGGATCGTAGCAAGTGGAGATCCGTGGAGATGAGGCGTGATTTTATGTATGTATGTTACTTTAGTAACTATAACAGATCACTGTATGTATGTATGTATGCATTTATTTATTTATTCAAACTTTATTGTAAGTACACACATTACGACAGAGAAAAGGCTGGCTTAATGCAGAGGGTGCATTTTCAATGTGTACTTAAAAAACAATTGTAAAAAGTCGTAAAAAATTGCGATAAGGATAAATTAAATAGAGGTTTTTAGAAAAAATCGTAATATTAAAATACAGTAAGGTAATCGCTAGTGGAATTTATATAGCGTTGCGTTCTTTGAAAGGTCTTTCAAAGCACATTAAGCTGCCCGTTTTGTCTGGTTCTATTTGCTATTTCTCAGTAAGCTCTCTGATGTTTTACAAAATCAATCTCCGGTGGAATTTAAATGACTTGACGTCAACAGTATTTATTGATAGTGATAAGTTGTGATACAATCATAATAATTATTAGATATCTATGGAATGTATTTTATTATACTATTCCACAGTCCACTATTTGTCGATTAATCAAATATGAGAACGCGTGTACTGAAATAACCATGAATAATTTTGATTATGCATGATAGTTATCAGTTCGATTCTCGTATTCAATACAGAACATATTTGAGCAGGAAACGATAAAATCATAAGTCTACATTACTTGGCATTACTTCTATGATGCGACCGTCATCATTGCATTTTCACGTTTCCTGCACTGCATTTATTATGAGAACTGAACCGCAGAATTCACATATCGTAAGAAATTCCTATTGATTGTCATAATAATGATTTTGTGTCGGAAAAAAGATCAATAAAAGGCTTTTGTTTACGATGTACAAGAAATTAAATAAAAACAGATGCTTTATAAAAATATGATCACGACTGTAATCCCCAGGCTCGGTAGATTATCTCCTCAGATCTTTAGTTACTTAGATCTTTGAAGATATCTAAAGGGGGTAGTCAGAGGCAAGTCCAAACATGACATTTGGTACATGCCCACATTTTGCACAATAGTCAGTATTCCGTACGTGATAGGCTTTATCAAGTCTTGCTAACATTAAAAAAAATCTTTTGGACTGTATTTTCTTTGTGTCCATCCGTGATGTACCTAGTTAGTGCTAGAGCTAAGTTTCGTGTGTGTGTGAATATGAATGAGTAATTAATTATAGCAATAAGTAGTTCGTAAGATAAAATCTTCATACCTTTAGTTGACTTTTGGATTAGTTACCTACCAATTAAAGCTAAAATTAATCGTCTAATTTTCTTTTTCATCGTCATTTTTTTAGGTTTTTCAAAGCTAATTCTTAAATTAAGTTAATGTCAAAATATTAAATCCACAAAAGCGAATTTAGGTGTCAGATCCAGTCTCAAGTCCGAAAAAATAAGCTCAAAGAGAAATAATAAGGTTTGTTTGAAAACAGGTGTACTTACCGCATAAAAAAACAGCGAATATCAGAAAGTTGGTACCACATCCATAGAATATTTTAATTATAGAAAAATCTTTATAAAAACAAACTTTTTATGCATAATATTTATTGTCCTGTCTTCGAAGTTACTTTATTAGGTACATAAAGTGTTCCAAATTTCAGCTCAATCGGTTGGGAACTGGGGCCTTAATTACCACAAGCTCTTCAGACAATATTATCAAAATAATATAACATTGATATTTCGTACCATGACCTATAATTTTTTTATTGAAGTAGTGTTATTTCGAGGTTAAAACGTTGACGTTTCTGAAACATGATGGTTTTTAAGAGCTTGTGGTAAGGTTCAAATTCAATTGCAAGATTTTTTTATGGCAAGTTAATCAGTTTGTATCTGATTTTTGGACTGAAATTCATAAAGTACTAATCTCGTTTGGTACAAATCCCAAATTACTGATTTTCTAAATAAAACTACGCGTTTTGTTGATAGCGTGTATTAAACATTTGTTTATGTAAACGAGGGAAAGAAACAAATCCCTATAATGAAGAACTAAGCTTGAGGCGAGAGGGATACGTCAGCTCGGTTCCTTGAAGGTCACGCTCCTTGTCCCAATATACCTCCCCCGAGGACTGTATGATTAATGCGCAGGATTATTAGGACACCCCGTTATTTGTCTTGAATTATGGCGCCAGTTTACAGTCCACAGATAAGAGTCCCAACTCCAAACTTGGGAATTGTTTATCATTGTTAGAAGGAAACTTCGGCCGGAGAATAGACGATGGTTTCATGGAAATTTATTGGGTTTTTGAGATGTAGATTATGAGTTAATAATTTGCAGAATAATGACAAGTAATTCTTTATTAGAAGCTTTTGCCAACAACTTCTTTCAGTACCCTGGTTACCCGGATAATAATTATTATGATAATAAACCACATTAATTTTATCATCTCTCTAAACACAATCCAAAAATTGACACATACCTGCCTATACGAAGCTTACATGCTATTTCAGATTACATGCTATAAATATTCTAAATCTTGTTCTAATCCATCCGACCTTTCAGGCGTGATTGAGTCCCATTCAAACATTTTAATGTACAAACTTTATCATATTAATAGATTGCAATAATGATGCTGATAATAGGAATGGATGAAGATTTGTGACCAGCAACAAGCTCACCAAATAACATTAAAAATAAATAAAGGCAAGTACTTTTACCCTGAGACGTAAAAAACCGAGGCTTAGTTTTTCGTACAGTACCTCATCCAGAGCTGGTAAAAGTTCAGCATTTTACAGATTTTCCCTTACAAACTTTATTATCCCGTTCGTTAGAATTTTCCTGGCGGTTGTGTCAGAAATAACTAAGCTAAAAGACGCAGGCACCGAATTTCAGGCGTGATGGGATTTACTGGAAATACCTAGGGATTTTTTATTTTTAAAACCAATTTCCTAGACATGTTGGGTGATTTTTCGCGTCGAGGGCGATGTGAGAAAATAAAACGAACATGATCACTATAATCCCTAGATTTAGCAGTCACATAATATCTAGCTAGTTAGTTAGATTTTTGAAGAAATTTTACATTAAACACACACATGCTCACATTTTGCACATTAGTTAGTATTCCGTATTTGACAGGTTCCAAGCTAATAGCAGATATATGAAAATGTATTTTATGAAATGGCTTTATGAATACGGTATGACTAAGCTATTCTAAGCCACCTTAATTTGCACCGGTAAAATATTGTTGTCATCGGAGTCGACCAGCCACCAGCAACCACAAATGTTTAACAATTCATTAGAGCCCAGCTGAAATTATCGCCTTCATCCGACCCACGTAGTTTTCCCTCTAGCTTTATTGATATTGATGAGGGTAAAAGATTTTCTGTGGCTTCTATCGGTACAGTCAAACCCAAAAAAGCTTGGTAAAGGTATATTAATTCCTTTGCAGATAACTCCAATATATATTCTGGTAAACGAGCAACAATTCAGACAAAGAAATCATTACACAACTCCAAAAACCTCTCCAAAATCTGGAGTTTGACGTAAACATTCTTGCAATAACTTTATAATTGAGTTATTTTGAAAGTTACGATAGCATCACCCGTTATCGGGGGCTAGGTGTTCTGACGACGACAGTAATACCAAATATTCTCTGTTAAAATCTCTCCGAATTAAATTGACTTTTAGCAACTTTTTTGCTCGCTGCTACTTGCCGTGGCAGATTTACCACAAAGAATTTTTGAGTAGCTTTCTTTGGGTAAGTTTTTGCGCTAAAATGTAGATGCTTACATATAAAAATATAGGTGTGTTTTTGGAGTTTACTGCTATTACATTAGCTAAACTGAAAAGTCAAAGTTTGTGTGTGAATTGCCTTTTACCGAGCGCTTATGCTCTGTTGTGGCTATAAAAGTCGTTAGTAGTAAAAGTTTCATTATAAACTTTTGTTTTATTAAAATTTAAGCTGTGGGTCGCAACAGGAACGGCCCCGCTGGCTACCAAACCCCATTGTTCAACACAACGAACCCAATAATTAAGATAAAACGTATTATTGTGTCAGCGAATTCATGGCTTATGATAAGGTATTTATTTGTTTCTCATTGGGGGAAGGTTTTCGCTCTATCTCATTCTAGCTCAGTGATTCAAACTAAATCTTTAACTTCTCAAGCATGTTGAGGCTTGGAGTTTCATGACAGTTTCACACATTTTACATGATATTGACTGTGTTTGTATGGCCTAAGGATCAGGTAGGTAGAGCATCTACATTGTTTGTCTCTATCATGCTCAATCCAGTAATTCAAATATTTGATGAGATTTTCCGAGAGTCTGTGTGATCTGGAAGTGTGTAAGATAGAAATTCCCAGTTTCTCCAAAAATCGAAAGGGACTCTGGCCGGAGAGACTAAAATCAACTCTACCAATGCAATATGTTGGTACATTTTGACGAAAATCAGTTTTGACGATACGCATAAAACTCACCTACCTACGTGAAATCATGTCATTGATTCTATTGGGAACTGGTGTTACCTGTTACTGTAGTAGGTATTAACCTTGATAGGTAGATGCATAGGTCATAGGTACAATCTTCATCGTTAGTTTTTGCTTGATACTGGGGTGCTGGGAGGGTTAAGATATTTTGCAAATAAAATTGGAAGTTCTACAGCCATTTGTAAACGTACGATATATAAATCGGAATGAACGAAATGTTTCATTAGTCTATTTTGTTTGTCACTCTGTTGGTGGCGCCACATAAAGTTGGGAAATGTCGATAAAAGCGTCTGAATGTAAATTAAAACGACTGTGAGTTGAGTTACGGCTAGTTGGCACGTTCTATCGCGTTATAGCACAATTTTCGTTAATTTGAATTAAAATTCAACTAGCAGTAAGTATCCTAAGTAATCCGCGATTTTCTTCGCATTGAATAGGTAGGTAATAAAATTGTTTAAAATCTTTTGAAGTTGTTATAATTCGAATGTCAACATTGAGATATACATACTAATAAACTTATAATTTAACAGAATGGACGAATTGAAGTACTTTCACGAAATGGGTTTTCTGTGTAAGGTATTAAATATTTTAAAAACGCCTGCGATAAAAGTTTATGAGATTCGCACGTGCGAATTATTGCTCGGCAATTTTTTGTAGGCGCTCGGATATTAGAATTTAGGTCTGCTTTCAATGGCGCAGGAGACAGTGGAAAGTGGGACATAAATAAAGAGAAGATTTATAGATGGACCTTATTTAAATGGGTTAGGGCTCACATCGTTACAAATGGTAAAGGTTTTTGTTTACCGAGATGGTCAGTTAGATGGTTTGTGCGTTGCACCAGTAAAATAAATTAGTACACTCTACTGGAGCTGTAGTACTGGGTAGGTATAACGTTGTACTTTTGATAGTTACCTACTACTTACATCTCTTTTATTGTTTGTCTATATATCTTCCTAGCTACTTAGGTTCTATTTATTGTTACAGCTTGAGTCCCTACTTGTATAAACTACGAGTATATAACTATTCCTAAAGTTGTATGAAAGTGTATCTATTCGTATTTACAAAAGTTGTAACAAGCGATTTGTTATTACAATGATAACTTACGTAACATCGAATGATTAGGTACATATAATCAATCAATTAATTATGGTTGGTCCACACAAGCTTAGTAGCTTCAGAACTTATTCGTTTGACCACTGGAAGCTTAGCGCGGTGAATGGACCCAATGATAAAAAAGTACTTCCAATCAATCCAATAGTAAATAAAAGTAGGTACCTACCATTGATCAGTCATTGACATGATTTATTATTTAAAAGAAATACTTAACTGACTACCACCAATCCAACATTCATTACTCAACTAAGCTCGTGTAAATAGACCAGCTGATAACAAATTATCAAAACGTGGCGTACATTCGTTCAAAACAACAAGCCAGTCCCAGTTGCGCAGGCGCCGGCTCAAAACGTGTTTAAATTAAGAATTCAAGATGGCCGCGCGTAAGATTCTCACTCGCCAGTGTCTGTTGGAAGTTGCAAAGAGATCGTACAGTTCCGGAGCTGATAAAAATGTTGCTTTTCTGGGACTCGGGAATATGGGAGGCTTTATGGCTGCCAATCTTGTTAAGCAGGTAAGTCCTTATTAGTTATAATGTGACTTAAAGCGTGTAAACCTGTTATGAGTATGTCATACTAAGTACATTTAGGTAGGTATGTTTTAACTTGACAGCTCCTAAAATTATACCAACACAAATAGTTTTTGCATACGCTAAAGTGCATTATTGTCATGTTGCTTTATCGTTATCGCACTTTATTCTTTCACCACACTGGTTCGAGAACTAGTGACACGATAAGAGAGAATGAGTTATCGAAGTGTCAGTTTAATTTAACAACATCGTTTTATTTTCCGGCATTCCGAGTAATTTGAATAATAATGTCTTTCATGTTTGGTATAAATTACCATGTTTTAAGTTTGGATTGTTATGAAGACGCCCCGTTATAGATTAATTTTAGTTTAGCTTTAGCTTGCGGCTTTGCTCGCGTGGTAGGTTCATACGTACCTATACTAAAAGGCTCTAAGCTATTCTGTTTGTCTAGAAATAGTAAGCTAGTCTACTTTATAGAGCAATTTGTGCTGGTTCAAAATGGTATACCTACTTACGATTGTCGCAAAACTATTTACGTCTATATTACTTGAGAAATGCGGAAAATAATAGAAACTATTAATTATTTGAATTTCGCACCCGAGCGAGACGAGCCTTAATCTTGGCAGTCTTGATAATCGAGCTTAGGTAGACAGATTATAACTTTCCTTCATTAAAAAGCGAAGAATTATATCCGAAAAAAAATTCTGCAGCAACAGCCGTTCGGTGCTACATTTACCTAATTTAAAATTAAAATCTGTTCAATCATTCAAAGATTATGCTAAGTTATGCAGATTTTTTTCACGCTTTTATTTTACGGAATTTTAAGGGCTATGTTTACGCGTGTAGGTATGATATCGACTTTAATGTGATCACTTGTCTTTATTCTAATATGTAGCTATGTGTGCATATTATGATTGATCATTATATTATACGAATGAGTATTGAGATGACGAATAACAGAGGGAAATGGAAGATCACAGTCATGTTGTGCCGACCCCACATAAAGTGGGAAAAGGAAGATGATGATAAATCAGGATTGGTCTGAATATTTCTGTAAATAATGTTGTCTATATATTATCTTAGGCGTATCAATCGTAATGTTTGCAATATCTTTTTAACTATCCCATAGACAAAACTATACTATACATTAGGTACGAGTATACATACCTTCTACAAACTTCGAAATACTAACCTAACTATTACTCAACTTATCACAAATCGAAAATCTAAGTTCTGATTATATTATTCTAAGAATAGTTTTATTTATATGTAGGTACTACAAATTGGTCAAATCCTAGTTAATTCTAGTTTTTGCCAGGGGTTAAAAATTTGTTTATGCCCGGATTCCCGGCTAAGTCTGGCTGCCCCAGATGCTGCAGTAATGAGTGGGTGCTTTGGAGTTCTTAATGTAAAAAGCTGCAACTGTTTCAGAATGTGCTTAATGTATGAGCTTAAACAATTCAGAGAGGATAATTTCGTGGTTCGTTGCATTTTTAGTTCATGTTGCTGTGTAAATTAGTTATTTTATTACAAATGGAAGATAGTTGGAATCTAGCAAGAGCTGCTTCTTACCATTTCACTTTCAAAAGCAGACGAATGGCAATGAATCATCATTGCCATTCAACATGGTGGTCTAGGTATGCTGATACGCTGTGCCAAATACAAGACATAATTATCTTAGCTCTCGTGAGCTTCGACCCCTGATATAATTAGGTGTTTTTGTTAATAGCTCTCTTTTTCTAATCTTTTCAGGGTTTCACAGTCCGCGGCTACGACCCGTCTAAAGAAACGCTGACGGCCGCAGAAAAGAATGGAATAAAGAGTGCCTCCTCGATCGCCGCTGCCGTCGATGGCGTTGACGTTGTTGTCTCCATCCTGCCGAGCAACAAAGTGGTGCTTGAGGCATACATCGGCAAAGATGGCGTTGTTGACAATGTAAGTAACATTTACAACTGAAAGACCATTATCGCCATAGACGCCAAAAAATTCTTAGTTTTAGCCAAAGCATAAACATTATGGAAAAGTAATAGAAATAGTAATCATTTATTTTACGTCACGTTACAGATATCTAATTGAGATTTTGCTATAAATTGTTGCTAAGGTGACAATAAAATAGGCGTTTGCGGTCTGTTAGGCAACTATTCGGTATTAGATCCATGTGTATGCATGGTAGCTGATGCAGCGCTGTTTAATGGCTTCAACTTACGTTGACTTTGCACACATAATTATGGCTTTGCACACATAATTTAATACTTAAGTATATCTTCATAAAAGTATATGCTATTCTAAATTTCATCTAATCCAGAGATATCAGACATTCAAACATCAGTACACAAGCTGTTGCATTTATAGTATTAGTAGGATAGTTTTGGCATCTACGTCTGAGCGCTTCTGGTCTTCTATCGATTCTGGCCATAAACGAGGTGTCGTAAATGTTATATATATTCCGGTTCCAGGCACCTAAAGGCGCCCTCCTGATCGACTCAAGCACAGTTGACCCAAACGTGCCCAAGGAGATCTTCCCAGTGGCAAGTGAAAAAGGCGTAAATTTCATCGATGCACCAGTCTCCGGAGGTAAGCATATTGACCTCTATAGTTTAGTGACTGAAGCTACTAAGCTTTAGGTCACGCAGTCACATCTCAATCATCTTCCTGGCCTTTTCCTACGTTTTGGGGGGTCGGCACAACGTGTGATCTTATTATATTTCCTTCAATCGTTCGTCATCTCAGTACTCACTTCTTTCTTATCCATATCATCTTTCATACAGTCCATATTTTCTTTTATCTACCTCACGCAGTTACATCTAGCAAGAAATAATATTGTTGTGACGGATTTTACGGATCTGATACTTATTTACTCGTATCATAAGACCTGATTTTGTTCAATTAGCGTCAATACATGAATATTATACAAAAAGCGCTGGCATTATTACTAGTTGTTATGTCTACTTCGGTTAAAGTTGTAACAGGTACCTACTTTTCATCTAGCTTGTTAGACGTTTCAAAATAGTCCTTACGATTTTATGGACTTATAATATTTTGCATTGACTTTAATTTGTTATAATATTCTTGGTTTCAAAATTTAGCTGTTCTGATTCAAGAAAACAAATTGTTATCATCAATTATTACATCACGCGCTTTATGATAACCCCCGTGATAGTGATTACGCCTGTCCTTGACCACTTTGATTGTTTCTAAATAATTTACACAATATCCAACTTCTACTAATATTATAAACATTTTCTACTCATAGTTTCGCTCACATGGTACCTTTATAAACAGTGTTTCCATAAACTAGACACTTCTTTATTATTTGTTTTAGCATTATAATAATAAGCAACGTATTAACTCAAGAAAAGATAAGGAACATACATATGAGCTTAGCAACAAAATGCTTCAAACAACCTGTTATCAAATTGCGAGTTGGTAATACCAGATAGCAGTTGTAAATCTAATGTTTTTTAATGCTAATATTTTGTAGCAATCCACGGTTCGTAAAAAAATAAGAAGGAAGGCCCGAGGATTAGGATTAGCGGGATCAAGTAGAAACATGATTTACAGGACAATTAAAATGTCCGTTGCATGAAAAAATGTTTTGGCCTCTATACTAAATAAAACCTTCACACAAATACTGTTTTCCTACACAATTTTGTTCCTTAAAATTATGTATTACCACAAGCTCTTCGAGCAATATCAAAGTAATACAACTTTGATATTTTGTACAATGACATATAAAAATTCAATTGAAGTAGAGTAACACTACTTCAACTTGGAATATGACGTTTTTGAACATGATGGTTTGTAAGAGTTTCCATACATAATCACGGACTTGATAAGAGTGATGTAACAATCACGGCAAAAAAAGTAACCCGTGCGCGCTTTATCTAAGAGTTTGTGGTAAGGCCCCTTGTGTAGTGACCAATAATTAGCAGAAGATGATAAATTACCATCTAGAATTGCTTTATATTCTTATGTATGTGCTATTCCAGGTGTAATGGGTGCACAGAATGCGACCCTAGCGTTCATGGCTGGTGGTCGTAAAGAGGACTTTGACCGATCCATCCCCCTGCTCAAAGCGATGGGTGCTAAGCAGTTCCACTGTGGAGATGTCGGGGCTGGGCAGGTGGCTAAGCTGACCAATAACATGCTAATGGGCATCACTGGGATGGCCACAGCTGAGTGTATGCATATGGGCATCAAGTAAGGCATTATGATGGTTTTGTAATTGGCACAGAGTTATCTGCTTCTGGATTAGGCTTTGGAATGTGGTTCCTTTTGGGCAAATATAACATTGTTCAATAAATACTGTGATACTATGATCTAGCTAACTTTGATAGCTAAAGGAGTGGTTATGCTGAGTCGAGACCAATTTGCTAGCTTAAATGTTACGTGGTAGCATTCGTTATAAGAATGTCATGATATTATAGTGGTGAAACTTTCAACTATTAGTCGTAAAAAAATTACCCGTTTTCGTCGGTATTAAAAAAGGCGACTGAAGATTCCAAAAAATGTAGACATGTGCCAAATAATAATAAGTACCTGGGTGACCGAGCTTTGCTCGGTTTTTTTTTTGGTAAATTGTGTTTTTTTGAAAATGAAACCTAGCTAGATCGATTTATCGCCCCCAAAACCCCCTGTATACTAAATTTCATGAAAATCGCTGGAGCCGTTTCCGAGATTCCGATTATATATGTATATATATATATGTATACAAGAATTGCTCGTTTAAAGGTATAAGATATTTAAAGGTGACTTAAAATAGGGGCGCCGATTAGATATCCTCAAAGATCTAAGTCTAAGGAGATGTCTACTAAGCCGGGAGATAACAGTCGTGATTTTTTTTAAGAGTACCTAGACAGTAAGAACTTTACACAAAACAATGTTCTTTACATATTTCTTATCATCTCTTTCGTTTCAGAGCGGGTCTGAATCCTCAAGTGCTTCTAGATGTGTTGAATAACTCGTCAGCTCGTTCGTGGTCGACTGAGGTGTACTGCCCTGTTCCCGGCCTAGTCCCCACCGCCCCCTCCAGCAGGAACTACGATGGTGGCTTCAAAAACGAGCTTATGGTTAAGGTGAGTTAACTGATCCATGGATTCCAGACAACAGAACATCGATTGTCTCGACGAGATCTACGTTCCGGCATATCAGAGGTTTAACTTCATCAACACCTTCCCTAGCATAATCTACCATTTAACGGGTTTTCTGCAGAAGAGAAGATATGTGACAAGTAGGTCTATCACGAGTTTTTACAATCTACACTCACTAGCGATTGTAGTTAAAAAATTTTATGAAAAGTTGTACAGCGCCTCTAGCGGATAGTTGGGTACTAAAACTTCGGGTAGTTAACTATCCTACGTCACAGCGTACTACAGCGACTGTAGTTTGCGCTTCATAAATTTGCTTAGAATTTGGTACTATGACGAGTAACAATTTTGACAGATGTCATAGTAACGTACTATTGCTAGGTACTGTAGTAACGTCAGCCGATCTAAATGTGACAACTCATGGTACAGAACAGCTGGTCTAGTATAAGTAGAAGGGTTATCTCGTAATTGTAGAAGATGTTGAATGCTTATAATTTGATTGATTCCGAGACTTTTTTGGCTTCAGGATCTGGAGCTGGCGTCTGGCATGGCTCTCGGTATCCGTTCCCCCATCCCCCTCGGCGCTGTCGCTACCCAGCTGTACCGCATCGTTCAGTCGCGAGGGTACGGACACAAGGATTTCTCTTACATCTTCCAGCTGCTGAAAGAGGAGAGTGAAAAGAAGAATTAGATTAATAAATTGATATGTTAAGTTTCATGACTTTTTCTCTTCCACGGCACTAAGTTGCATTAGTAAGTAATACAACTAAATAAGATAGTTTTGATAGGATTTTTTCCTTGTGCACTATTGACCACTGTGTAGGGATTTAATTTGTAGAAAGATCATGATTTACTTAATCGCATTTTAGCTTTATATGAATGAGCTTTAAATTTATTTTGCAAGACATGGAATCTTTCCTTGTGCCGTGGGTATCAGGATCTACAATACTATTGTTCAACCACACCCAGACTTATAAGAAATATTCGATCATACAAATATTTATAATGAGATCACGTCGCAACAATCATCAAAAAAAAACTCTTACCTGTGTGCTGGGACATAGCAAACAGAATTAAATACGATTCAAACAGGCCGGCCTAATACAAAACCAAATACGGTGCTTCCTTTGCACAGGATGATTTACTGCTACATAAAAAGAGTTTACATAAACGCTTGGCCAGCCAGCATCCAGCTATCCAACGCCTGCCAGATGACGCGGTCTGAAAATATGGTACAGCCAAATTGAACTTACTTTCCAACTGCGCTTATACGAAATATCGACGGACTATTAGTAAAGATTCGTTGGATGATTATTCCACTACTTTCCTTTGGCACTACCGCTTGGCTCTACTAGTAGAGTGAAGGGAAATTTTACTTTCCCGTGACACTACTGGTAGTGCTACGGGTAAAAGTACATTTCCAGTGACACTACCCTGTTGCAGTAGTTTCACGGGAAATATTATTTCCCGTGGCAAGAGTGGGCTATCAAACCTCTTTCTCTATTATAACTGCAATCTTAAACTAATAACTAATCTTAAACGTCCTACAAAGGGTTTATAGAGGACGAAAGTTGGCCTCCGTGTCAGTAGTTCTACTAAGAAGTTCAACTGGTATTACAAATAATACAAACTTGTATCTCTATTACTACCAGTAGTACTAGTTACCTTAATGCTGCATTGGTAGTACAACTGTACATTTATCATGACAATCTTTATTGATAATTTTCTATATGCTGGTCGAAATTGTCTAATACAATAAACATTGTAGGTACATAATGAGAGTGATCTAAAATGGTATCTACACTGTTCCCAGCAATCATTTCACACAACGCTATCTAGCCTCAAACTAAGCAAGCTAATTAGAGAATATTATGGTTTATAGTTTTTTTGATAAAAAAAATAATCTATGTATAACACCCAGTTTGTCCTGGGTGGGTATCAAACCCACAACAGTGCGGAAGGCAGAGCTATTACCAACTGAACTGTGAGACCAGACCATGAAGGTCATGGTAATCTAAAAAGCTATATTAACTAAAGAAAGATTTGACAAAGATCTCGTATAACTAGTAAATATTCAATACTTTCTAACTCAATACGCCCTATGATTCAAACGAGTGACTTGTCGTTTTATTCTTGCCTTTCAATTTAAGCAGATAGCCTGCCAGTAGGTACATTTCATCAGATTATTCGAGCCATGCCTAAAATATTAAATTTCCATGATTGGATTCGCTGTAACATTTGGACTTGGTTGAAAAATTCGACAACTTTTTGCAGAACTCTTGTGATATTTTAGAGAGAATTATGCCTACGAGAGGCAGGTTCGAAAAACTGCCTGTTTTTTTAAAACAATAAAACGTTTTTGCAATAAAAATGTTACTCGTATTTTTGTAACTGGCAACAAAAGTGAATAAAGGTTTTAATGCGTTTCATAGAAACTTTTTAAACTTTTAAAAAACAAGACTATTAGAACCTGTGTAGTAAAATGTTAGCATAGGTAGGTAGGTACATTATAACCGATGGTAAATAACGATCATAGCAGTTTGAGTGAGGAGAACTTTTAGGTAGATATTTGTTTGGCTAGCCTTTATGGAACAAAAACTTCTGCCAGCCATTTCTTGTATGCCGTTGACTTTCTTTTATTGCTGACAAATTACCGTAAGAACTCTTTTGTGTTGAGAAAAATATGATTATGCCGTGGTTCGGTCTTCCTATTGTATTTTACGAGGTTTTTACTCTGCAAAAAGTTCAATATGACCGACCTTTTTGGTAATTTAAACTACTAACTATGCTAAATTTACAACGATACTCGTAGTAAAGCTGTTAAATGGAAATAATTAGGTTTGGCGCTTAATTCGTTCAAGTGTACGAATGTATGAATAGGCTTAAGTAGAGGTAGATCAGTCTAAAAATGCACGCCTGTCAATGTATTTGCTACTCTATTTCATCTACATACGGTACAAGTACAAGTGAAGGGGCGTGCATTTTTAGATTGAATCATCTCAAAAAGACAAACGTGCATTTTTCAAACGTTTTTATTTTTTATATAACCATTATTTTGATAAGTACAGATAATACCCTGTTATAATTTGGAACAGTTGAAGTTATGGTCAACAAACGATCTATAGATAACTCAACTGATCCAGATCACTGTTAGAAAAGTAGAGTTCACAAGACGCTGGCATTACTACGTTGAGCCGACTTTTGATAAATACTGAGGCATTCTTTTTTCATTCATTCATTCATTCACTCTTTTACGCTAAAGTATTACCAATCGGAATACTAACAGTCGCACGCGGTCTCGTCCGTTTTTCTAAACAAGTAATTTCCGTGTCTTGCTTATGCTCATTGAATACCTAAACAATGTCTAGAGTTAATGAAAGAAAACATAATCCTATTTGTATGTAAATAGCTGTTCATTTCACGGTTAATTTCCGCCGAGATTAGACGCCCGGAAACCTTTCTCACCGCAACTTCCACATTTCGATCACGTAACCTCTCCCACAAAAGAAAATTAAGGGGGGCCTACACTAAATTTTTCTACAGCCTACCTCTGTACACAGTGTAACTGAATATCCACGAAATTCAAATGACATTCTCGTCACGATCGGCCATTACTCGCCGACAGTGACTTCCAATTTCTAAAATGCGAATCACTATTCGACCCAAAACTTGGTGAGTGCACACGTTATTGTATTTTCCTCCGTTGTAACAAAGTCCATTTTTTATTTTTAGTTTGTGTTACTTAGCACGTTTTGTGGAATAGTTGTAACGCGCCGTAACGTGAAAATTTTAAATTTCGTGTTTAAGTGAAATTTTATTGGGTATCCCTATTTATAGTGGAAATCGCTTGGATTCAAATGCTTATTAACGTTTATTGCGTGCCAGTACCCTTTTTGGACTTATGGTGGTGATTCAGATATAAAAGTTCGAATTCAGTCCATCAACTACTATTTGTACTAGGGGTACTGAGTGCTGACAATTTGACTGAAACTGTTTTCGGTATTTTTAATTCCGAAAGAAAAGGATGTCTGATGAAACTACTAGTAGTAGATAGTTTACAAAAACTTTTTTCGAATAGTAAAGGATGGAGGTAAATGTATGAAGGGATACTATTCGAAAAAAGTTTTCGTAAACTATCAAAAACTCATACTAGGGGTACAGTTCCCTATTGATATGCCATGCAAGGTGTCAGGGCAAATCCAACAAACCAAAAATCATTAAATAAGGTCCAGCCTTTCTCGAGTGAATGATGTAACTGAAAGAACTTAGTTTTATATAGGTACATAGATTTACTAAAATGTTAGTTAGCACCTATCTTACATTAAGATTCATAAACGAATTTTTTTGCATAATTCTAACATCATAGAGACATGAAGCTCGATGGTGATGAATGTCTATCCACAAACTGGACCCAAGAACCACCCTGGGCTTTAACGATAAAACTATGGTTGATAAGCTCAATGGGATCTGCGGTTTTAGGACACTTTTGGATCTTGAAGTTGTGTAGAATATCGTACACCAGTACTTTGATTTCCATGAAGGCAAATCTGTTTCCTGTAGAAAAAAGAATAAATTGAAAACTATGCTCCTCTGCGAGCGTCACAAAAATATAAGAAGGTTATGATGGTGCAGACAAATAAACCCAAGAAAGCGAGTTTTCTAGCAAAAATATGGAGTGGCAAAACCCTTACCAATGCAGTTCCTAGGTCCCGAACCAAAAGGCATGAAGGTAAACGGCTTGATGTTGTGCTTGTTCCCTTCAGAAAATCTGTCAGGGTTGAAAGTGAGGGGATCCGGGAAGTACTGGGGATCCAGGTGTAAAGAGTTGCAGCTGTTGTATATCAGGTCACCAGGTTCCAGCTGTGGACAGAAAATAACAGTCAACAGAATTAAAAAGAACGCTCTAATTTTTGGTGTCTGTGACTCAGATCTTAACTCACAGTGTACGGTTTGCCTCCATCTCTTGGAGGTGGGAGTTCATATGTTTTGACACATTTCCTGTCAAGAATAATAGCCGGTGACCATCTCCTTAATGTTTCTGAAAGTATAAACATCATCACATTTTTCCAATTTTTCAGATTTTTTCAGATTCAGACCAAAACATTAAAGTTACATACCATTTACGATACAGTCTAGATACTTCAATTCTGCTAAATTGTCATGATTCAGCTCTCCATAGTTCTCTTTGAACGTTATGAACTCCTGGTACAATTTCTCTTGAATTTCAGGATTTATGGCCAATTCGTGTATGCACATCACCAGCATAGACGCTGTGGTTTCGAAGCCAGCGGCGAAGAAAATGAACACCTGGCCAGTCAGTTCATCGAGAGTCCACTCTAAGAAAAAATACACAAATTAGCCACGACATTTATTTATGCAGCCAGTGAATTAGTGAATTATTCTAGAAATAGTCTATTATTAATATCAGGGCGTCTGGTCGAAGCGACGCAAGTTCCAAGATCTGGCTCTTATTTGGCTCTAAGTGTCAGCATGTCATTCCACGAGATGTCGCCGGCGTCTTGATGAGACGCTATCTTTTGGCAGTGATCTGGTTCAGTTAAGCAACCTATAAATCATTTATAACGGTTCTTAGATAACTCAACTGTTTTACATGTGTATTAAGATTTAAACAAAGTATTTTTTTGTTTGATTATGCAAATAAGTAGGTACATAAGATTATCTATCAAAAGGAGCTCAAATGGGTTTCACCTCTTGGGGTTTCCATCAATAGTTGAATCATGTCTGGACGCCGCACTTTGCTAGTCTTTCTATGGCTCATCGTATTAGACACAATATTGTTGAAGAAGTCATACATTTTCTTAGGATGCAATTTGATGCCCATTTTCTGTGATAGAATAAAGTCAAGTGTCAACAACAAATTATAAATAACTGTCGGTAAGTTTTATACACAAAGAAATATAAGACCTTGCAGAATGAAGGGAACTGCTCAGACAGAAACACCATAAAAAGCTGTCTGATGTTGAAGTTAAGGACCTTCTGTCCTGTCTTAAAAAACTCATTTTCTTTGTCTTTCAGAGAGTCCACTTGGAGTCCGAAGCTGGCGGACGCAATGACGTCATTGGTGTAGCGCCGCATCAGGTCATCCACATCTATATCTTCGGAAAGATGATCTGTAGCAAACAACCCGTTAGTGTACCCATGATTTCATACAAAAAGTAAATAATAAGCGGTGAATTTGCACTTTCTGGACAAGGTCTTAGTGACCAATAAGCTGCTCAGAGTCAGCCAGCGAAGAGTCAACCGCCTAATGGAGACATGGCCTTATGGTTGTGCTATGGTATAGTCTATCAGTCAGTCAGTGAGATGTACCTTTCAAATGCGCAATAAAGTTGTTGCTGATCTCGTGAATGAATTGCATCATGTGACGCATCTTCGAGCCGGTGAATGCAGGACTCAGGGTAGCTCGCATGTCTCTCCATTTATCACCTGGAATGAATTAGTGAATGTGACTGTAATTCTCAGGCTCGGTACATAATATTTCCTCAGATCTTTGACGATACCTGAAGAGGGTAGTCAGATGCACATCCAAACATTACATTTGGCACATGCCCACATTTTGCACAATGGCTAGAATTCAGTACGTGACAGGTTGCAAGCCCATCGCTGCTGATAAGAATATATTATATGAAAAGAAGACCTTAATATCATAAACGCATAAAAATTATGACTCATGACACCTAGAAATCTCCTCTGATCTGTAATTACATAGGTCTTTGAAGACATCTAAAGTGTCTAAAGTGCCAGCAGTATTGTTGGCATATGCCCACATTTTATAGAGCACTTAGTATTCCTTACGTGACAGGTTGCAAGTTCATCTCCGATTATAGGAGTGCTTATGAAACATTTCTTTTTTCAAAATATTAGTGCACGAATCTCTCACCAGACTGATTCAAAAAAACTATCGTACCTAACTAAACGTTATCTTCATAACGTAAAGTACCAAACGAAGTAATTGAAACAATAATACTTATTGAGGTCAATGATAAATT
Organism: Cosmorhoe ocellata; assembly: GCA_963675405.1. NCBI lineage: Eukaryota > Metazoa > Arthropoda > Insecta > Lepidoptera > Geometridae > Cosmorhoe > Cosmorhoe ocellata. Next base: position 1,887,217 of record OY776254.1, on the reverse strand, counting down.
ATCGTCAGGTTCAATGTCGAGTCGAAATCAATGTTCTCTATTATATTCTATGTTATGTATGTCCCTAACCAAAGTATTTTCTACTAGCTTCCACCCACGGTTTCTCCCGCGTGATACCTCAAAGAACAAAAACAAATCTATCTTATCCAGTTCCGTGGAATAGTACCTAAGAATAAATATGTAGATGTATAGATGTATACTCTTTCACGCTGAAACGACTGAACGGATCTGAATGAATTTGGCACAGATATAGGTAGATTTTGGTCTGAAATAACACATAGGCTACATTTTATCCCGGAAAAATGTACGGTTCCCGCGGGATAGATTTGTTTTGGTTTTTCAAGGTATCACGCGGGCGAAGCCGTGGGTGGAAGCTAGTGATATTATAAACGCGAAAGTTTGTAAGAATGTATGGATGTATGTTTGTTACTCTTTCACGCTAAAACGGCTGAACGGATCTGAATGAAATTTGGCACTGATATGTGTTATTCCAGACCATAAGTCTGGAATAACACATAAGCTATTTTATTTTTTCTATTTTCTATTTTGGCTATTCTATTTTATTTTATCCCGGAATAATGAACGATTCCCGCGAGATAGTTTTTTTTTGTTTTTCAAGTTACCACGCGGGCGAAGCTACATGCGTAAGGGAGTTAGTAGTAATTATGACTACCTTTCATAGAAAATAGACTCGCTCCGAACAGAGGGTCCAAGTTCTCGTCAAATAACTGCTTGTGATCGATAAAATGGTCGAAGTCCTTCACTGTGGTTTGCTTTATCAACTCCGGATCGCGGATCAGGATCATCACTTTGTTATTTTCTACGTAGCCAACGTATCTAGAAGAAAACTACATCTATGTTACCCAAAATTATAATTACTATTTTTAACTGACTTGAAAAATAGGAGGTTAGTTGACCTATTCAAAAATGCATTAGGTCAACTCATCCCGCGGGATAAGTTGACAGCGGCCGCAGTTAACTAAAGACCCGTATTTTTTATGTTGCGTGCATCTTATCGGTTATCTTCCTCAACTGTTGCTTAAAGAATAATTTAGTGATGGAACTATATAAATTTATATAAATTTTATTTCCGATGGATTGCTATTTTTTCTGCAAATAAATAAAAAAACTTTATCTCGATTGTAATCCCCAGCTCGGTGGATCTCTAGTTACTTTGATGTTTTGAGGATATCTAAAGAGGGTAGTCAAAGGTACGTCCAAACATAACATTTGGCACATGTCCACATTTTGCACAATGGTTAGTATTGGTGACAGGTTGCAAGCCCATCGCCGCTTATAAGTATAATCTATGTCATACACCTTCGAATTTTTGGTTCTAACCCTAGAACCAAAAATGCCGGTTTCCTCATGATTTTTTTCTTTAGGTTTAAGATCACTGGCGTTGCACACATACATTTTTTCGAAAGGTTAAACTTATTGGTGCACGACCAGGTTTGATCCCACGACCTTCGGATCGCGAGGCAAGGGTTCTGTTACTACTCCACCAGTATTATAACTATACTGATATGACACCGAAAGCTTTTAGTACACTAAATACATCACACAAACATACCTCTCGTTAGGGAAAGCCTTGTAAACATCATCAATATCATCAAACATATGCTTTTTCTGCATCGTAGAATAAAACGCATTGCCAAAAACAGGCCAGCCGGGTAAGTATTTCACTCCCTTAGATTCCAAATAATAATGCACCTTTTTATAACTATAAATATAATACACTACTAAAGTAGTTACTAAAAGTATTAATATTTCTAGAATCATGTTGGTAGTTGTGTGTTTACTATTCGAATGGCGATGGAACTGAGACTCAATTGGTTTTAACGAGTAGGAATAAAAATGACATAGATACTAAGTATATCTGCCTATATTCTTTGGGATTTACCTACTCGTACAGTTACGACCGTTAATTTAAGACCCACCTAAGGAATATTGCAAAGTAAAACTTTTACTGTAGGAGCTATTATTTTTATGTGCACATATTTGACAACTACGATAGAACAAGGCTGACACGATTATTTCCGATTTACTCCAATCGATTGTCACTGACATGTTGTCAGTCACAGAATCATCATTATCATCATTTTCCTGCCGTTTTCCCACGTTATGTGGGGTCGGCACAACATGTGATCTTCCTCCATATCCATCTATCATTCGTCACCATCTCAGCACTCACTCCTTTCTTACTCATGTCATCTTTCACACAGTCCATCCATCTTTTATTTGGCCTACGTCTATTCCTGTATCCGCCCACATTAGTCTATACTAATATTATAAAGAGGAAAGATTTGATTGTTTGTTTGTTTGTTTGTTTGTTTGTTTGAATTGAATAGGCTCCGAAACTACTGAACCGATTTGAAAAATTCTTTCACCAATGTGTAGAATGAACTTTCAGGATGAACATAGGCTATAATTTATGTAGGTACTTCGCGGGCGACGCCGCGTGCAGAAGCTAGTACCTTATACATTCATGTTGTCCCTCACAGCAGCGAGTATTTATTCATTTTCAACTTACAATTTTACTAATTTTTTGCGTTGAATCTTATCACAATGACTTTCTTCTTTAACACTGACACAAAAAAGAATACTTAATGATTAAAGAGAATGTAATAACTACGCTAAAGAGGTTATAATTTCTAAAAAGTCAATAAATTCAATAAAACAAGGTATATACCTAAAAGTTTATATACCTATCTAGGTATATAAACTTTTTCTGTCTACATTTAACATTTAATCACAATGATTGGCCTAAACTATCAATCTTTGCATTCTGAGTGTTCTCAGAACATTTAATGGAAATGGGTTCCAAATTAAAGTTCGTGACTGTACCAGATAATGAATATCAAGGACTAGGGAGGGGACGATAGGTGACCGCCAAAACGATAATAGGCCGTGACCGCAGTTATTTACATGTTGATAACTTGGACGTCTAACTACGCAAAGCAACAAGGATAATATAATCCGACTAGCTAAAATTTCGTAAAATACAAACGATCTTATTATGTACACACCAAAGTTTAAACTGGCGTAACAATTTAAAACTAAGTTCTTAATTTTACATGAATTACATGTGATGTATGTGTTTTTGGCTTATTTTCAGAAGCTATCTAAATTATATATTTATATAACTCAAAGGTGACTGACTGACTATCTGACTGACTGACTGACTGACTGACTGACTGACATAGTGATATATCAACGCACAGCCCAAACCACTGGACGGATCGGGCTGAAATTTGGCATGCAGGTAGATGTTATGACGTAGGCATCCGCTAAGAAAGGATTTTGATTAATTCTACCCCCAAGGGGATAAAATAGGGGATGAAAGTTTGTATGAAAAATCGCGATAATCGACATTCACGCGGGCATCAGCTAGTTATAATAATATAATTATGTAAATTATGCTAATTGGGAAAAATCTGAGAAAAATCAATTGTAAAATACAAAAAAAGTGTCAATTTTACTTTATTTTAAACATTTCATAATCATGTAACGCTAATTGCATTTGCTGGGAATATGAAAATCGTAACTTTAGTCCGAGGAAACAACAGAATCACCACCATTGTGCTATTTGATAAGATAAGATAAGATAAGATAAGATAAGATAAGATAAGATAAGATAAGATAAGATAAGATAAGATAAGATAAGATAAGATAAGATAAGATAATTTATTTGTAGCACACACACAGATGAACAGAGGGAAAGTAACGACACAACCACACAATATATCTGGAGGTTTTAAAACTAAACTAAACTAAGTAAAACTATACACATTTGCGTTGAAATTGATAGAAATTCACTAACTGTCACCATGAAAAGCATTTAAGGTACAAATCTCGAATGTTTCTGAAACTTTTATGCAAAACTCATACATACTCGAAAACTCTGGTTAAAACTTTTGTTGAAACTCAAATAACATGTAAATGGGAACAATATAACTTCGCTTGTCGAACGTATCACATGAGTTTGGAACTAAACAATCTTGTGCGAGCTGCAATCCGGTGAGCTCGTCCAAGTTTCTAGCTGAGCCTGAACTGTGGCAGAGTACGAGAAGACTACCAGTAGCGCAACTTTCGAACGCAACACAGCAACTCAGAAGCAGGGCTTGGAACCAGTTAATAATTTACCAGAAAAAAACGGTGTTAATCGGTATTTAGATAATAGCGTTCGGACGGAGCGCAATCGCTTTCAAAACCTTAACTAGAACTTAGATTAACCGTTTAAAGCGAGCTTCATTTGTCGTCGTAGCGGGCGCGTCGCGGAGGTCACTAATATGGAAAAGAACGAAATCATTTCGTTATAACCGATAAATTGAGCGAAACCCTTTTAGATTTATCGTTTTTGACTAACTGTTTTAATAGAGGTTAAGGTAGAACGTAACGAAAAAGGTTGTAGGTATTTAGAGCGATACCGGTTTGAATTTTTTTCCGGTTTCCAAGCTAAGAAGACACTGCCTATGATTTTTTTGTGACACTTAAAAGGGCTAATAAGTACATATTATATAGTGCTTTACTAATTTTAAGGCTACCTTAGAAAATCTATTTATCATTTTTAACTTGACATCAAAAAAAAAACAAAGACTTGGCTAGTTATTTATTCAGAAAAACAAGAATCAACATCACAGACATTCTTAAGCTTAAATCATTTAATCTTAATAAATATTTACATACAACACAAAATTAAAACCTACCTTTTCTGCTCTTAGTACTTTCGAGTATAAGTTGATAATCTCCAGGCTTAGCAGATAAATCTTCTGATCTCTACTTATTTACTTAGATCTTTTAGTATAATTATCTAAAGGGGGCTAAAGACACGTCCAAACATTATGTTTTTGGCAATTTGCACAGTAGTTAGTATTCTGTACGTGACAGGTTGCAAGCCTTTACACACCGTTTTTACACGTATACCTATACCTCACATATACAACCATATGCTGGTTTCCTTACGTTGTTTTCCTTCACCGTTTCGAGCAAAGGCATTGCGCACATAAATGTTTACCAATAGAAAACATAATTGGTGCTCGACCAGGTTCAAACCCACGACTTTCGGATAGCAAGGCAGGGGTGCTACCACTACACCACCAGCCAGTTGGCACCTAGGTAAAGTGTGCCCATAGGTGACTCATCATCCTGAAAATAACAAAAAAAGGATTGTTTCGTGAGACATTACATTGACATTGCGCGCAAGATCATGCCAAACTATTACGTAGCATTATTATTGATACAATAATAAATGATTATCTGTAATGTAATACTGGATGAAGTTTACAGTGGTCGTGCTGAGCTCAGGCGAACTTCCGAATTTTGATTAACTTTTAATAAGCCGCCAGCACTGATAGAACTTTCTTGCGCGACCAACTTTTATGAGAAAATTAATAATAGGTTAATTCTTAGATTAGGGATGATACAAATTATTATTAAGCTCGGGGCGAAAGTCGTTTGTTTGGGCGGTTTAGAGTTCATTATTGCGGGGTTAACTGCTAATTTCATACTTTGCATACCAAAACTTCACTAAGTTCTTCTTCTTCTTCTGTCAGTTTTCCTTGATGGAAGTCTGTTAGCTAGACCTTGTTTCAAAAATTTAAAAACCCAACTGAAAGTTTTTGAAAATAGCTTCGTACATCCGCCAATTTTTTTTTTGTCAATTTGGCTATGTCCATTTTGTAATCCAGACAAATCGAACGATAACTTGTTTGTCAAAATCTGTCCAGCTTTTTCATTTTGTATATGCCTATGTCACTCTTGTAGTAATTTCAAAGACGTTCTGTCTACTGACAGTAATTTACATGGATCCAACGACATCTATTTGTCAAAATGTGCCCAGCCGTTTGGGCTACAGTGACAGCCGACGTAACTCGCATACATACAAACATACATACACACCAAACACATTACTCTTCTTCTTCTTCGAGTAGAAACCACAGCCATCCCACATTTCCAATATCTAGTTTACTGTTGTTAAAAATACAGAAGCGCACTGCAGTAAAGCTTAATTGAATTAATTGTTGTGGCGAGTTTATCAAGCCGTGCTCGGGGCAGTTGGGGCAGTCGGGGCAGTCAGGGCAGTGCAACAGATTATTCGTCTATGCCAAACTATGCCACAGAGTTAAGCTACGTTTAAACCGACGGGCAGTGGCAATGTCAACGAGCACGAAAAATTACAGAAGTAGAGAGATATCGTGAAGGATAAGCAAACTTAAGAGTTCTTTAAAAATGTAAGGTCACTCGTAAGGTCATCGTTCCATTAGTTATTTTAAACTAGTGTGGTGAAAGGATTAAGGTGGTGTAATGATAGCACCCTGTCTCATGATCCGAAGGTCATGGCGTCACGGTGAAAATGTCGTGAGGAAACCGGCATACCCTAGAGCCAAAAATTCGAAGAAGTGTGTCATAGGTTAGTATTTTTATAAGCAGCGATGGGCTTGTCACCTGTCACGTACTGAATACTAACTACTGTGCAAAATGTGGGCATGTACCAAATATCATGTTTGGACGTGACTTTGACTCTCTTTAGATATCCTCAAAGATGTAACTAGAGATCTGAGGAGAAAATAAATAAATAAAATAAAATAAATAATGCTGGACAATCCACACAGCATCATCTAGCCCCAAAGTAAGCTACTCAAAGCTTGTGTTATGGGTACTAGATAACTGATATATTTAATACATGATGTAGGTACATAGATAGATATTTTTTATTATACATACACACCCAGACCAACGGAACAAATTTCTGCAGATCGTACACAAATTTGTTCCGAGGCGGGAATCGAACCCGCAACCTCTTGCGTCGCAGGCGGACTCTTGCCCGCTGCGCCACTGAGGTCGTCGTGTATAAAATATCTACGGAGCCTGGGGATTACAGTCGTAACCATGTTTTTTTCAAAGGTATTTTCTTCCTTTGTATTTATTGTAAAAAAAACTATGTTACAGGGTTCATAATATGATTAGAAAACAGATATGATTATTATAGTTTAAAGAGGTTTGTTTGTTTTGATGATTAAGTAGATTCAGTGTTAATTTACATACTAATACACATCGTGACTGACTAAACAAACTTACATAAGAACAAAAATGAACATGAGTATTAGTACATAAAGTTCGTAATGTAGGAATATAGTAATCTATAAGTAAAGTAAAGTAAAGTAAAGTATCGTTTATTGCATGAAATACATGTAGGTAACAGGTGTTTTTATGTATATAATGTGAGCCAATGTATTCCTACCGGTTTTACGGTGTGCAATGTCTGTGTGAAAATTAACAATTAAATTAGATCTATTAAGTATTACAGTTAAATAAAATAGAATTGAGACTTAAACTAATGCTGGATGAAAGAAACTTAACAAAATAATAATTGTAATAATAATAACGAAATGTCAAGCGAAAAAATCTTTGTCAGTTACAAAATCATTTATAGCATAATAACATTTATTTGAAAGAATCACTTTTAACTTTCTCTGAAACTCCATATTCGGTAATAGTCTTATAGATTGTGGTAATTTATTAAATATGCGGGGTGCCATAACAAAGATACTCTTAGCCATCATTGTAGTTTTTCTATTAATATCACAGACTTTATTGTTGTCACGCCTATTGCGGAACACGGTGTCCGAAAGTCGACCGAAGAGATATTGATTATTCTTGACAAACATAGCCGTCTCCAAAATATATATATGTATATACGTATATATACAAAATATACAGTGATGGTAGAGTCAAAATTTTATACTTAAGGAAATCTAGACACGCGGCAGCGTGTCAAGCCAAGTTCAAGCGAAGCGAACGGGCGATGCGCGCCTAGTGTAATATTACAGGAACCATTTGGGTTATTTTTCACCCCCTCGTAACTCAAAAACTATTTCACATAAACAAGTCAAATTTGGCTCATCTATTGCCACTTGCGAGTAAAATATGTGCACCGAATTTCATAAACACACCTCAAACGGTTATTTAGATATTAACGTCCAAAAATGCCTGGTTATGGAAAATTTTATCACTGACTGACCTATAGACGTTAATTATAACCCAGTTCCAGATGACCTAGAACGTTCAAATTTGGCATCCAGGTAGGTAGTGGGGTGGATACAAAGGAAAAAATCTGAAACTTGCAAATTTTTATATTTTTAACGTACTTTTTCAATTAATTGATTCTCCTAGGAACCCTTACTAGCGCCTGTAATAGAAGAATAGCAATCTAAATAGATGACAGTCGGTCATTATGTGGATTTTAATAGGGTCTTGACGTGAATATAATAACGAGTGGAAGTAGTGTCTTGGATTGGTAAGTAGTACACTCTTACCTAGGTATACAATGTGCCAATAGTTAAGCAGTCTATGCAGGTAGATAGATATGGCTAGATAACTATTCAGGCCTAGATTATAGTGTCTCGGCTTGTCGGATAGGTAGTAGGTAGGTATACTTATTCAGTAAGTACTCAAGTACCTACCTACCTGCTTAGTATGTACCTATACCTACAATGTGCCAATAGTTTGAGCAGTCTATGCAGGTAGATAGATATGGCTAGATAACTATTCAGGCCTAGATAATAGTGTGTCTCGGAATGCCGGATAGGTAGTAGGTAGGTATACTTATTCAGTAAGTACTCAAGTACCTACCTACCTGCTTAGTATGTATACCTACAATGTGCCAATAGTTTGAGCCGTTTATGCAGGATTATATAAGTGTAATAATATAAGAACAAGTACTTACTTACTAATAAGTTCTGTACAAAAAGTAATGATATCCCATCAAAAACATAAATGTGAAATGAGAGCCAAGTTCAATAAGTAGGTATGCTTTAGTCGTTGACTTCAGCGACAAAAGAAGTGAGATCCAAACGGGTGCCAAGTACAATGGTCAGTCCTAAAACTTATTTATAACAATATGAAATATTTTTAACAACTTTAAAATATCATTTCTTCTCATAATTTAGGATATTATATTGAAGCCTTAGGTCTGACTTGGCTAGTTTTCTTAAGAGTACGAATTATATTAGGTATAGCTTGCACGTTCTTATTTTATTCTTCTAAAAATTTGGCTTGCTGGTAGAAACTAGCGATCGGACATAGTAGGTAAGTAGTTAATAATAGGAAGGTAATTCGTATAATGATAACTAGCCAAGTTAGACCTTAGGCTTCAATATAATATCCTAAATTATGAGATGAAATGATTGTTACCGCTCCTTAAGTGCGGGCTTGAGCCGCCACCTTAATGTCACGTGACTCGTGACGCGTCTTCGTCTCAGCGCGGCGCGGCTCGCCATTGCATTGCAAGAACCAGCGTCGACGAATACGCAGTATCGTTTTGCACATACTTACTTATTGTAATATTCGTTTAAAATAAACATTATACGTTTACACCGGACAAATAAAGGCATTTATTGAAGCGCACCCTGAGGATAGCCAACCCGAATAGGAGACAATCGAGGGCCAAAATCGAAGGTAGTAACATTGGACCTACGAGCCGGATGATACGCAGAAACAAGATCAGCCAGAAAAGGTCAGGTCATCTTCTCCTTTTTCCTATCCTCATCCGATTTTGTGCTAATTCCGGGCTGTGTAAAATTCCAGCGCACGCGATTCGTAAGGTTCCTACCGAGGGCAACGGCGTGCGTGATCAGCGCAGCCTACCTGCATTCCACGGCTGTTAATTGTGAGTAACCTTTGTTTTCTAGAAGCTACTAAAATGAGTGACAATGAATATTCTGAGGCAGGAAATATCTTTAGCTTAAGCGATTTTAAGAAACAAAGGGGTTGCATTAAGGGCAGATTAACATTATTTGAAAAATATGTTTCAAAATTTGACGGCGTTGCTTTAACTGAAAGGCAACGGGCCGAATTCGATTTACGTATTGAGTCAGTGTCGAATATACTAAGGTCTTTTAATCTAGTTCAAGATAAAATTGAGAGTATGTCCGACGAGAGCGAGTTGAAAGCGCATCTCGAGTATAGGGAATCGTTTGAAGATCAGTATTTTAGCATTATGTCTTTAGCCAAATGTTTAATAGATGTTGTAGACAGTAAAAACAAGAGTAGCATCGATTCTAAATGTATGCATTCGCAGCAAAATAAGTCAGTTAACATGAAACTACCAGATATTAAACTACCCTCATTTGATGGTTCCTATGATCACTGGCTGGAGTATAAGAATTCATATTTATCCATGATCCACAAGCGAAGCGATTTAGACTCAATTCAAAAATTTCACTATCTAAAATCCTCGCTTAGTGGCTCAGCCCTTCAGGTTATAAGTGCATTAGATTTCACAGCAGCTAACTATTCTCACGCGTGGGATTTATTAGAGAACAGGTACCAGAATAATCGACTACTCATTCACAATCATGTCAAGTCTTTGTTTACGGCACAATCGATTAACAAAGAATCCCCGATGCTTATTAGAAAGTTAATCGACGTCGTTCTTCGTAATTTACGTGCGTTAAAAACATTAGGCGAACCCACGGAAGGCTGGGATACGCTGATTAACTATATCATCGTATCAAAGCTTGATTCTACCACTGAACGTGAGTGGGAGAATCACAAGGGTTCTATATCGTGTGATTCGCAGAAGAGTAGGATTAATTTAGATGATTTGTTAAGTTTCTTACGGAACCGTGCTGACATGCTCGACATGATTCAAAGTAATTATTCGAAACCTACTAATAACAATAATTACAATAAGCCACATTCGAATAAAAAACACGATAACCAGACTCAGGTTCAGCAATCACACAGCTTTGTGTCGACGCGTCATAACGGCAATAAGTCCGTTAAGTCTGCACGTCTCTGTGTGGTATGCAATTCAAATCACCCGTTGTATACATGTATTGGTTTTCTTAATTTGACCATTCAAGATAGAATTAAGTTAGTCGATAACAATAAACTTTGTCGAAACTGTTTACGTGCTGGCCACTCTATTTCGGATTGCACGTACGGGCCTTGTAAACAGTGCGAGAAAAAGCATAACAGCTTGTTACATTTCGAAGATAGCAAGAATGCATCGATACCGACGTCATCGGCGGCAAGTGCGCATAATTCACAGCCAGCTGATAACAAACCGGTCTCGGTCGCATCTTGTGCAGTGAATTCATTACACGCGATGAATCACACGTCTATTCAGCTACCGCAGGTTTTATTATCCACTGCGCTTATCGAAGTCATGGATAATAACAACGAATATCACACAGTCCGAGCACTGTTAGATAGTGGTAGCCAAAATTGCTTTATTACGGAAAAGCTATGTAAACGATTAAGCGTCTCGGTTATACAGTCCACTATACGTATATCGGGCGTGGGACAGTCGGTCTCACAATCAAATCAATTATGCGATATTAAAATGCGATCTAAAACATATGACTTTAATACACGATTACGATGCTTTGTTCTACCGAGAATCACGGCACATCTGCCGTCTTCTTTTATTGATTATAACTCGTTGTCTATTCCAAATAATATTTGTCTTGCAGATCCCTCATTTAATGTTCCGTCTGAAATAGAGTTATTGATAGGAGCAGACGTATTCTGGGATTTGTTGGATGAGGATCGAATTCGACTTTCCAACGGACCGTACTTACAAAGTTCGAAAATAGGGTGGTTTATTTCCGGTCCTGTGCATATGAACAAAAGCCGCGTAACCAGTCTAGTTCAGTGCAATTTTGTGCAGTCGTCAGCTATTGACACACAATTGCGTAAGTTTTGGGAACTCGAAGAAGTTGGAAGGCCGGATTCTATTCTTACTGATGAGGACCGCATGTGTGAAGAGTCCTTTATTAGTACCACGAAACGAGAAAATGACGGTAGATTTTCGGTGCGTATACCATTGAAAGAGTCAGCTGACGTACTCGGCGACTCCTATGAGAATGCTAAATCACGTTTCTTAGCATTAGAACGTAAATTAGATCGATTACCATCTTTCAAAAGGATGTATTGCGAATTTATCCGCGAATATATTAATTTAGGTCATATGTCTCTTATCAAAAATTATGATAAGCCTTATTATTTTCTCCCGCATCACGGGGTGTTCCGAGAACACAGCTTAACTACGAAACTGCGTGTAGTGTTTGATGCGAGCGCTACTACGACTACGAAGAAGTCACTGAATGATATACAGATGACTGGTCCTCCACTTCAAAATGATATTTTTTCTATACTGTTGCGGTTCCGGCAGCATAGATACGTGGCCTGCGCTGACGTTGAGAAGATGTTCCGTCAAGTGGCTCTTCAGCACGATCAGCGCAGACTACAGCTCATTTTGTGGCGCGAAAATTCGAATGAAACCTTAAGTATTTTTCAACTAAATACGGTTACCTATGGAACAGCGTCGGCTCCATACTTAAGCATGCGCTGTATAAAACAACTTGCTAAAGAATCTGATGATGACGTCATCGCTGACGTCATTAATAATGATATTTTTGTTGATGATTTAATTACGGGCCACGATGACCCTTTGATTTTGTCAAACATTTGTGAAAAAACTTCGAAGATTCTTAAATCAGGTTGTTTCCCTTTACGAAAGTGGACATTCAATCATGACGTAAGCACGACTACCTCTAAAGAACTAGCAATTGGCGATCACTGTCAAAATAAAACACTTGGGTTAGGATGGCAGGTTGATACCGACGAACTTCATTTTACGACTAACGTTGCCAATAAAGCTGTAGTTACTAAACGAAGCATGATGTCTGTCATTTCTCAGATCTATGACCCGCTAGGCCTTTTATCTCCGATAATAATAATTGCAAAGGTTATGTTACAAAAGTTGTGGTTATCTAAAATTGACTGGGATGACGTAGTTCCCATTGATATATTTAATAACTGGAATAGATTCATTCAAACTTTGTCACATTTAGGTAGCCTACGTGTACCTCGTTACGTCATGAGTGAATGTGTTGATGCAGTTATCCGCGAAATACACGTATTTACTGACGCTTCACAGGAAGCGTACGGGGCCTGTGCATATATTCGATCTTACGGCGATAACACACCCGTAACAATCAAGTTACTATGTGCTAAAAGTAAGGTCGCACCTGTAAAAACGGTCTGCACTATTCCTCGACTCGAGTTATGCGGAGCTTTGTTAGGTGCTAAATTATATCAAAAAATAATAAAATCACTAAAGGTTCAATTTAATAAAACATTTTTTTGGACAGATTCGACCATAGTCATGGGATGGCTACGTATGTCACCTCATAGTCTAAAAACATTCGTACAAAATCGTGTGTCGCAAATCAATGAAATCACTAGCGATGCACTATGGTTACACATAAATAGTAAAGATAACCCGGCGGATATCGTATCACGGGGTATTTACCTTAACGAGTTAAAAGATAGTTATATGTGGTGGCACGGGCCAGTTTTCTTACAAGATCGCGAGCTAACTTATACTACAGGGTTTTCCGACGACGCCGGTGATAATCAATTGTTACCAGAAATTAAACCTCTAAGTGTTAGTATAGTATGTAAAAGTACTAGCTTAGACTTAGTCGACTTCAATAGGTTTTCGTCATTCAATCGTTTGCGTCGGATGGGAGGTTACGTTCTAAGGTTCATAAGTAATGCCCGAGTAAGTAAACAACATCGTAAAACCGGTTCGCTATCTTGTGACGAAGTGAATGCATCAGTTACAATGCTCGCCCGGCTAGCGCAATCACAATCGTTTCACGATGAATATAATGCGTTATCTACGAACTCGCATATAAAATCTAAGAAAATAATCGGTCTTAATGTGTTTTTAGACGAAAACAAGCTAATACGCGTAGGTGGTAGAATAGAAAATTCACCTATTTTCGATAATAATAAAAAACATCCCGTACTATTGTGCAGTAAACATAGATTTACTAGATTGTTGTTCAGATTTGAACATAAACAGTTGTTCCATGCCGGACCTCAGCTCCTACTGTCCTGTGTGCGCGACGCCTGGTGGCCGTTAGGCGGCCGGGACCTGGCAAGGAAAACTGTACATGAATGCGTTAAATGTACGCGCATCAAAGGAAAGACATTAAACCCTATCATGGGTAATTTACCGGTCGAACGTCTCGAAGCTGGCTTTCCGTTCATGCGCTGCGGTGTCGATTATGCTGGTCCTGTAATGCTTTTGAATCGCAAAGGTAGAGGATCTACTCTCAAAAAAGGGTACATTTGTTTATTTGTGTGTTTCAGTACACGTGCAGTACATTTAGAGTTGGCTACGAGTTTGTCTTCAGATGATTACATACTCGCATTAAAGCGTTTTATATCTCGCCGTGGTAAACCGGCTGAGATTTTATCAGATAATGGTAAAAACTTCGTCGGAGCTCAGAAAGAAATGCTTTCGTTTGGTGATAATGGTAATCAGGATATCATTAACTACACTACCAATAATAATATTAAATTTACATTTATTCCGCCTTATTGTCCTCATTTTGGTGGTTTGTGGGAAGCAGGGGTTAAATCATGTAAATACCACCTACGCCGTGTCGTCGGTCAGGCTAATCTTACTTATGAGGAGTTCAGCACGGTTTTGGCACAAACTGAAGCCATCCTGAATTCCCGCCCCTTATCAGCTCTGTCCACAGATCCGAATGACCTTTTACCTCTTACTCCCGCTCACTTTCTCATCGGCCGACCATTGACCGCCCCGGCTTGCGAAGACCTGACGGCTACACCTAGTCACCGGTTGGCGCGCTACGGTCTACTAGAGAAAATGAGGCAGGACCTATGGAAACGATGGACAAAGGAATACGTTTCGGAGCTGCAAACCCGAACCAAATGGAAAACGAACAAAGGCGATGTCAAGCTCAACAGTCTCGTTCTTATCAAAGATGACAACATGCCGCCACTTAACTGGAAAATGGGTAGAATTGTACGGGTTTATCCCGGAGCGGACGGCGTCTCACGTGTTGCTGATCTTCTTACTTCCACAGGAATAACACGCAGAGGTTTCTCCAAGATCTGTCCGCTTCCAGTTCCACCTACAGATCCTGGTAACAACGTGACAGCATGCGAAGCTGTTGGAACCTGCTGATTCCAAGGCCGGGCCCATGTTACCGCTCCTTAAGTGCGGGCTTGAGCCGCCACCTTAATGTCACGTGACTCGTGACGCGTCTTCGTCTCAGCGCGGCGCGGCTCGCCATTGCATTGCAAGAACCAGCGTCGACGAATACGCAGTATCGTTTTGCACATACTTACTTATTGTAATATTCGTTTAAAATAAACATTATACGTTTACACCGGACAAATAAAGGCATTTATTGAAGCGCACCCTGAGGATAGCCAACCCGAATAGGAGACAATCGAGGGCCAAAATCGAAGGTAGTAACATGATATTTTAAAGTTGTTAAAAATATTTCATATTGTTATAAATAAGTTTTAGCACTGACCATTGTACTTGGCACCCGTTTGGATCTCACTTCTTTTGTCGCTGAAGTCAACGACTAAAGCATACCTACTTATTGAACTTGGCTCTCATTTCACATTTATGTTTTTGATGGGATAGGGTTTACAAGAGTCGGTTACCTTAAGACTACTAAGTTACCTTATACTAATATTATAAAGAGGAAAACTTAGATTGTTTGTTTGTTTGTTTGTTTGTTTGAAACGAATAGGCTCCGAAACTACTGAACCGATTTGAAAAATTCTTTCACCAATGTGTAGAATAAACTTTCAGGATGAACATAGGCTATATTTTATGTAAGTAGGTACTTCGCGGGCGACGCCGCGAGCGGAAGCTAGTTAATTATAATTATACGACAGTTGTTTTGTTATACTATTGCAGTGATTGGTCGAAAATTAAAACTGACAGTCAAATCCTCTTTGGTTTAGAAACTCATGCTAAGACCTCTATGGTGCTAAGGGCCTATAGAGGTCTCGTTGCGGGTAAACAAGACACTTTACATTCAGCCAGCACTCCACAAAACATGGCGCTAATAAAACAAAACCGTAAAGTTCCAAATTCAAAAGACACGCGCCTCCATCGACATGTCGTTAGAATTCAAAGCGCGGTGATGTTGTATGATTTTTTATTTCTACCCTCAAAGCTGAAAATTTGCTAGCGCGCGGCGAGCCGTTTGTCTTACTCCGCGGAGCTGTAAATCCGTGACTGAAATAATAGACTGAGAACCTAAAAGGGGAATCCGTACGATATTTCTGAAACCCCCTTTTGGGGTATGAAATCAAACATTGTTTCAGATTCTCTTCTTATGATAAGTATTTTGCTGAAAGTTTCAACAAAGTTCTGTAATATTTATCATGTAGCGATGTGCATCAGTTAAGTTATATTATAGATCGTTTGAAACGGTCCTTAGATAGCTCAATTGGTTTACATTTATATTATACTAGCTTCCACCCACGGCTTCGCCCGCGTGGTACCTTGAAAAACAAAAACACCACTATCCCAAAGGAACCGTACATTTTTTCGGGATAAAATGTAGCCTATGTGTTATTCCAGACCATAATCTATATCTGTGCCAAATTTCATTCAGATCCGTTCAGCCGTTTTAGCGTGAAAGAGTAACAAACATCCAGACATCCAAACATCCTCACCAACTTTCGCGTTTATAATATTAGTAGGATTATTACATGTGTATATTAAAATTAATCAATAATTATCAATATATAAAACAAAGTCGGGTTGGTTCGAGCACTTATAATTATAGAACGGCTTGACCGATTTTTATGGTTTTAATTTTTTTGGGTTTTTCTCCGCCCCGAATAACAGAATAATTTAAAAGATTTAATTGTAAAGTATAAAAAATATGGCCGTTCTGTTCAATATTTTTCCTCAGAATATCTTCGGACGAATCAGAAAAACCCATAATTTACAATTATTTACGCCCCTGCCAAAAATGACACCAAGATACAATAAAACTCAAAATAATTTGAGACAAACAATTAATATAAGGCTATCAGTGGAAGAATTCTCCAAAGTTAATTACGTACGTTCCTTGTTGTCAGTGTCAGTTTTTTGACGCAATGATGTCGTAAGATACAAGCACCTTAGCTCCCGATCTACTCGGTCTCTGTTTTCTTGACGCATTCACTGGCAACCTTATTGAGTCTGAGTCTGTATGCTTTGGGAATATGAACTGTCACTTTCAGGAGCTTAGCGGTTGAGCTCCTTTGTATCGCTTCATTCGATCAAAGGCTTTTAATTCTATACAAGCTTAGGTAATAACGATTTATAAAACGAAAATTGGATTTAGAATATTCACAAAATATTTACGAACTAACTTTATGAAGTGTGATCGGGCAAGAAGAACGGTAGTTGAGAGGGAGATATATGTTAGTGAAGATAGAAAGAGAGTTACGTTTCGTATATTAGGGGCAAGAGAGAGGTGCGAGCACACATTTTCTTTCTCTCTTTCTCTCATAATCAGTTACGTTTCGTACATCTAAGACACAGTCCCAGGTCTACATACATATAGATGAAGCTAAAGAAGTTTTACTTCAGTCGTGTGGTTTACACGACACTGTAGCACACTCGTTTTTTTTCGGCATCAGATTTTAATGAAACTTAACCTATAATTAGCTTTCATTTATCCTCTGTTCATCTGTGAAAACTACATGTAAATCCGTTCAGCAGTTTCGAAAATATGCGCGAGCAACCAAATAAATAAAGATTCAAAATAAAAAAAGAATGAAAGAATAAGAAGAGAAATATTTTATTTGACAGACTCATACACACATAGTAAATAATCAGTTTAAAAATAGAACCGTTATGAGATAAATACATAGAAGAGACAAAAACATTCACACTAGAGACAAAATCACGCAAACAGTCACAGTGAGTTCCCCTATATACCTATATAAAGTTGTATTGTATAATATATAAAGTTATAATTTTTTTTTGCTTGTGGCATCCCTACGAGTAACAGCTGTTTTAGATTGTTCCATTCTTTTATTTTTATTTTTATTAGATTTAAGTGTATTTAGGTAGCCTTTTACAATTTCATCGCATAAATACAACATAACAAACGTGTGTAAATGTTATTATTAGTGAAATTCGTGTTATTCTAGTAATTTTGCCAACAAAATAATAGCGTTTTTTCGGTTACGAAGTTTGAAAACTTGGAGTTTGATCATTGTTTTTTCTGGTTTGGAAGTGTTTGTTGCCTATTGTGTGTTGTTTATTGGCACGGAATACTATTTCCTACTATTCAAATATCTAAATCTAAAGCACGTAAGTACAACAATTCCAGACACATAACCTCAACAAGTGTTTACATTTCCCTAGAGAACTTGTGCTGGTTCTGTGGTCGTTGTGAGAAGGTAAACTATATTTTCTCACGATGATGACTCGACGAGCCCTGCAATGCCAGAAGGAGATCAATCTCCAACAGGCTTTGCAAGAACTGAAAGTGTCAAGGGAGCTGTGCACACAGTTGACAAATGAAAGAGAGGACAATGAGAATATATTATTAGATGCACTCAATAATAATGATAGGTTAAAAAGTGAGTTGTCTGCATTACACTCACAATATACAGATACTGTAGGAGAACGAGATAGGTTACAGTGCATCATTGATGGGTTCGACCAGTGCGGCTCAGAGTATGAACAGGCCCTGAAGAGAACATCCACCCTGGAGAAGGAACTCTGTGATGCCCACCATCAAATCACAGAGCTACAAGAGGCCGCTCAATGCTCTGTCGCACAAAAAACCCAAAGTTTATTCGACGAGTTAGTGTCAGCTGGTAGGGAAAATGGCCCTGATGCATGCTGTGATACCCCCACTGTAACGATAGATTTGACAAATGATGACTCGGTGAGAGTTGCAGCATGCACCAGAAATAAGTTGAGTAAAAATAAACTTAAAAAATATGTAAAGATTAATAAATTTATTAGTAAAACAAAAAGACAATTAAAAAAACAAAAACATATTGTATCTCATATTAGGACTAAGAGAGAAAAAATTGATTTAATAGATAAACTAAAAATGTGTACATTACAGTTGGAAAATTCAAAATTAAGACATGATTCTGAAATACAGCAACTTCAATGTGAACTTGCCAGTGTAGAAGAATCATTAAAATCAATCTCAAACCGATATGAAAAGTCCCAGGAAGTGATACGGGAGTACTCATTGGCCATGGATGAACTACTCAGGCTGTCAAATAGCAATCAACAGCGTTTTGACTCCCTTGTGGCTAACCACTCATGCCACTGTCAGCCTCCTGTGAGTCCGGGGCCAGTGAGTGCTGCCTCATCAACTTCTCAGCTGTGTGCCGAGCTGAACAAAAATAAAATTAAAAATAAAACTATAATGTTCTGCGATGAAATTGGAAAAACCATGGGCCAGTTATTAAATACTAGAATGGGACAGCCAATAATAAATAATTGCTTACCTTACTCCGACCTGCATGAAATCATGCAAAATATAAGTAAATATAACTTTGACCAGTGTTCTAATTTAGTGATATGGCTTGGAAATAGGGGTAATGTAAACAAATTTGATCTAATTAAATATGTTGAAACGCTTTTAACTTTACAAGTAAATAGAATTGTAATGTTTACATTCCCCTACAGCAACAGCTTGCCACAAGCAGAAAATGATCTTAGATATAAGTTAAATCAGACTTTGCATACAATGTCATGCAATAATAATTTCCATTTAATAGACATCAATAGTATTATTGATAAAAATTATTATCAGACAAAAGGTAAATACTACCTTCCCAATTATTACAAACGACAGGTAGCTGTGTCGCTATCTTACTATTTTAGTATAACAGTATAACAGTATATGAGCATATTATTGACATGACTCTGGACATTACTCCAAGTCATTTAAATTAAATGCAGAGACAATAGAGGAAATCTCTAGCACCAAATATTCAAAAAAAAGTCAATTAAACAATATGTCATGTAAAAATAAGTTTAAGTTTACTAACTTGGTGCATCAAAATATTCAAGGACTTAGCAAAAAAGAATTAGAGTTAGACCTATACATGAACTCAAACAACATTGACATAGTCTGCCTAACAGAACATTGGCTCAGAAGCCATGAGCTCATGTTTAATTTCCAGAATCACCAAGTTGGTAGTTCTTTCTGCAGAGTAAATTCTATAAGAGGCGGATCATTAATTCTAATAAATAGACAAATTAAGTTCAAAGAACGCAAAGACATTGTAGCCCACTCTGTAGAAAGACACATTGAGATAGCCTGTGTGGAGTTGGAGCAGTTCATTGTTATAAGCACTTATAGCCCACCAACCGCTTCATTTGATATTTTTGAAAGAAATATGGAGGAAATTTTGAACAATATTATATCAAAATCAAATAAACAAATCATAGTATGCGGTGACTTCAATGTAAACTTACTAGAGAAAAACTCTTTAAGTACCAGAATAATTAGTTTGTTCAAATCATTTAATCTTGAACCATTATTTATGGAGCCAACTAGAATAACGGCTACTTCAGCCAATTGCATAGATAATATTTTTACTAATATAAAAGAAATAATGAAAAAATTAATTAGCAATATTCAATCAGACCATCTTGGTCAACTAGTGACAATAGAAACAATAGTAAAAATAAATATTCAAAAAAAAATAACTTATACACCTGTAACCACTAATCGTTTGGAAAAAATGAAATTGAACCTAGCTACCACCTTACCTCGCTTAGTATATTATAATGATGACAATCCAAATGATTTATATAATACTTTTTTCAATGAGTTTAATCAAAAGTTCAATGCAATTTTTAAATCCAAAACGGTTGTGGTCTCTAGCAGTTCTAAATTTTGTGAGTGGGCAACAGCAGGTATTCATAAAAGCAGGCGCACTTTGTATGAACTATACAGTGAAAAACAGTATAATTTTAGTGAAGAGTTTAAAACTAAAGTTAAAAATTACTCAAAAATTTTTAAGAATGTTTGTCGAATTGCAAAGTCTCAGCATATAAGTTCTAAAATTAAAACCAGTCAGGATAAAATCAAAACTACTTGGAAAATTATTAATAGTGAGACTGGAAAAGTCAAAACTCATAGTACTGTATTCAATTTAAACATTAACAATACAACAATCAACCAAGATAATGATGTAGCAAAGGCATTTGAAACATTCTTTACTGACATTCCAGTCTCTACTACAAAATCTTTAAACTCTTCACCTGTAATCGCGCAATCTATATTAAAAGATAGTTTAGCGGAATGTGATGTAACATTCCATTTTGATTATGTGAACAATAACGACATCATTAAGGCATTTAAACTGATTAATGTTAAAAAGACCACTGACCTCTGGGGCGTTTCTGTTAGCGTTGTAAAACCATTGATTGAAATTATTGCACCTGACCTAGCTTTTATATTTAACAAATGTATTGACAGTGGTGTCTTTCCTAATTTAATGAAACATAGCAAGATTACACCTTTGTTCAAATCTGGTAGTCATTCAGATCCTTGTAATTTTCGACCAATATCAGTGTTACCTACATTTAGTAAAATATTTGAAAAACTTATTCTTAATCAATTACAAAGACATTTTAACATTAATAATACACTTGATAAAAAACAATTCGGATTTACAAAGGGCCGCTCAACCACTGATGCCGGTGTTGAGTTGGTATCACATATTTTCGATACCTGGGAGGAATCTCACGATGCCTTAGGTATTTTTTGTGATCTATCTAAAGCATTTGATTGTGTGCACCATGAAACATTAATCATGAAACTCCAGCACTATGGTGTTAGGGGGGTTGCACTTAATCTTTTAACATCTTACCTCACTGATAGACTACAGCGAGTTGAAGTAAATGGGAAACGTTCTCCGGGGTCAGTGGTAACAATGGGTGTACCACAAGGATCAATATTAGGGCCATTTTTGTTTTTAATATATATAAACGATCTACCAAAACTTGTTAGGGATGATCAGGAGATTGTACTGTTTGCTGATGACACGTCACTTTTATTTAAACAAAAGCGGCGTACGACTAATTTTGACGATGTGAATAATGCAATCTCTAAAATTGTAAAATGGTTTAATGTAAACAACTTATTACTAAATGAAAAGAAAACGAAATGCGTTCGTTTTGTACTACCAAATGTTAAGCAGATAAATACCAATATAAAAATAAATAACGAAAATATAGATCTTGTGGACACCACAGTGTTCTTGGGCATAACTCTAGATAATAAGCTTCAATGGGGCCCGCACATAGATAAATTGTCGAAGAGACTTAGCTCTGCAGCATATGCAGTTAAAAAGATCCGTCATTTCACCGACGTAGAAACTGCTAGACTTGTATATTTCAGCTACTTTCATAACATTATGTCTTACGGTATTTTGTTGTGGGGGAGTGCTGCAGATATTAACACCATATTTGTGTTGCAGAAGAGGGCTGTTCGTGCAATTTATAACATGGGTCCCAGAGAATCTCTTAGAGATAAGTTTAAGGAAATTAACATTATGACAATGCCATGTCAGTATATATATGAAAACTTGATGTATGTTCATAAAAACATTAATTTATTTAAAAAAAATAGTGATTTTCATAATGTTAATACCAGACATAAAAATAAACTAGCTGTTCCCACGGTTAGGCTCACTAAAGTAAGCAAATCCTTTATAGGGCAATGTGTACGCTTCTATAACAAGATCCCAAGCGACATGCTTGATCTATCGATTGCGAAATTCAAAAATGTAATTAAACAAACCCTGTCTCGTAAAGCTTATTATAGAATATCAGAGTACTTAGATGACAAAAAAGCTTGGGACGAATCAGCTCCAACTCTGCTAGGTGTCCCTAACAATGTTAACAAGGTTCATAATACAAAAAAAGCGCTAGGGCCCAGCGAGTTTCTTGCCAGTTCTTCTCGTACTGGGGATAGGACTGGAATTGGCACCTAGACTCACCTAGTATGTAAGACGATTCAAAATGATCCTTGTGATATTACTGAATAAAGATTATTGACTATTGACTATTGACTATAAATAGCAGCTTCAAATTGGTGCATAACAAAACTGCGCAAAAAGCTTACAAAAAGTAAACACAACGCTTCATTTCCGCGGAGCGAACACGCAAACTTTGAGTTGAAATAAAAGTAACCCTTGCTACAGCGGACTTCGCACAATGGATCCTCATCCCTCCCTCGTCCCTCCACATTCAGAAATTAAAAAGTGGAAAAAATTCAATTGTCATTCTAGACATGCGAGCCTCCGGGAGTTTGGGCAGCGTAGGGATGGGCGGAACTGTGTCTGCAGACCGGCTCCAAACTTTCGTTTTAATCGTACTTTACCTTCTTCTTATCACTATATCGGCCCGCGGGCTAAGTGAGGTGCGGGCTGAGGTCAACTCAGCCCGCGTGAATCGTTCTTTCGAACCAGTGTGGTGAAAGAATTAAAGTGGGCATCAGAAGTTCTTCATCTAATCCAACTTTAGCCTATTAATATGATAAACGTGAAAATTTGTAAGAATGTATGGATGTTACTCTTTCACGCTGAAATGGCTGAATGGATCTGGATGAAATTTGGCACAAAGAAAAAAAATTAAACATTACCTGCGGTCTGTGACTTGAACTCTGTTATTTATTTATAATTTTGATGATTGTTGTCGCGTAAGTAGGTAAAGCTTTTTCTGCTATATATTTTTATTTTTATGAAAACAAACAGTTTTTAAATAAGTTATGATCTATAATATAACAAACTTTTTCGTTTCGGCATTATGAAAAAAGATATTGCTTGCTTGTAAAATAAGAAAAAAAAACAAGAGTCAAGAAAGTAATACGCTGTTTAAAAAGTATTATTAAAAAAAAAAAAAAAAAGAGCCCCTAACTACATTTCTCGAAAGGGACGTAATCCAGTACTCGTAATATATTGCGGCTATAGTGAGATATCTCACGGTGGCGCATCACTAGTGTTTCTTTGTGCTCGTGAAATATTCACGGTAACCGCGGAATGTAGTGAAGACAAAGGGAATCGCGCGTGACGGGAATGGCCTGAAAACTGAATAATATTATACATTCGCACGTTTTTTAACGTGGAGCATGGACCTAATGGAAAATATACCTAGAATGTCTTAAAGAGACGAGCTATATATTATATCCTGCTAATATTATAGCTAAAGTTTGTGCGTTTGTCTCACTTTATCTTTGTAACGGCTGAACGGATTTTGTTGGTATTTTGTTTGTAGGTATGCAGATTTAATATGATTTAGACGCCCTAGATGCTAACGGAAAAAACCTTGATAGTGATGTAAAAGGTAGTATGGAAATTCGTGTTTTATAGTATTGGGTCATTGATAAGACGCATAATTTTACCGAATTCATTAATTTTGAATCCGCATAACAAATATATAAATAAATAACATTGATGTCAAACAAATATAATAAGTCAATATATCAGCTGATATTATGTTGGCGATTCGGTAACACAACAAATGAAAAAAAAAATGTTAACTTGGCATGTCCAGTTTTGAACAGTCTAAGATTTCACCCGATAACAGATATAAAAAGAAAGTTATGTTTTCACACCCCGGGCTCGGGCTGAAAAAAAGGTTATAAAAATAGAGAACAGGCTTATTATTCACGTTATGCTTTGGTAAATATATTTTTTACAAGAAACTAAATATCAACTTCAAATATTTACCTTACAAAAAACCAAAATAATATCGTCTACAATATTGTTTCGGCAAGTGGTTATAATAAGACAAGAAGGTTTCTTTTTAGTTTATTAATAACTAACAATCTCGTTGCAGACGCTGATCTATTAAAATCTGTCTATTACGTACTGTGTCAGTCTCTTTTGCTATATTGTATCACCTGTTGGGGCAGTGCTGCCAAAACTCACTTGCTGCAAGTTGAAAGGGCACAACGTTCCGTCCTCAAAGTTATGCTCCATAAACCTTATAGATTCCCCACGGCTGAATTGTATAAAGAAAGTGGTGTGTTGAGTATTCGTCGGCTCTTTGTCTCCAGAATCTCGGTCTCTGTTCATCAATCTGTTTTGAAATCTGTTTCCAATGTTGATAGTTCACACCTACTCAGTAAAAGAGTCTATAAAATTCCGGTTCCCCTGTGTAAAACGCGGTTTGCCCAACGTTTTGGCAAATATCTAAAGGCTTCTATATACAATACTGTTGCGAAGCACTGTTGCATTCAAGGTAAGTCACTCTATGAAGCAAGGCGCTGCATAAACCAATGGCTGTTTACCCTTTCCTACGACTGTACAGAGGACTTGCTACGAATTGTCAACTGAGGGATGTTATTGTTACTGTTTGCTACTCACTTAATACTAGTTTTAGTTTTGATTTGGATTTTATTGTTATTCTTCCTAATCTATATCATAACTTTAATTTTAAACGCTTATTACCATTGTTATTGTGGTTCATATTTGTTATATTTATTATTTTAAGATGTTTACTTTAGTGGTCCGTCACTATGCATGTACATTCATTACTGGTCTCCACGATACAGGCTTTGCCTAGTGTGGAGGTCGTTGCTAAATTGTGTTAACTTAACTTTATTTTAGTGAAATAAATATTTTTTCATTTTTTTTTTGGGAATTGAATTTGGGACTACCTCGTGATAAATCTGTAGAAAACAGGCAAAAAATCATCAAAATTGGTCAGCAGTTGACGAAGATAACAAGTAAACATATATGATATAAAAAAACTCGGATTAAGTGGTACAAATACCCCAAAATCACAAACTCTTCAAATTCTGTTTACTAGTGGAACATAGGTTACATCATCATCCGCAACCCGACTTCGCCCACTGCTGGGTATAGGCCTCTCTTTGCATAATATGACATTGTCCACGGTCTGCTGCTAGCAACGGATACTATGTCGTCAGTCCATCTATACCCGGTTCTTGGACGCCTTACTACACCTGTCGTCACCTCGCCTTGCTAGGATAACATAGATAATTGAACATAGATCATAGAGTTAAAAAAAAGAATAAAGACTCTTTCGCCGAATAAAGAAATAAAAAAAAAACCCTTCAACGGACACAGACGATCGTTTTGTTCTACATGAAGCATCTCTATTAAAACTCGTAACTTCTCGCTCAGACATTCAATTTAACGTTGCGTGTGTATAGCAGGGGGAAAAATTGAAAATAAATTGATCCTGTTCCGTTCGCGCGTGAAGCGAGAGCAATCGCTTAGAAGACGCGATTACAAGACGATCTGCGTGAGTTCACCGTTCAATGTACACCTTGTAACACTTACTTCCACTTTTGGAATGACAACCTCTAGTTGTTACATTATTTGCCCATTTGAGCGGACTAAAGTTTAAAGACTAGTCTTACGTAAAATAATTTCTTCCGTTTTCTATCTAATATAACCTAAAACCTCCCGGTGCGGTTGGGATACGGCACGGCACACACAGTCACACACCTGCACGTCTACCATGAGTTGTCACATTTAGATCGGTTGACGTTACTACAGTAGTAATAGTACGTTACTATGACATCTGTCAAAATTGTTACTCATGGTACCAAATTCTATGCAAATGAATGAAGCGTAAACTACAGTCGCTCTAGTACGCTGTGACGCAGGATAGTTAGCTAACTATCCTGCGTCACAGCGTACTAGTCACGTAGCTACGTGAGGTTTTAGTACCCAACTATCCGCTAGAGGCGCTGTACAAGTTTTCATACATCTTTGTAACTACAGTCGCTAGCGAGCGTAGATTGTAAAAACTCATGGTAGACCCTCTGGACTAGTATGGGCACCGTATACAACGTCTACGGAAAAATACAAAATGACATTTGTGACAACAATAGTGTCCAATTTGGCTAAACGACCAATTAATGTTATTTTATCTTCTTTTCATTTTCTCTTTCTGTCAAGATGCTCATGATGCCAAAACATTGATTTGGTATTTTATTCATTATTTTTATGTTATACAGGACAATGAGGCTAGGGAAGCGTTTGAAATAGTGGTCTAGTAGAATTTAGTAGACTGGATGAAGAAAGTTTCTAAGGAGCATTTTGATTTAAAGAAAAATCCTAATGATACGAATAAAGAAGAGAAAAAAAAAGAAAAAAGAAAGGGAAATGATTGGGACATCTTATAAAAGGCACGATATGACAGATAGAACATCATACGAGTAGAAGAAAAAAATCATATAGGAGAACACAAAGAAATAACTACAGCAGGAAGATAATAAAAGATCACAGTAGAAATAGGCATAGATCCCATAACATCACGGATGATATCATGACGCTGAACTTTAAAAAATAATACCTAACAATAATTTTGATGATGTCATATTGATATTACAAATAGTTGACACTTGCAATATAGGAAGATAGAGAAAAAAGATGACGTCAGATCCAAGTCTACGCTTTTCCTTTGCATATTTACAGGATTCCGTGAGTAAGTAGAAGGGCATTATTAATCTAAGAATAAATACAGATCGAAAAAAGGGAATGGAAGCTATAGAGAGCACCCGTGCGC
The DNA here is from genome assembly GCA_963675405.1 of Cosmorhoe ocellata. Classification (NCBI taxonomy): domain Eukaryota; kingdom Metazoa; phylum Arthropoda; class Insecta; order Lepidoptera; family Geometridae; genus Cosmorhoe; species Cosmorhoe ocellata. Next base: position 1,859,829 of record OY776254.1, on the reverse strand, counting down.
CATTAGTGTCGTAACAGCTATAATTAGGCACGTGACGCCGAGGCGGGATGCTGCGAAATATAATTGGATACATTCCGATTTAGGATTTAAACAATCTAACTCTAAATCCAGCTTTATTCAACGTCTACTCTACATCTTTTCAAGCTCTGCCTGACACCTCGCGTGGCATATCAATAGGCTGTACCCCCCTAGTATGTGTTTTTGATAGTTTACGAAAACTTTTTTCGAGTAGTATCCCTTCATACATTTACCTCCATCGGTAATGATAAGGAACTAAATAAGGTCGATATCGTAAAAACTTGGTTTGAAAATCAATGCCGGGTTTGCCAATTAGATATTTTCGATATTATCAACCTTATTGTAAGTTCCTTAACATTTCCGATAGAGGTAAATTGTATGAAAGGAATTCGAAAAAAGTTTTTGTAAACTATCAAAAACTCTTACTAGGGGTATTGGGTGTTGACAATTTGACAAAGTATTTTCAGTATTTTTTAATCCAAAAGGTAAAGGATGTAACTTCTGATGGAACTACGTACAAAGTACCTACTCGTAGACATAAAACAAGCAAAATCACTAGTATGATTATGTAGACCCAGAAAGAGCATGATCCGAAGATCGTGGGTTCAAACGGTCGTGCACCAATGAGGGTTTCCATTCTAAAAATGAATGCGCAATGCCAGTGCTCTTAAAAGGTGAAGGAAAACATTGTGAGAAAAATTGGCATACCCTAGAACCAAAAATTTGAAGGTGTGTGTCATAACTTAAGTTAGTGTATTCTTACGATGGGCTTGCAATCTGTCACTTATGGTATACCAACTACTTTTAGTGGGCAACGAAGATGTAACGAAAATACTATGGACCTCTTAAGTCAAAGTTTTGAAGGATTAAACTCCTGAGATTGTGTCCTACATGGCTTTATGTTATACATGCCATTAACGGTCACCCATCAAAATAGCGATAGGACCCTGAGCACTCAAATGTTAACAAGTTTTTGTAAGTTTGACAATAAATCATTGTACCTTTCACAAAAGGTCCCTACAGCGCGCAAAACTCGGAGTGAAAAGTGAGTGACAAAAACTGAAAGGGTAACTCGGGAACAAACAGCCAAGTAAAGCCGGGTCTTGATAATAGCGGCCGACACTTGACGGTTCTATGAAACGGTGATCAAACCTTTCTTCTTCTTCAATTATGGCATCTGTCTCTTAGAGAACAATTTTGCCAGTGTCAAGTGTATTTATTTATAAGTATTGTCAACGTCACAGAGTCATAGTCAAGTAGTCAAGTCAATTTTAAACAAAAGATGGCTGTTTTGTTGAAAATTTTCGGGATTTCCTCCGATGGAATTTGAAGAGAACTATTCACTCTAATTCACATACTTTACACTCGCGTCAAGAACCCGGGCTTTATTGGCAAAATAACCACCAAAATTACGCAATAAAACTCAAAATAACACGAGAAAACATATAAAAACCAGAGCGACGTAGTTGTCAGGCAAATACACCGCAGAAAATCCCATCAAACCTTTCATCCTCACATTTTAGTAACTACTAGCTGTCCCGGCGAACTTCGTACCGCCTTAGATAGTGACTTGTATTCTCTTTGACGTTTTATGTCACGTCACACGGGAACGCGGTCGAACGGGATAAAAAGTATCCTATGACCGTCTCAGAGTTCTAAGCTACCCCATCAATTTTCAGCCAAATCGGTTCAGCTGTTCTTCAGTTATAAATAGTGTACTTATATAGATTTGTAATGACTTTCTCTAATTGTTCGTTTGACTTCTTGAGTTATTCTATTCTCGTCCATTATTTTGACATGGAAGTAAGTATTTTTATATTTTCGCAGTTTTGCGCAACGTTTGCTATATTTTGATATACATATTTTGTTTTCGTTATTGTTGTATTATGTTATTTTTATATATTGTATAGCGGTAGTAAGTACATGACTTTTCAAAAATTTCATCCAACAGATTGGAAATCAAAGTGACACCAATCACACGAGACAGTTACTAAAATATATCTGATTTTGACACAGACAAAATATGAACAGATTATATCAGGCGCCGTACAAAGTCTTTGCTGAATGCATCAGTTTCATATACTACAAGTATCTCATCTGCAACGTGTGTTTTTTTTAATTTATCTGCTGTGGGGCTAAATAGAAAAATATACCACAAAAACACTTTACATCTTAAGGCGCGGCAGCTAGCTAGTGGCCAGCGGCATACTGCCCGTTGCATGAAAAGTCTAAGTTTTATCCCTTCGAATTGTAATAATTTGAAATAATAATTTGTGTTAAATTTAAATAATAAAAATGAAACACACATTTTATTTTTAAGTAAATTATCTACCCGTTGGTGTAAAAAATATATGGAAATAACCTCAACTTTAGAAGGAGAAGCAGATTTTGTTTATTTTTTGAGGTTTTTTCGAGAATTAATACTAAAGTTAGTAAACGTTTAAACAAAAGTTTAAGCAAACTCAGACTTTAGAGATAAAATATTCATTATTTTCAGTGACCTTTCAGTTATTTTCCACTACCCTTATTTACCGAGGGTAAAGCATCTGAAAAACAGCAAAACTCCGCGATCAGCTGACCACCGCGCCTTAAAAATAATAATAAAAACCCATAATATCACCTACCTACCAAGCAATTTGAACTAAGACTAGTATGGTACGCCAAATTTATGACGGCCAGCATATAGCATCCGCCGCTATAACACAAACTCCGGCTTAAGTATTGGAAAGAGCACGACAATTGTTAGCAGTCATACAACTCAAACAAAGGAGACTAACTTGAGTTGTTAAAAGTTTTTTTGTGTTTCGCAGAATTCCCGATAGAGTGGATGGTAGTTATTTACAACTAGCCTCCGCCCACGGCTCGCCCGCGTAAAAAAAATACCTTGAAAAACAAAAATAAATCTATCCCACGGGAACCGTGCATTTTTAGAATAAAAAGTAGCCTATGTGCTATTCGTAACTGTAATCTATATCTGTGCCAAATTTCATCCAGATTCGTTCAGCCGTTGCAGCGTGAAAGAGTAACAAACACACATCCATACATTCTTGCAAACTTTCGCGTTTAAAATATTAGCAGGATAATACAAAGGGCCTAGCATTCTTTTATGCGTCCCTGATTTATATTTAAACATAATGTAATCTCCAGCCTAGGTAAATATAAAAAAAAATGTATTGTCACGATGATACAAGAAAAGAGAAAAAAATATGTTTATACTTATCTGAATTACTTTTCTTAAGTATGGTTCTGCTAGGTATATTTACTAGTTTGAGATGTAGGGTTGGAGAAGAATGGAAAAAATTTCTCGTTAGTTACTTTTTCGGTCCATCTGGACCGAAAAAGTAACTAACGAGAAAAGGATTTTTGAGTTTTATTGTGTAATTTTGAATAGAATAGAATAGAATAGAATAGAAATCAAATGTACCAAATGTCATGTTTGGACTTGCCTCTGACTACCCCCTTTAGATATCCTCAAAGATCTAAGTATCTAAAGATCTGAGGAGATATCTACCGAGCCTGGGGATTACAGTCGTGATCATGTGTGTGTGTGAGAAATCATTTATTTTACTTTACTTTACAGATAACTTAGGTTTAATTATAAAGCGTTGCTAAGGTGACAATAAAACAGGCAACCATTCAGCATGAGCTGCAACGTCACACATAGTGGGTGATGCAGTGCTGATTGTAGATGGCGCCTCAGAGCAGCGCAGCAATTTCTGCGATACGCGCTACCATATTTAGGTACTAATATTAGGTTAGGCAAATACTTACTACTTATCATGATAGAAGTTACACAAAATACTTATTATATAAACAAAAAACGGATACAAGAAAGAGCATTATAAAACTAGGTATACCTAGTTGATACTATTAATCGTTTAGGTGAGCAAAATACATTTATAGAGAAAATGGACCACTTATACATTGGATTTTTGTAAGTTTAACAGGTATATTTTAAGATTTGTTTTGAATGAGCTAATTGCATTATTTTGGTGGTTATTTTTCCAATAAAGCCCGAGTTAATTTATAAATTCATCGGAAAAAATCCTGAGAATTGAAAATAAAACAGCCATTTTTTGTTTAAAATTGACAAATTGACTGTGACCATGTGACGTTAACGATAGTATTAAAATAAAAAACTTTACATTGGCAAAATTGATTTATAGAGTCAGCTGCCATGAATAAGAAGAAAATAACAGTTGATCGACTGAATTCTAACTTTTCGTTCCGATTATATCCTTATTGTTTTGCGTAGTTAGTCGTCCCAGTTATCAACATGTAAATAACGGTGGTCACGGCCTTTTATCGTTTCGGTGGTCACCTATCGTCCCCACCCTAGTCCTTGATATTCATTATCTGGTACAGTCACGAACTTTAATTCAGGACCCATTTCCATCAAATGTTCTGAGAACACTCATAATGTAATAAGGTGAATAATTGTGATGAATGTCAAATGTAGATAGAGACATTTTATATACCTATCGTACCTTGTCTTATTGAATTTATTGACGGTTTAGAAATGATAACCTCTTTAACGTAGTGACATTATTTTTAATAAATAAGTAGATATTCTTTTTTTGTGTCAGTGTTAGAAAAAAAAGTCACAGTGAAAAGATTCAAAGCGAAATTAATAAAATATAATTTGAAATGAATAAATGCTCGCTGCAGTAAACGACAAGTTAGTGACAATCGATTAGAGTAAATCGGAAATAATCGTGTCAGCCTCGGTATATCTTAGTTGTCAAATATGTGCTCGTCAAAAATAATAGCGTTCACAATAAAAATTTTGCTATGCGATATTCCGTAGGTGGGTGCCAAATTAACAATTGTGACTGTACGAGTACATCCCAAAGAATATAGGCAGATATACCTAGTATCTATGTCATTCTTATTCCTACTCGTTATAACCAATTGAGTCTCAGTTCCATCGCCATTCGAATAGTAAACACACAACTACCAACATGATTCTAGAAATATTAATACTTTTAATAACTACTTTAGTAGTGTATTATATTTATAGTTATAAAAAGGTGCATTATTATTTGGAATCTAAGGGAGTGAAATACTTGCCCGGCTGGCCTGTTTTTGGCAATGCGTTTTATTCTACGATGCAGAAAAAGCATATGTTTGATGATATTGATGATGTTTACAAGGCTTTCCCGAACGAGAGGTATGTTTTTTGATGTATTTAGTGTACTAAGAGCTTTCGATGTCATATCAGTATAGTTATAATAAATAAATAATAAATAAATAATGCTGGACAATCCACACAGCATCATCTAGCCCCAAAGTAAGCTACTCAAAGCTTGTGTTATGGGTACTAGATAAGTGATATATTTAATACATTATATACATAGATAGATATTTTTTATTATACATAGAAAACACCCAGACCAACGGAACAAATTTCTGCAGATCTACACAAATTTGTTCCGCGGCGGGAATCGAACCCGCAACCTCTTGCGTCGCAGGCGGACTCTCGCCCGCTGCGCCACAGAGGTCGTCAATACTGTATAATACTGGTGGAGTATTAACAGAACCCTTGCCAAACGATCCGAAGGTCGTGGGATCAAACCCGGTCGTGCACCAATAAGTTTACCTTTTGAAAAAATGTATGTGTGCAACGCCAGTGATCTTAAACCTAAAGAAAAAAATCATGAGGAAACCAGCATACCCTAGAACCAAAAATTCGAAGGTGTATGACATAGATTATTCTTATAAGCGGCGATGGGCTTGCAACCTGTCACCAATACTAACCATTGTGCAAAATGTGGGCATATGCCAAATGTTATGTTTGGACGTACCTTTGACTACCCTCTTTAGATATCCTCAAAACATCTAAGTAACTAGAGATCCACCAAACTGGGGATTACAGTCGAGATAAAGTTTTTTTTTATTTGCAGGAAAAATAGCAATCCCACGGAAATAAAATTTATTTAAATTTATATAGTTCCATCGCTAAATTTTTCTTTAAGCAACAGTTGAGGAAGATAACCGATAAGATGCACGCAACATTAAAAATACGGGTCTTTAGTTAACTGCGGCCGCTGTCAACTTATCCCGCGGGATGAGTTGACCTAATGCATTTTTGAATCGGTCAACTAACCTCCTATTTTTCAAGTCAGTCAAAAAATTAATTGTAAGCTTAGCTAACATAGATGTACTTTTCTTCTAGATACGTTGGCTACATAGAAAATAACAAAGTGATGATCCTTATCCGCGATCCGGAGTTGATAAAACAAACCACAGTGAAGGATTTCGACCACTTTATTGACCACAAGCAGTTCTTTGACGAGAGCTTGGACCCTCTGTTCGGAGCGAGTCTATTTTCTATGAAAGGTAGTCATAATTATTATTACTAACTACCATACGGTGGTACCTTGAAAAACGAAAACGAAGCTATCCCACTTGAACGGAATATTTTTCCGGGATAAAAAGTAGCCTATGAGCTATTCCAGATTACAATCTATATCTGTGCGAAATTTCATCCAGATCCGTTCAGCCGCTTCAGCGTGAAAGAGGAACAAACATACATCCATACACACATTCCTACAAACTTTAGATTATACTCTTAGTCTAGAATAGCACATAGGCTACTTTTTATGCCGAAAAAATGTACGGTTCCCGTGAGATAGATTTGTTTTTGTTTTTCAAGGTACCACGTGGGCGAAGCCGTTGGCAAAGCCGTGGGCAAAGCCGTGGGTGGAAGCTAGTAGAATATAATATAGAGCGATGATTTCGACGTGACATTGAACCTGACGATAATTTATCATTGACCTCAATAAGCATTATTGTTTCAATGACTTCGTTTGGTACTTTACGTTATGAAGATAACGAGCCGTTAGTTTTTTTGAATTAGTCTTGTGAGAGATTCGTGCACTTATTTTTAAAAAAAAAAAAATGTTTCATAAGTACTCCTATAATTGGCGATGGACTTGCAACCAGTCACGTAAGGAAAACTAAATGCTGTACAAAATGTGGGCATATGCCAAAAATATTGTTGGCATTTTAGACACTTTGGATGTCTTCAAAGACCTATGTAATTACAGATCAGAGGACATTTCTAGGTGTCATGAGTCATGTTTTTTATGCGTTTATGATAGTAAGGATTTCTTTTCTTTTAATATATTCTTATCAGCAGCGATGGGCTTGCGACTGTCACGTACTGAATTCTTGCCATTGTGCAAAATGTGGGCATGTGCCAAATGTAATGTTTGGATGTGCATCTGACTACCTTCTTCAGGTATTGTCAAAGATCTGAGGAGATATTTTGTACCGAGCCTGAGAATTACAGTCGTGGACACATTCACTAATTCATTCCAGGTGATAAATGGAGGGACATGCGAGCTACCCTGAGTCCTGCATTCACCGGCTCGAAGATGCGTCACATGATGCAATTCATTCACGAGATCAGCAACAACTTTATTGCGCATTTGAAAGGTACATCTCACTGACTGACTGATAGACCATACCATAAGCACAACCATAAGGCCATGTCTCCATTAGGCGAACAGTCAGCGGTTGACTGTTCGCTGGTTGACTCTGAGCAGCTTATTGGTCACTAAGAACTTGTCCGGAAGGTGCAAATTCACCGCATATTATATACGTTTTGTATGAAATCATGGGTACACTAACGGGTTGTTTGCTACAGATCATCTTTCCGAAGATATAGATGTGGATGACCTGATGCGGCGCTACACCAATGACGTCATTGCGTCCGCCAGCTTTGGACTCCAAGTGGACTCTCTGAAAGACAAAGAAAATGAGTTTTTTAAGACAGGACAGAAGGTCCTTAACTTTAACATCAGACAGCTTTTTATGATGTTTCTGTCTGAGCAGTTCCCTTCATTCTGCAAGGTCTTATATTTCTTTGTGTATAAAACTTACCGATAGTTATTAATTAATTGTTGTTGACACTTGACTTTATTAAATTACAGAAAATGGGCATCAAATTGCATCCTAAGAAAATGTATGACTTCTTCAATAATATTGTGTCTAATACGATGAGCCATAGAAAGACTAGCAAAGTGCAGCGGCCGGATATGATTCAACTATTGATGGAAACCCCAAGAGGTGAAACCCATTTGAGATCCTTTTGATAGATAATCTTATGTACTTATTTGCATAATCAAACAAAAAAATACTTATTTTAAATCTTAAAACACATAATGATACAGTTGAGCTATCTATATAAACCGTTATAAATGATTTATAGGTTGCTTAACTGAACCAGATCACTGCCAAAAGATAGCGTCTCATCAAGATGCCGGCGACATCTCGTGGAATGACATGCTGACACTTAGAGCCAAATAAGAGCCAGATCTTAGAACTTGCGTCGCTTCGACCAGACGCCCTGATATTAATAATAGACTATTTCTAGAATATGGACCTTAGTTCACTGGCTGCATATAAAATGTCGTGGCTAATTTGTGTATTTTTTTTTAGAATGGACGCTCGATGAACTGACTGGCCAGGTGTTCATTTTCTTTGCCGCTGGTTTCGAAACCTCAGCGTCTATGCTGGTGATGTGCATCCACGAATTGGCCATAAACCCTGAAATTCAAGAGAAATTGTACCAGGAGTTCATAACGTTCAAAGAAAACTATGGAGAGCTGAATCATGACAATTTAGCAGAATTGAAGTATCTAGACTGTATCGTAAATGGTATGTACAAACTTAAATTTTTTGGTCTGAATCTGAAGAAGTCTGAGGAATTGGAAAATAAGTGATAATGTTTGTACTTTCAGAAACATTAAGGAGATGGTCACCGGCTATTATTCTTGACAGGAAATGTGTCAAAACATTTGAACTCCCACCTCCAAGAGATGGAGGCAAACCATACATTGTGAGTTAAGGTTCTAACCGTTTTAAATATAAGTATTTTGTATCTATCAAACACCAAAAAATATGAGTGTTCTTTTTAATTCGTATCGTGATGACTGATTGTTATTTTCTGTCCACAGCTGCAACCTGGTGACCTGATATATAATAGCTGCAACTCATTACACCTGGATCCTCAATACTTCCCGGATCCCCCTCACTTTCAACCCTGACAGATTTTCTGAAGAGAACAAGCATAACATCAAGCCGTTTACCTTCATGCCTTTTGGTTCGGGACCTAGGAACTGCATTGGTAAGGATTTTGCCACTCCATATTTTTGCTAGAAAACTCACTAACTGATCGTGGCTTTATTTTGTCTGCACCTTATCCATATATCTTAACCTCCTTTTTTTGCAGAGGAGCATAGTTTTCAATTTATTATTTTTTCTACAGGAATCAGATTTGCCTTCATGGAAATCAAAGTACTGGTGTACGATATTCTACACAACTTCAAGATCCAAAAGTGCCCTAAAACCGCAGATCCCATTGAGCTTATCAACTATGGTTTCACCATGAAAGCCCAGGGTGGTTCTTGGGTCCAGTTTGTGGATAGACATTCATCACCATAGAGCTTCATGTCTCTATAACCAGGTTGATCAAGATAGGTCTTTTGGCGTTTGTGGCTGAAAATACAATAGCAGACACAACCATTATTAACATAAATTTAGGAGATTTTTTTAATCTTGTTTATTTTATGATTCGGTAGCTAAGCATTATCTATAAAATTACTTTCATTATTAAAATAAAATTTATTTTGCTTTGTTCTTATTTCACGCTGGGGCGGTTAAATAATATTATACCATAATAACGCATCCCTCAACTTGAACAATACTCTCAGAATTCCTACTCAGCAGAATTTAATATGAAGCTCTCACCTGACGCGCTCAAACTTAACTCAACTCCTCAAATTTGCGTCAAATAAATGCTGTGAGTTTGCAAGCAAGATGCTCTTAAGATATTATACGAAACTAAAATAGTTTTCATGAAATTATAAAGATTTTACGCGGCTTGTTGCGTTGTAGAACTTATAAGTAAAGTTCAAAACACTTGTTTATGTATTTAACTTATTACAATGCTAAATTAGGTTGTATTTGCGAATTGCGATCGAATCCAAAAGCCCCAAACGCTTGGTCCACAAACCTCTAACCCAAATTCATGTTCGAAAATTCGGAACTCCACACGAAAAAGAAATTGTACTCGGAATAATGAAATGTGTCCCAATTTAGTGAGCTCGCGGTATATGGCGTCCATTTGTGTGTTGATTGACTATGCCAGGCTTTGTCATCGACACTTCGGAATTTTCAGCTTTCAGGTTTTCCGTAGATGTTTGGTTTTTGAGGTTTCAGAGGTCTTTTCGTTTATGCATCTTAATGTAAGATATGAGTAGGTGCTAACTAAGGTTTTAGTAAATCTATGTACCTATATAAAACTAAGTTCTTTCAGTTACATCATTCACTCGTGAAAGGCTGGACCATTTTTAACGATTTTTGGTTTGTTGGATTTGCCTCGCATAGCAGGATAAGAATTAAAACATTAAAAAAAAAATGCTGTCGAATCACGGTTAACGGTTAACATTAGGTTTACCTATATGTAAGTAGTAGTAATAGATATATAGATTTTTAGCTATGGGAAGTGTGACATGTGTCAAGTGCACAAAAAAAAGCCTTTGAATCTCCTTTGGGATTTTCTGCGGTGTATATGCCTGACAACTACGTCGCTCTGGTTTTTATATGTTTTCTCGTGTTATTTTGAGTTTTATTGCGTAATTTTGGTGGTTATTTTGCCAATAAAGCCCGGGTTCTTGACGCGAGTGTAAAGTATGTGAATTAGAGTGAATAGTTCTCTTCAAATTCCATCGGAGGAAATCCCGAAAATTTTCAACAAAACAGCCATCTTTTGTTTAAAATTGACTTGACAACTTGACTATGACTCTGTGACGTTGACAATACTTATAAATAAATACACTTGACACTGGCAAAATTGTTCTCTAAGAGACAGATGCCATAATTGAAGAAGAAGAAGAAGAAGAATCTCCTTTATACTTAATCCTTTCACCACACTGGTTTGAAAGAGTAATTGACATGATCGGAAGAAGAAGAAGGTTTTAATCTAGGTCTAGGTAACTGCCGGTGCTACGCTCGTTTTTTGTCAACTTGGGCGACACACTACCTTGTGTCTAAGTGCTCTGTATAATATTTAACATTCCTAAATGCCAAGAGTTTTATCAACTAGGTATTTACATATTATGTAGTTTATCAACTCGTGTCGCGTTGAACAACGAAACAAAGTTACTAATTAATTTATGCGTTCTGTTGTATGTATATTCACCAATTTAATTTAGTGTCTGTTCTCTTAGCTTTGCTGAATAGTTTATGTGATAATGGAAGTTAAGCCAAGTCTAGAATTGTCTCTGATATCATTGCCTGTAAAAAAAAAACAAATTTGCGATGCCGTGTCACGATGCCGGTGGCGTAGTGGTAGCACTCCTGCCTCACGATCCGAAGGTCGTAAGTTCAAAGCTGGTCGTGCAACAATGAGTTTTTCTATTCGAAAAACGTTGAAAGAAAACATCGAGAGGAAACCGGCATACTCTAGAACCAAAAATTCGAAGGTGTGTGTTATAGGTTAGTATTCTTATAAGCGGCGATGGGCTTGCAACCTGTCACGTACGGAATACTAACTACACTGCAAAAACTGGTATGTCCCAAATGTCATGCTCGGACATGCATCTGCATCTGACTCCTGTCTTTAGATATCCTCAAAGATCTAAGGACGAGATGTCTGAGAAGATATCTACCGAGCTTGGGGATTACAGTCGTGTTGTTTTTTTTTGTGTCACGACGTGATGCCGCCGCGCTGTGGAAATCTACGATATGCATCGTAAAACTTACGACACGATATCGCATCGGATGTTGCGACGCTGTGACGTGTTTAAGTAGAAGTTGGTGCAGCATCTTATATCGGCCGGTCGATTTATGCAACCGGTGTGCCCAGCTCAAATAATAATCTATAGTTTAAACTTTAAACTATAACTAGTTATGTGCTAACTTGGTCTACAGCAATGCAGAGAACTTTGACAGATATCGTTGGCTATTGCTGTACAGGAGACAGCCCTAGTTAGATTAGGAGCTGCATTTTTATTTATTACATTATGTTTCTTATCAAGAGAACGGACGAAGAGTGCATGCGGCGGAGATGCGAATGTTGAGATATGTAGATGTGCGGAGTGACAAGGATGGATACAGATGGATAAAATAAGGAATGAGTATATCAGAGGAAGTCTGAGTAATAGGTTAGCGTGGTATGGGCATGTTATGAGGAGAGATGAATATCATGTGACGAGGAGAGTGTTAGGTATGAATGTGGATGGATACAGGAGTAGAGGTAGGCCAAAGAAAATATGGATGGACTGTGTGAAAGATGACATTGATAAGAAAGGCGTGAGTACTGAGATGACGAATGATAGAGGGAAATGGAAGAAGATCACACGTTGTGCCGACCCCACATAACGAGGGAAAAGGGCATAAAAATGATGATGATATTATGTTTCTTAACTAATGTATTATCTAGAAGTGGAAATATGATGGTTTGGTAAGAGCTTGGTGCTCCTGAACTATAATGTGACGTCATCAGCACGTGCTGCAGCGATGCATAAAGTACGAGAATCAGGCGGCAGCTCCTCAACTAAGTCTCAAAAGCTCGAAGTGCGAAGGTTCTGTATTATGCACACATCTTGTTATACCTCTCGCTAGGAGTAGATATAAGCAAACTATGGAAGAAAAAACATAAACGCGTGCGAACCGTAAGCAATTACAAACAACCTCAGTAATTCAATATTCTGGTCGTCCAGGGCCCAAGGGATAGGAACAGTACTGATAAGTTTGGTTCAACTGATCAAAGCTGTCTCAACGAGTGAGGAAAACGCTAAAACTTTTTTGGAAATTGTCTTAATCCCTGCTAGTGGACAGATTAAAGATTATGATAATAAACCAAATAAAATCTTATACCTTTAACCGAGCAATTGTTGTATGTATATATATAAAAAAATATATATGATCACGACTGTAATCCCAAGGCTCGGTAGATATCTCCTCAGATCTTTTAGTTACTTAGATCTTTGAGGATATCTAAAGAGGGTAGTCAGAGGCAAGTCCAAACATGACATTTGGTACATGCCCACATTTTGCACAGTAGTTAGTAGTTAGTAGTTTGTATATATATATATATATATGTATATATAATTCGAATCTATGAAACGGCTCCAGCGATTTTCATGAAATTTAGTATGCAGAGGGTTTCGGGGGCGATAAATCGATCTAGCTAGGTTTCATTTTTAGGAAACGTCGTTTACCAATAAAAAAAACCAAGCAAAGCTCGGTCACCCAGGTACTGTTGTTTATAAGTACAGTCAGACTTTAATTCATTTATGATCCTTATGATTAGAATTACGTAATCACAACACTGTTGCTGATAGACATTCATTGTAATTGATTGCAACTAGAGCTCCGTAATAGCCACTCTGGTGTTATTACTCTGCGCCCTTCTCGGAGCTATAACCTGCAAGCACGTCCTTTATGCAAGTTTCGATTGGTTATCGAATGTGTTCGAGTTATGGACGACGCTACTGTTGTAGTTCTGTACATAGCCAACTGCATTGTAAATTATTAATCTGTTACATAAGGGATTTCAGGTGCCTTACTACAAGGTTTTAGGGCAATATCAAAGTAATATAACTTTGATAAATCGTACCATGATCTATAAATGTTTTAAAATCCCTCCTCGTTCCCATGTGACACCATATCTTAACGCCTCCAACTTGCTAAAGCTTAAAGCGCGTAGGAACTTACACCTGGCTTGTCTGTTGTTTGAGGTGATATATGCCAAAGCTCCCACCTACCTTTTTAATAAGTTAGAATGGGCTCAGGACAATTCTCGTTTCCCCCGCGCAGGGCTTGTTCCCTTGTCCTGGTTACCAGGAAGCATAGAACTGTTGCATTCAGAGATTCATTCCGCTTTGCAGCCTCCCGCTGCTGGAACGACTTGCCGCCACCGATGCGGGCCCTGAAGACATTACACTCTTTTAAATTTTATTACAAGCAACATCTTTTACAATTTCAAAAGTCCACGTAGGTTGGGAGTGGGTGTGTGGGTAGACGTTGATAGACGTCTGCCCTAGCTTACCTTGTTTTTGCACCCGGCAGGCTGGACGGCTCCAGTTTCGGTCCTCCTGGTTCGGTTGTCACTCGTTCGATGCATCATTTTACTCATCACACCAATTTTCTTCTTCTATTGTAATATTTACTCATATAGGTATGTTTCCAAAGATGCCACGTTTGCATGGTGTCACTTTTTGCCAAACAGATCGACAACCACCCACATTCCTAGGTATTCTACACTTTGGAGTTCGGTCGGTTGCTTGACTGACAATTGTCAATTGACTTGACAGTGACATTGACGGTAGAGTGGGTGGTTGGCCGGCCTGTAAGCTTGCCAGTTTATATATAAGTATTTTAATTATGTTATTTTTATATGCAGTAAGCACTGATATTTTCATTTTTCATATTTTTTTTGTATATTATGTACCTATTTTATGTATTTTGCGCTATCCTATTGTATGTAATGGTATTATATTCTGTTATTTCCCGTTAATAACTACCTATTTAGAGCTATGTTTGCAGTAGTATTATTTATCGTTTTTTTTTCAAGTTTGCTATGTGTTTTCGCTAGTGATGTCACTTCTGTTAGGTCCAATCTGAAAACCAGCGCTACCTCCTTAACATTAGGTGGTAGCATTAAGCTGAGATTGGTCCTATTCAGCCACGCGACTTGCATGCAGGAAAGACAATTTATATCTTTTTTTTTTATTTTACTTTCTGTGTTACTTTTCTAATTTTGTTTGGTTTTACCTTTGTTTTGTTTTTTTTATCTACTTTTATTTTCCTGTATGTGTCCGTGTCTGAATAAAAATCTATTCTAATCTATTCTATAAAAGTTTTACTCAAGAAGTGTTACGGCTTGTTCACATTTACATCCGTCCTTGACGAATCGTTATTAATTTGAAGGATCAATTCTTATTTTTAAGACATACACGTGACTTTTTTCTTCGGTAGAAATAACGATTAGCCAATGATGGATTGAGTGTACACAAACCCTTACTCCAAGCTCGAAACTGACGTTTCTGAAACATGATAGTTTGGAAGAACTGTAGTGCGGTTACGGAACTCTGATACAATCAACACTTGTCATATGACAATCAAATTGATTGAATAAACATTCTTATGTGATACCAAATCACTTGATTACAATGAAAACGTATTGACATTGACGTAAGCAAAGATCCATAATGGCCCCACTAGACTTCAAAACTAAAACACGCTATGCTAAGACGCGTTCACACGTGCGACTCTTGACACTGATCCACCATTCGTCTTGATTCCGGAAAAGCTTGAAGCCTGAAAAATGGCAACGACCTGACCCGACCCTAACATGAAATGTTTAAAGTATGTTGCATGATAAACTATTATAAGATACTAGCTTCCGCTCACGACTTCGCCCGCGTGGTACCTTGAAAAACAAAAACATCGCTATCCCGCGGGAACCGTACATTTTTCCGGGATAAAATGTAGCCTATGTGTTCTTCCAGACCATAATCTATATCTGTGCCAAATTTAATTTAGATCCGTTCAGCCGTTTTAGCGTGAAAGAGTAACAAACATACATCCATGACATCCTGACATCCATCCATCCATCCATCCATACATTCTTGCAAACTTTCGCGTTTATAACATTAGTAGGATTAAAGAGGGTTTGAGTTGTATGTATGTACTTTATGTATGTATGTATTCATGCGAGTTTTTTTGTTAGAGACCAAAAAGTCTGGACACATTTTGCAAATGAGGTCACTAGATTCGTTCGAATTTCTTAGAAAAAACAAAATAGCGGCTATAAGAAGCTAATTTCAACAACTTTCAGCCCGATTTTTTTAATTTTTGCTATAATAATTTCAAAGTTATTTAATTAAAACACGCGCGGACAAAGGCGCGGACGCGAATTGGTATATTATACACGATAATATTTTACTTAGTAATTTTAAATTTTATAATTAGCTTGGTGTTTTAATATAAATTAACAGCGGTTGTATAACTAGGGCGTTGTTTGGAAAGTTTTGGGATTACGTTGTTTATTTGCTCGGAGGTATACGAGTATATTAAACTAACCAAACTCCCCGTCATATCATTTGCATGTTGATTTTTTACCCTTAGGCTAGCGGCACATTAAATCACTTTATTCTTTGTATTAACTAGTTTCCGCCCGCGGCTTTAACCGCAAGGTTCCTTCAATATAGCGTGTAAATGTAGCCATATGTTCATCCTGAAAGTTCATTCTAAGCATTGGAAAAATATTTTTCAAATCGCTCCAGTAGTTTCGGAGCCTATTCAATTCAAACAAACAAATCCTTCCTCTATAAAATTAGTGTAGGGTTATAAACTGAACTCAATATTTATTAAAAAAAAAACAACACAAAAGTTAAACTAAAAGAAATCTTATTAAATTAATTTTACAAATAAAAATGAACAAGATAATTATCAACAAGTAACGTCCGTCCGTCTCTGGCGCTCAAAAATAAGTGGGCTCCGACTGGCGTGCTTGCAGCCTCGAGCCGTGTCCATCCCTTCCAAGCTTGCTCGCACCACCTGGCTGTGACGTCATCAGGCCACGCCTCCAAAGACATTTATTTTACGCTAAATCGGCCTCTCCTGACGGCGGTGCGCCCTCGCCCGTATGTTCATCAGGGGGCTGATGTGGCTGCAGGTCGTCTACCTCGTGAGCTGATGATGCAGAAACATGTACATCTACCTCCACGACTTGGCGATTATCATCAACACCACTGACCAGTAAATTCTCATCTGGATTTTCGTCATTGTCATCTGAAACATATTGTTCGCATTAGTTCACATTCAAACTCAAATCTCAAACTTTACTTAGACAGAGCCCTCAGGGTATCCCGTATGCAGAGCCCTCAGGGTGCCCGTATGCAGAGCCCTCAGGGTGCCTCGTATGCAGAGCCCTCAGGGTGCCTCGTATGCAGAGCCCTCAGGGTGCCTCGTATGCAGAGCCCTCAGGGTGCCCCGTATATGTTAGTAAGGAATTGGATCACTATGTGTAGCCCGGGTACATAGCGTAAACAGGAAAGGAAAAGGGATAGCATGCCTCCTGTATAGAGCCCTCAGGGTACACAGCCAACACATGAAGCTACACCGTTCAGGTGTTGTCTCCAACTACACAGAGCCCTAAAATCAACACAGAGCCTATCACTACCATCCTTCTTTTTTACAAGTAAGATTGGGCTGGAAAATTCAGATTCGGACTCACGTATGATATTTTTATCTAACAGGTCCCTAATAATCTCCCTAACACGAAGTTTCTCGTCATGTGACATTTTATATGGCCGGTATACAACTGGCGTTTCATTGTGTAGACGGATGTGCATTGTACCTGTTTGTACCGTAGTGGTAGCTGTACCTACAACAAGAAATTCCGCAAACTCATTTATGACGTTCATTAAATGATCTTTGTCTTTACCTACTAACGGCGTGCTAACATGAGAACATAATTCCGATTGAACTTCGAGAACCCTATCAACCCTCGTGAGTCGTTGCACACCTCGTGTTCGCGTATAAGTCACTCCATCCCTATTTAGTACATCGGTACCAATGATAACCGGCGTGTTCATGCATTTGTCCGGAACGACATGAAAATCTATTTCGAGGGTAATCTCGCAAAACTCGACTGTCAAAATAGTGCGATAAGATGTTTCTACTTCCTGACTACCTATTCCGCGTAATACACGAAACGATGGCGTTTGTGTGCATTGTAAATGCTTTACGACAGATTCGGAAATCAAGGAAATAGTAGACCCACTATCTATCAGTACATCTACAGGTACACCCTGAATAATAGCGGTAGCGATATCGTTTTGTTTATACGAATCAACGGCTTCGCGACAAAAGTTAACATTTGACTTACCACGTGAGTCAGCTCGTTGTTTCGCAAAACAATCTTCAACTTTATGGCCTACCTTCCTACAAAATGAACAGGGCTCGGACCTAGGTGGCGTAGCTTTGTTCTGGCCAGGCGTGCCTGAAGATGAGGTGCTACTAGATAACCCTTCGGTTTTTACACGCTTGGAACATGAAGCTTGTTTATGACCATATTGGCCACAGGAGAAGCATTTTGTCTTACTAGTACTAGTATCAGCGGGTTCTCGTTTACGCGTATTTATATATTGCGAATCATTCCTACGAAAGCCACTGCGTGAACGAACTGGTGTAACTTGCGTAGGCTTTATGTAAATAGACAGAAAGTCTACTAAACCATCTGGCAACAACTTCGCGTTGGTAGCGGCTGCTCGAATCTGAGGGTCTTTGATACCACGTATCACTACGGCAGCAATTAACTCGTCACTCATACCTTTAACAATACGTAACCGCAACAAAGAGCGTCTAGCATATTCTGCATAAGTAGGGTAGTTGTCTGAATCGGTATTCATTACATCGAATAAAATATTCGCGATATCTATGCGAAGGGGGCACAACGTCCTAAAGTCCCGCTTGAAATTAGACCAGCTGCGGTCGTTGCTCACCCAATCGTTTACCCATGATTTCGCGTCACCTTTCAAACAATTACCGATACGAGCTAAACATTCGCGATCATCCCACCGATTCAAACAACGCACGTGATCTACTTCACTACACCATACATCAAAATCATGCAATGACGGATCAAAGTTTGAAATATAAATATGGTTTGACCTTACCGGAATTGCACTGATAGCACTCACAAGTTTCTCTGTTACCTCGTTGATAACTACCTCGGCGCTGGACTGGGTCATGCTTGTAAGAGGCACTGAAAAGTCGGTACTAGCAGCGCACGAGTCTGCGCTAGGCACGGTTAGCAACGCGCCAGACGTCTCGTCGGCCGGCGCCGACGGCGGCAGCGCTGCTAGGTCGGGCGCCACGATGTCGCGCGAGCCAGTCGCGTCGTCTGCGTTCGAACCGCGGTACCTAGAACTTTCTTCCAAAGAATTAAGGCGATTCAAAATTGTTTGGAGCGTCTGCTCTAAGCCAGGAATCGACGGACTAGTATCGTTTTTACGAGATTTACGTTTGCTCGACATTTTCAATGTGGTCTAAAAATGTCGGCGATGCAAAGATAAAATTACTGAAAATTGAATTATTTAAAATCAAGATAGGCCAACGAAATTGGATAAGAATCCCACTTCTGAGGTTATAAACTGAACTCAATATTTATTAAAAAAAAAACAACACAAAAGTTAAACTAAAAGAAATCTTATTAAATTAATTTTACAAATAAAAATGAACAAGATAATTATCAACAAGTAACGTCCGTCCGTCTCTGGCGCTCAAAAATAAGTGGGCTCCGACTGGCGTGCTTGCAGCCTCGAGCCGTGTCCATCCCTTCCAAGCTTGCTCGCACCACCTGGCTGTGACGTCATCAGGCCACGCCTCCAAAGACATTTATTTTACGCTAAATGTAGATTATTTAGAGTAGTAGACATTTTTTGTTAATCTTATACCTTTAAACGAGCAATTCTTGATGTTTTATCTGAATTTCGGAAACGGCTCCAACGATTTTCATGAAATTTAGTATGCAGGGAGTTTGGGTGCGATAATTCGATTTAGTAGGCTTCATTTTTAGAAAACGTCGTTTACCAAAAAATAACCCAGGTACTTTATTTTTTATGTGTGTTACTACTGTTAGATGCTTTCAAATAAATAAACAAATAATAGCCCATTGTTCATTTTATCTGGTCGTACGAAGATCGTTCTAAAATCTACTTAATCGTTGACACAATTTTATCCATTCAGCGAATTTAACGTCAATTACCAGGAGGCATAAAACGGATATAAAACCTACAACCCCCACCAATTGTTGGCAATAAAATACTATGGGAACACGAGAAGGCTTTTATGGTATACGTTTATGGCATCGAACCGTAGGGATGGGGTAAAATGGAAGAAGTCTTGGAAGTATTAATTGATTCATTTTCATATCGTGTGACAAGTTTTGTCTTGTCAGTGTTGTGAAAAATCCCTCAAAGGCAGTTCTTACAGAGTTTGAACATTTTTCAAACAGAAACATCCATTGGTGCAAGAACAGGTTCAAACCCCAGACTCGATCGGAAGATGGGGCCACTATAACTAGAGACCACTATCTAGCCTAGCTAATAACTAGCCACTATAACGAGAAAAGGCAGGTAGTGCCCGTCTCTTGCGCTTCGCGGCTCGTCTTAGTAGGGCCACTACCGTGTCCCCAGATTACGTATACCTACCATAATTAAAAAAGAAAACAGGGTGTCCACTCTGCTAATTGATTAACGATATATCGGGACAATAATCGTTCAAATTATACTTTAAACTTAATCGTTTCGAGTATCATTTGAACGATGGAACGATAAAAATTACTTTTGACAATCGATATAACGAGATCGATTACCTACTCTAACCACTGACGATACGATTATTTGAATTTGACAAAAAGTAACTGTGATATGCCGGAACGCAGATCCACGCGAAACATAATAGATTTTCTATTATATCTGGAATCCCGGCACAGTAAAGGTTAATTCGACTGAATTTTACGCATATTTTGTACCGATAATATCGTTGTATCGATAATTAGTCGGCCAAAATAGTTTTATGGTCACCTTCTAATATATCTTTTTCTTTTGAATTTCATAACATTATTCATGGGGTTATGTAGACCTTTTTTTCTTGGGGAAATGAAGTTCAAGAATCAAAACTTCTTTTGACGTATCGCCCCCATCCCTAAAGAGCGTTGCGTAGTTCGGCTAAATTACCATTTATTGATGTTTGGTTTCGCGTATTCTGTATAAGTAGCCTTCGGGTTCCTAAGAGATGACGGCGACTCTAGGATTTAAAACATTACAGAGTTTATAAGCAAAAGATTTCACCATCTTTTTCTTCTTCTGAATATAGAAAACTCTTTCTAGATTGACTGACTGACTAACTTACATCTCAATTTTATTTGTGAGCATTTTTTTGTCTCTCTTCAGAACAGTCTTGACTGAAAGTGTGTGTGTGAATTTCGAGCTTCTAAGTTAGAGTGGGCCATAGCACTGCGCACAAGCATTTTTCGAATAATAAAATATAATTGACGCTGTCATCGCTTAAGAGTGTATTACGTTAGTTTGAAGACTTGAAGGGCTGTTATTATTGAAGACCTGGGCTTAAGCTGGGTTTGTCCTTGCCCATAACGGCCTAGTAGGAATTATTGCGCACTTAGTCACAGCTACTGAACTAACTTTTCATCTTGTTTTTGTGGCTTTCGCTTGCGAGGATTGCAATTATCATAATTCTGATTACATGTTAGTTATTTTGATACTGTGGGTTAATATCTTATACCTTTAAACGAGCAATTCTTGTATATATATATATATATAATCTGAATCTCGGAAACGGCTCCAACAATTTTCATGAGATTTAGTATGCAGAGGGTTTCGGGGTGATAAATCGATCTAGCTAGGTTTCATTTTTAGAAAACGTCGTTTACCCCAAAAAAACGAGCAAAGCTCGGTCACCCAGGTACTTAAGTTTATATAGAGTACTGGTAGTTTTAGCTGTAGATGCCCTGCCTTTCAATACTAAAGTGCATTAAGGGATTTTACGAAAAGCTTATGTGCTACCAGTAAGTACACTGAAACAGTGACAGAAAACATTGTGAGAAAACCGTGATGGTGAGCTTGGCGATTATTTTGAAATCTGTCATGTACGGAAAATAATGCAAACAGTGGTCAGGTGCCAAACTTTTAATAAACCATTTAATAAACAATCTTTAGATAGGTATCTTACAGCAAAAGCAATAGTGTGAAATAGAAAGACGCAGTATTTCCGCCTGTTTCACCCAATACGGTCTCGCATTGAAATACATGTCCACACATATTGATCTAAAATTGAAATTTGAATTCTGTTGATTAGAACAGAGCGTGCTGCGACTCGACACGGTTCGAATACACGATCCCGGAATGATTTAATCGAGAAATTGAATTTCATCGCATTGGGCTTTCTCGTCGATGTTTCAATTCAATGGCTCAATTTGTGCGGAAATGTATTGTTACAACGTCGTACACTCATTTGGAATCAACTGAAAGATGGGCCGCGTGCAATAAGACTACTTTCGTTGAATGATAATCATTTTAGAATTTTATCGTTCTTTCAAAACAGTTGAACAGTTTTCTTCTTTTTTTTCTTCTTCATTGTTTATGGCATCTGTCTCTATTGAGATCATTGTGCCAGTGTCAAATTTTTAAACTAGTAGTATTGAATATGTTAACGGATTTTCTGCGGTGTATTTGCCTGACAACTACGTCGCTCTGGTTTTTATATGTTTTCTCGTGTTATTTTGAGTTTTATTGCGTAATTTTGGTGGTTATTTTGCCAATAAAGCCCGGGTTCTTGACGCGAGTGTAAAGTATGTGAATTAGAGTGAATAGTTCTCTTGAAATTCCATCGGAGGAAATCCCGAAAATTTTCAACAAAACAGCCATCTTTTGTTTAAAATTGACTTGACTACTTGAATATGACTCTGTGACGTTGACAACACTTATAAATAAATACACTTGACACTGGCAAAATTGTTCTCTAAGAGACAGATGCCATAATTGAAGAAGAAGAAGAATATGTTAACAAAGTTAAATTGTCAAGTAAATTTCAAATGATGGCTGTTTTGTTAAAAATTCTCGAGATTTCTTCCGATGAATTTAAAAAGGAGCTATTCCCTTAAATCCACATACATATATCCACTAGTGTCAAAAACTGTTTTTTTTGGAAAATGAACCAACAAAACTCAAATAACACGAGAAAAAATATAAAAACTAGAGCGACAAAGTTCATAATCAAATGCATCGCAAAAAATCCGGTCTTTTTTTAAAAACATTTCCAATTTGACGGCGGTACAAAGTGCACGTGAAAGCAGTGTTACATCTCCATACGAAAGTCACTTAATGAATTTGTCAATAGCCATTCATAGTAGTGAGGTTTACATAGCGCAGTGGAGCTCCGAAGCGGAACCGTGTTTGTATTCCACGATTCAGTCGGTCTATTTGTCTGAAACTGAACGAGGGCCATAGTAAACTTACAGCGTCTCAATTATTCTTATAGTACCTGGGTGACCGAGTTTTGCTCGTTTTTTTGGGGTAAACGACGTTTTCTAAAAATGAGACCTAGCTAGATCGATTTATCACCCCCCAAACCCTCTACATACTAAATTTCATGAAAATCGTTGGAGCCGTTTCCGAGATTCAGATTATAATATATATATATTTATATATATATTATTACTATATACTTATTACTATTATTATAATAAACTGTAGACAAATACATATAATTATGTATGATTTATTAAAATTCATATTATTGCTCGCTGATTGAGCGCTATTTGAGCGCTGGTGGTGTAGTGGTAGCACCCCTGCCTCACGATCCGAAGGTCGTGGGTTCAAACCTGGTCGTGCACCAATGAGTTTTTCCATTCGAAAAATTTATGTGCGCAATGCCAGTGCTCTTAAACGGTGAAGGAAAACATCGTGAGGAAACCGGCATACCCTAGAACCAAAAATTCGAAGGTATGTGTCATAGGTTAGTATTCTTATAAGCGGCGATGGGCTTGCAACCTGTCACGTACGGAATACTAACTACTGTGCAAAATGTGGGCATGTACCAAATGTCATGTTTGGACTTGCCTCTGACTACCCCCTTTAGATATCCTCAAAGATCGAAGTAACTAAAGATCTGAGGAGATATCTACTGAGCCTGGGGATTACAGTCGTGATCATATTTATTTTATTTTATTTAGAATTGCTCGTTTAAAGGTATAAGATTGGTGTAACTATGTAGTATTTATGGCAAAAATTAAAAAAAAACCCGACTGAAAGTAATTGAAATAGGTTTTTACAGCCGCCATATTTTTTTTTTGTCATTTCTATATAATTTTTGTAATCTAAACGTATCCAATGACACCCCATCTATCAAAATCCGTCCAGTCGTTTGGGCTACATACGAGTATAGCCAAAAGAACTAGCATGCTTACATACACCCCAAACAAATTACCCCCCTCATTCACAGTTGAGTAAAAATGATTGATTAAAAAAAGCATTGATCACCTGACTTATTGATTAGACATCATTCTTTCAAAAGGTTGTACAAAATGTCAAAAAATCTAATATGGCGTCTTTAAGAAGCTATTTTCAGTTACTATCAGTTGGGTTTGCAAAAATACTAGTGATGTTCGAATGTCCTTTGTCTAGATCCCCCCTCTTCCCCCATCAGTTGGCAATAGTTCGTCGGTGATCACAAGACGTAGACAATGCCATTGTCTACAACTATGATAGTTAACGTACGCGTTATAATATATATAGAAGTTTAGTTGTAAGGTTGACTGACGATAAATTAAAATAAATAAGTATTGGTGGACATTTCACAGTGCCATCTAGTGTCGAACTAAGTAAGCTCGTGTTTTTCTGTTTCTCTTATCGTGTTAGAATTTCTTTAGCAACTAGTTTGGTGAAAAAACTTACTTTCAAACAATAGAGTCTGAGGCGTATTTTTATCCTTACATGTTAAAGAAGAAAAACATATTTACATAAAAGTGACAACCCTACTAACACGTCAGACTTGCATTCAAGTTTTGCTGACGTAACTGCGTATCAACATAATACGAATTGAAACACCCCTAATGTACGCACAGTCATCAGCCAAAGTGGCGTTTCACCGCTACCCACTCTACCTGCTCTAGCGTCAAAACTTTTTTTGCGAGGTTATAATACTCTGAGAAAGCTGCATCAGCTTTTAGACTTTGTGTTTCAGATGATAAGGCTCAAAAGCGCAAATCAAGTGGTATCTCTTTACTCTTTAAGTCGTGCAATACAAATAGGTAGGGGAGATATCGCTCCCATGTTAAAAGACGTTGACTATTGTTAGGTAAAATGTCGCATATCGAAATTTTGTGGAAATAATAATATTTTCTTATGAAATCGACTGTAACTGTGTTATTGAACGGAAAAGGGTAAATAAGTGGTGTTTACTTACTAAAATATATCAAAACTAGAGGAAATAATACGCGACTTTGTTTGAGCAATATTTTTTTCGTTCAAATTTCAACCTACAGCTCCACACTTTAGAGGTTGAATTTCGGAAATCCTATAGTGCTACTCAGACCCTCCAGATTGCAGCATTCTAGGGCTTATCAGGACAGACTCTAAAACAGTCAGACAGTCAGTAACGAAAGAGTTTTTTATTAGATAAACTTATTTGTGGCCTAAAACTGTTGGTCCAAAAACAAAAAAAAAACATGATCATGACTGTACTCCCCAGGCTCGGTAGATATCTCCTCAGATTTGTAGTTTCTTAGATCTTTGAGGATATCTAAAAAGGGTAATTAAAAGCACTTCCAATATTATATTTGGCACAATGCCCAGTAGTAGGTATTCTTTACATGATGGATTGTAAACCCATAGCCGCAAAGAATACTTGCCACATACACCTTTGAATTTTTGGTTCTAGGGTATGCTAGTTTGATGTTTTCCTTCACCGTTTAAGAGCACTGTCACTACATACACTTTTCGATTTTCGATCCTCAGATCTTTAGTTACTTAGATCTTTGAGGATATCTAAAGAGGGTAGTCAGAGGCACGTCCAAACATGACATTTGGTACATGCCCACATTTTGCACAGTAGTTAGTATTCTGTACGTGACAGGTTGCAAGCCCATCGCCGCTTATAAGAATACTAACCTATGACACATACCTTCGAATTTTTGGTTCTAGGGTATGCCGGTTTCCTCACGATGTTTTCCTTCACCGTTTAAGAGCACTGGCATTGCGCACATAATTTTTTCAAATGGAAAAACTCATTGGTGCACGACCAGGTTTGAACCCACGACCTTCGGATCGTGAGGCAGGGGTGCTACCACTACACCACCAGCGCTCTAAATTATATAAATATAACTTTACGTTAAATAAACTTACAAAATACACAGTTCTTAAAAATAACAAACAATGATTATCCTAAAACAATCTAGACACGCGGCAGCGTGTCAGCCAAGTTAGACCTTAGGCTTCAATATAATATCCTAAGTTTTAAGATGAAATGATATTTTAAAGTTGTTAAAAATATTTCATATTGTTATAAATAAGTTTCAGGACTGACCATTGTACTTGGCACCCGTTTAGATCTCACTTCTTTTGTCGCTGAAGTCAACGACTAAGTAAAACATACTTATTGAACTTGGCTCTCATTTCACATTTATGTTTTTGATGGGATTAAATATTTTACGAATTGTGTGCGGCGTGATAATGCTGATATAAAAACTCAGTGAACCGGGCGGCTACTCCACAAAACACAGCGATAATTATCGCACTGAAATGTTTGTCGAATTCAGTCAAACTAACAGTAGTTTTGTGGTCAAAATCCTTTAATTACTAGTACAGATCACTGTCAAAATCAAACTATTGTTTCGTCCGCAAATGGTTTTTAATAGATTGCGAGATCGATGGTCATACGCAATATCAATCGTACCATCGTTTAAATTAAAAACTATGCAAGTTAGATTAGGTTTTACACGATCATTGTGCCGATATATCGTTGATTGTGTTGAAGAGTAGACAGCCAGAGTTTGAAACTGACTCACGAACTTACTCCACACACTTTCCGCGTACTCTTTGCCGTTCCAATATAAATAGCAAAGAGGTTGGCATTCCGCCAGTTTTCTCATTATCGGGACGTTAATTGAATATCCTGCGGATGTAGACTGCCTGTAGGCTTTTTATTCTTGGCGGAAACATGGCCTCAACTGAGGGTTGGTGTAGTGGTGGCATGTTTGCCTTCGAATGTGAATTCAGCCGAGCGCCAATGATTTTTTCTAACACTCCGCACAAATATTTTCGTTTGAAGGAAAACATCGTTAGAAAACCCGTGGCTTAATCGGCTCCGTACGTATTGACTATGTCTTTTCTGGGTCTCTACTCTTCAGAACGATCAACGATTGTATCGGCCGAATAAATGCAAAACCTACTCTGTTAAATTAAGTTGCATAGTTTAGACTATAATTTTAAACTCCTTTTGTAAATGGATCTCATAAATCTTTTAAAACACCATTTACAGACAAAAACACGGACAGACGGACAGACGGACAGATAGACAGACGGATAGATTAACAGACGGACAGACGAACAGACGAACAGACGGGCAGACGGACAGACGGACAGACGGATCGACAGTCAGACGGATCAAAGTTATCCCATAGGGTTCCGTTTCTTTGTTTAAGGTTTAGAACCCTAAAAACAGAAATAGGTAAGGCTTTAGTTTACTTTTCAAGATCTAGAAAATAAATAAAAAACAAACGTTGGAAAGAAACGGTGGAAGTGCTAATTGTTCCACCGGGGTTCACTCGCACATTGCACGACTAAGTTCAGCCCTCGTCGGGCTTTTTCATTCCGTGAAACAAGTTCTTTTACGATTTCTTTTTTTTTATTTCTAAACTTCGATCCCAAGGGAATGGTGTGGTGGCAGGCAAAAGAAACTTCCATTTATTTATTTTGATATTATATACCTTTTTCGACAAAATCGCCGAATAGTTAAAATGTTGGATAATGGCTGTAACCTTGTTTTATGTAGGTAATATTGATTTATATAAGTATTATAAAAATCAAATATAAAATGTAAAATTATTCAGATTAAAAATATAATATGTAAATATAGGTAAGTACTTTCAGTTGCTTTATTTTGAGAGTTAGATTTTATAATTACGGAATATGAAAATCTTACACACGTGAAACAGTTGAGCTATCTAAGGATCGTTACAAACGATCTATAGATAGCTTAACTAATCTAGATCACTTCCGGAAGTGTCCCCGAGCCGCTGGTGACTTACCACGTTAAATGAAACGGCTCCAGCGATTTTCATGAAATTTAGTATGCAAGGGGTTTCGGGGGCGATAAATCGAACTAGCTAGGTTTCATTTTTAGAGAACGTCGTTTACCCCAAAAAATCGAGCAAAGCTCGGTCAACCAGGTACTATATATATATATATATGTATATATAATAATAAATAAATAATAAATAATGCTAGACAGTCCACGCAGCATTATCTAGCCCCAAAGTAAGCTACTCAAAGCTTGTGTTATGGGTACTAGATAACTGATATATTTAATACATTATATACATAGATAGATATTTTTTATTATACATAGAAAACACCCAGACCAACGGAACAAATTTCTGCAGATCATACACAAATTTGTTCCAAGGCGGGAATCGAACCCGCAACCTCTTGCGTCGCAGGTGGACTCTCGCCCGCTGCGCCACAGAGGTCGTCGAATATATACAAGAATTGCTTGTTTAAAGGTATAAGATGTAGATACGTTGAGCCAAGTATGAGCTAGATCTACAGACCCGTGTTGCTAGACTAAAATTAGTATTAGTACAGTAGCTAGATTAAAAATAGATTCCTAGTATCATTTCACGTGAAATGGGAATAGTAGAAATAATCAAGGCATCGCCAACGCTGCTCTGTATGCAAATGGCCACCGCAGGCTGGGCTCTGACTAATTCACTGAAACAACGTTTCACGCCAAAGAGAAAGCATACAGATGAGTCACAAACTATGCTTTAAACAGCCTCACAGTGTGTGAGTCAATGAGTGTCGAGTTACAGATTGAACGAGCGAAAATCTCAATGGCAAGTAGGACGATTAGGCGTTGTATCTTTGTAGGTTTGTGTATAATGTTTGTTAGAGCAAACTTTTTGACGGTCTACAGATTTTGCTATCTACATTTTTTTTGGGAAATATATGAGCTTAATCGTGAAGGGATTGTAAAGATATTGGGTTCCGAAGTTGAAAAAAAAACTGTTTTGAATTTATTGAGTGGGGTATTCAATGGAAGGGCTTTACTTCTACATTCTCAAATGGTTTTCATTTTATTCTAAGATGGAAAGTTCTTATAAAATAATATTAAATTTTACCGAAAACAGTAAAATTAAGAAAACTGCTGACGTCATAGCACGGGTATAAGTACCTACCTAGGTAGAATAATAAAATACTTACGTCTTATGGACTAAATTACGTATCACTCAGACAAAAGTTCTATAGTGAAAAAGGATACGGATATGGTACAACTATAGGGTTAAAAAACTAAAAGGTGAGCTGTGTGTCCTATCTGTTTTTAAAAGTGGTGTTCTATGAGGTAGCCAGTTGAATACTGCGAACCTTCTCCACTTCCAATCTCTAGAGTTTTTCTTTATCGTTGCTTTTCTTACACAAAAAACTGTTACAGACATCATTTACGTGAGTGCTATTTCATCATCATCTTCCTGCCCTTATCCCACGCTATGTGGGGTCGGCACAACATGTGATCCTCTTCCATTTCCCTCTGTCACTCGTCATCTCATTACTCACTCCTTTCTTACCCATGTCATCTTTCACACAGTCCATCCATCTTTTCTTTGGCCTACCTCTACCCCTGTATCCATCCACATTCATACCTAACACTCTCCTTGTCACATGACATTCATCTCTTCTCATAACATGTCCATACCACGCTAACCTATTACTCCTCATCTTTTCTGTCACCGGTGCCACTTTCAGGCTAATTACGTGAGTGCTATTTATTGCTAATTAATTAAAACGAATAACTAGTATTTATTTAATATTTGTCAACATTTTTAAGTATCAAACCAAGCTATATTATAAAAAAATGGACACGACTGTATTCCCCAGGCTTGGTAGATATCTACTCAGATCTTAACTCACATCTTTGAGGATATCTAAAGAGGGTTAGTCAGAGGAACGTCCAAACATGATGTTTGGCACATGCCCACATTTTGCACAATTTAACCTATGCCACACTCCTTTAACTTTTTTATTCTAAGGTATGCTCGGTTTCCTCACGATGTTTTCCTTCACCGTTTAAGAGCACTGGCATTGCGCACATAAATTTATCGAATGGCAAAACTTATTGGTGCACGACCAGGTTTGAACCCACGACCTTCGGATCGTGAGGCAGGGGTGCTACCACTACACTAGTGTTCTTATACGATGTATTTGAGTTTTCACGAAAAACATCTTTCGAATTCCGGAAAACACGAGACGCAAGACGAATGCCGGAATTCCGTAGACGTCTACGGCGTAGCATCTCGTAGCTACGTAGACATTTCGTAGACACGGGCGAGATAGCATGCGCTAATGTTTGCTTCAGAACCATTAGCAGGAACTACGAAGATTCCAGAATATTCCAGAAATGATAATATTTTTATAATAAATAAACTAGAATTTATTGCAATAATTAAAAAACCCGACTGAACGTAACTGAGAATAGCTTTTTACAACCACCATGTTACATTTTGTTAGTATGTTGCTCTTTTGATCTAGTCAAATCTACCGACATCTCATTCGTCAAAAACTGTCTAGCCGTTCGGGCGACAGCGACAGCAAAAAAATCGCATATATATGTACATACTTATATATAATATATATAAGAGCGCTGGTGGTGTAGTGGTAGCACCCCGGCTTCACGATCCGAAGGTCGTGGGTTCAAACCTGGTCGTGCACCAATGAGTTTTTCCATTCGAAAAATTTATGTGCGCGATGCCAGTGCTCTTAAACGGTGAAGGAAAACATCGTGAGGAAACCGGCATACCCTAGAACCAAAAATTCGAAGGTATGTGTCATAGGTTAGTATTCTTATAAGCGGCGATGGGCTTGCAACCTGTCACGTACGGAATACTAACTACTGTGCAAAATGTGGGCATGTACCAAATGTCATGTTTGGACTTGCCTCTGACTACCCCCTTTAGATATCCTCAAAAGATTTAAGTAACCAAAGATCTGAGGAGATATCTACCGAGCCCGGGGATTACAGTCGTGATCATATTTATTTTTTTTTTTTTTTTTTTACTTACATATCTGTCTTCGCTTCGCACTACACATCTTAAATTCTCGGTTATCAAACGTCTGAAAAGATTTACCGGCTAGAATTTTTCAAAAATTACTATTAAAACTTATATTTTCAAAATTCTTATTGCATCATTAGTTATTTTAAACCAATGTAATAAAAGTATTAAAGTCCGCATCAAAAGCTCCTTTCAATTATAACCAATCAACATAAATTTTCGAACCATGTAATTAATTTAGTACCAAAAATACATAAATAATTTGGACATAATACTAACGATGCGCAAACCGGTCAAATCTGTTCGTTAATTTGTTTATTTATCAACATTACCTGTAAGTTCGTTTAATGATTTTAATTAGTTGTCCGAGCCAATAACAACTGATACAATATATAATGATTGCAGATAATTAGTTAACTCAAAACCAATTAATCAAACATACACTCTGTATCCGTAGAGCGCTGGTGGTGTAGTGGTAGCACCCCTGCCTCACGATCTGAAGGTCGTGGGTTCAAACCTGGTCGTGCACCAATGAGTTTTTCCATTCGAAAAATTTATGTGCGCAATACCAGTGCTCTTAAACGGTGAAGGAAAACATCGTGAGGAAACCGGCAAACCCTAGAACCAAAAATTCGAAGGTATGTGTCATAAGTTAGTATTCTTATAAGCGGCGATGGGCTTGCAACCTGTCACGTACGGAATACTAACTACTGTGCAAAATGTGGGCATGTACCAAATGTCATGTTTGGACTTGCCTCTGACTACCCTCTTTAGATATCATCAAGGATCTAAGTAACTAAAAGATCTGAGGAGATATCTACCGAGCCTGGGGATTACAGTCGTGATCATATGCTATGCTATGCACTCTGTATCCGTTCTATCCTATCCTACTACGAGTATATAAATGCGAATGTATGGATGTTTGTTACTCTTTCACGCTGAAACTTCTGAACCGATAGAGATGATATTTGGCACAGAGATAGATTATAGTCTGGAACAGCACATAGGCTAATTTATTTTTCAAGGTACCGCGCGGGCCAAGCCGTGGGTGGAAGCCAGTCTATATCTATACTTAATATTATAAAGAGGAAAGTTTTGTATTTTTGTATTATTGTTTAACGAATAAACTGAAAAACTTCTGGCCCGATTTCAAAAATTCTTTTATCATTGGAATGGTACATTATTCTTGAGTAACTTATGTTACATTTTATATAGGTACCTCGCGAGCAAAACCGCGAGCGAAAGCTAGTATTTTATAAAGTGATATTACTTGAAATAACAGACTTCGCGAAGATAAATTTGCAAGCACTTTTCTACATTCTAATTATCTGTTGAGCAATTACCTGATGGAAGCGAGTAACTCCATTCATCTATTCATTAGTTAATTGGTAGCACTTTACTTTAGAAGACGCCGGATATTAATTGGAGACAGTTTGCGATGCGGATAATGGTTTGTTTTTCATGAAGATAATATTTTACGAGAATTTTTAATTAGACTTAAGAGCTGACAGCTAAGAGCACATCTAGTGATAGTGACCTTCCGATCCTAAGCTCATAGGTTTGAATCCGGTCATACACCAATGGATTTTCTGTTTGAAAAATGTATATGTCAATACTCTCAAACGGTGATGAAAAACATCGTAAGGCATGTCGTAGAAACTAAAAAGTTCGAAGAAACATGGTCAAGTGGACGAAAGAATCCTAAAAAAGACTTGAATTGTGACATGCTATTGCGGGTTCAAGTCCCGTTCGTTAAAAAATGATGTCATTTTTTGTTACTAAATGTTCTGCTTTAAAATCACAAAAACGAAAATAGTTCTGTTTATTTCTGTAAAATAAATAAATAAATAAATAAATAATGCTGGACAATCCACACAGCATCATCTAGCCCCAAAGTAAGCTACTCAAAGCTTGTGTTATGGGTACTAGATAACTGATATATTTAATACATTATATACATAGATAGATATTTTTTATTATACATAGAAAACACCCAGACCAACGGAACAAATTTCTGCAGATCATACACAAATTTGTTCCGAGGCGGGAATCGAACCCGCAACCTCTTGCGTCGCAGGTGGACTTTCGCCCGCTACGCCACAGAGGTCAGCTTAAAAATAAAGACTAATTTCAAAGAAACGAAAACTTCCGCTTTTCATTTTTATATTGTGCAATATAGAACGATCGTATGTTTATTGACGTTTCGATACTCTAAACACGAAATAATAAAAATAATATCTTCAAAGGACTTGCTTACTGAACAAATGTAATTCTGAAAGAAATAAATAAAAATAAATAAATATGATCACGACTGTAATCCCCAGGCTCGGTAGATATCTCCTCAGATCTTTAGTTACTTAGATCTTTGAGGATATCTAAAGGGGGTAGTCAGAGGCAAGTCCAAACATGACATTTGATACATGCCCACATTTTGCACAGTTAGTTAGTATTCCGTACGTGACAGGTTGCAAGCCCATCGCCGCTTATAAGAATACTAACCTATGACACATACCTTCGAATTTTTGGTTCTAGGGTATGCCGGTTTCCTCACGATGTTTTCCTTCACCGTTTAAGAGCACTGGCATTGCGTACATAAATTTTTCGAATGGAAAAACTCATTGGTGCACGACCAGGTTTGAACCCTCGACCTTCGGTTCGTGAGGCAGGGGTGCTACCACTACACCACCAGCGCTCCAAAGAAATAACGATGTACAGAAAATACAATTAAACCGTGAGGGTAAACAGGACTAAATAAAAGACAAACAAAGAAACATCACAATAAAATTATATTGAAACGAAACAAAAGAAACGGGGAATAAACAAAGAGGCGGCAAAGTCTCACATTTACAATTCAAGGAGGTTCAAACTTCCCTAATTGATTGTTTCAGGGGTCCCCTAAGCCAGCCGTCACACGAAAAAAATGTATGAAAAAAGAAAAGTGTCAAGAGCGAGTAGAATTTGCGTACGGAGCTTTGAAATTATAAATATAACTAGCTGTTCCACTCGAGAACTCGTTTACCCCAACGGTTATCGGTTCTTCGACAGATATGACCAGCCCACTGCCACTTCAGCTTGCTAATTCTCTGAGCTATGTCGACAACCTTAGTTCTGTGTCGGATAGTCTCATTACGGATTCTATCCTTCAGAGAAACTCCGAGCATAGCTCGTTCCATAGCTCGCTGAGCGACTTTAAAGCTCGCTGAGCGACTTTAAGTTCGAGTTCTCGAGTGGAGACCGCGGCTCGGCAAACGTAGTGTAGGACGCCCTCCGGCTAGGTGGAGTGACGATCTGCGAAAGGCTGCTGGTGGAGGCTGGATGCGTCGAGCTGAAGACAGGGCGCAATGGCGCTCATTAGGGGAGGCCTATGTCCAGCAGTGGACTGCTATAGGCTGATGATGATGATGATGATGATGTCCCACTCGCGACTTCAAACTTCTCGTATAACTTCTTTTTCTTTGTTATGGCATCTGTCTCATAAACAATTTTTGCTACTGTCATGTGTTTAAATTTAGTAGTGTTAAAAGTCAGTCAAATTTTCAAGTCAATTTTAAAGAAAATATGTTTTTTTTTTTCAATATTAACTGTTCACTTTAATTCACATATTTTACACTTGCGTCATGAAATCGGGCTTTATTGGTAAATAATCACCAAAATTACACAATGAAACTCAAAATAACACGAGAAAAAAATATAAAACTAGATTCGACAATGTTAACAGTCAAATGCATCGCAGAAAATAGTACTCTCTTATTATTTTAATATTCTCAGAAGAATGTAATGTCAAATGCAAGTAAAATGTCAGTTTACTCTTCGATAATTATGATTTCCTCTGAGGTATTACTAGATGTTGCCTGTGACTTTGTCCGCATTTAACTTTTTTTTAACTAAAGACAGTCCATGTCTTTCTCTATGATACATTCTAAAGACACAATATTCAGCATATTATCAAGAAACAAACTTTTGGTTTTATAATGTTATGCTTAATGTTATAAAGAGCGCTGGTGGTGTAGTGGTAGCACCCCTGCCTCACGATCCGAAGGTCGTGGGTTCAAACCTGGTCGTGCACCTATGAGTTTTTCCACTCGAAAAATTTATGAGCGCAATGCCAGTGCTCTTAAACGGTGAAGGAAAACATCGTGAGGAAACCGGCATACCCTAGAACCAAAAATTCGAAGGTATGTGTCATAGGTTAGTATTCTTATAAGCGGCGATGGGCTTGCAACCTGTCACGTACGGAATACTAACTACTGTGCAAAATGTGGGCATGTACCAAATGTCATGTTTGGACTTGCCTCTGACTACCCTCTTTAGATATCCTCAAAGATCTAAGTAACTAAAGATCTGAGGAGATATCTACCGATCCTGGGGATTACAGTCGTGATCATATATTATTATTATTATTATTATTAATGCTATAAAGTTATGTTTGATAAAATCCACCCTAAGTACAATTTTATTTTAAAATCTGTTCAGTAGTTCCGAAGCTAAACAAAACAAAAATATTTTACCTCTTGACTAAATATATGTGCGGATTAGATTAGATCATTAAATCTAGAGTACTCGAAAAGTTTAATGACCTACGGTGTACTTTAGTACTTTCACCACACTGGTTCAAATTAACTAGTGATGTGATAGGAAGAAAGAGAATTAAAGCTATAGAAGCTAAATATTAGTTCATTGCTAGAGCAATACGACGACAAGCTCCTACAAACTATCTTGTTTCAAAAACGTCACTGCTTCAATACTATTTTTATAGGTCATGGTACGAAATATCGAAGTAATATTACTTTGATATTGCCTGAAGAGCTTGTGGTAGAGCTCCTTGTTTCTCTTTAGTTGCGCTACTGATTTGCTGTCAATCAATATTGATTGTCAACGAGCAGTCGGTTTAGATGGTCAGGCTACTTGACATTTCAATAGCGGCATGTATTGTCAAGTCTAGCAATGTATGTAAATGACATTTGCTATCGATAATAGTCACGTGATTATTCACATTTTTAATTTGTCTTTTCCATATCGATATTCGAATGATATTTGTCTATCATCACATATTTATTGTCACACTAGCTTCTGCCCGCGGCTTTGCCCGCGTGAAAAACAAAAACAATGTATCCCGTGGGAACCGTACATTTTTTCGGGACAAAATGTAGCCTATGTGTTATTCCAGACCATAATCTATATCTGTGCCAAATTTCATTCAGATCCGTTCAGCCGTTTTAGCGTGAAAGAGTAACAAACATATGTACATCGCGTTTATAATATTAGTAGGATAGTAGGATTATATTATGTAGTGGCTGACTTGGTGAACTTCGTATCACCTACAATCACAATCTTCGCAATATTTTATCACTATTTAAGCTTTCCCTAGACTCCTAAAATCAGTCTAGCTGCTCGAGTTTTTGCGAGACTAACGAACATAAAACTCATTTTTATACATAATATGTACATTATATAGATATAGAGGCCATCGAGGGAAATAATTGGACAAGAACAGCACAGGGTCGATTGAAGTGGTGTTAAAGGGAGGAGGCTTATACCCAGCAGTGGGCCATTATTTGAGCTGCCAATAATGATGATGATGATACATACATTTAGAAGAGAATTGCAAAAATTGCGTTGGTACCCAATTCTAATGTGAATGTTCGGGCGGGATTATTATGGCAAAATAAAATAGGATACTTTACGGAAAACTTTTAAGGTATTTCCGTGGTTTTATCAAGAGATTTGGAATGTTGGGTTTCATTCAAATATAACAGAACTCCAAAAACAACTTTTTCAATCAAGTCGTTCTACGTTAGAGTACGAAATTGGTATTAACTTAATTTGGGAGGCGATGACGGCGGATCTGTTTCTTAGGGTATAATTTACGAAGGATTTAATTGAGAAACTTTTTTTGGTTCGAGCAATATTGGTAAAAATCTGGAAATCAATTCCATTCACATTGATACTAAATTGGTTAGATTTGTACTAGGTAGTGGGTAGGTAGTTATTTCACTATCCTCCCGTTTAGGTCCACAAACATGTAAAAACGTGTCCACACTAGTGACAAACAGCCATGACTGTGTTTCCGTACTGTAACAAACACGTATGACAATTTGACAGATTTTCAAGGACTTCGTGAAAAAGTGGGCGTGTTTCACACAGTCACGGAAGAATGTCACAAGTGTGTACCAATGCTTAGTGAGTCGTATCGAATCAAAAATGGCAATCTGTACTTGGGATGAATTTTGAAAGTCTTTTTTGAAAGATTTCCGCATTTGAAACTAATGCTGATTTTTGAGGTCAATTTTCTTCTTCTTCAATTATAGCATCTGTCTCTTAGAGAACAATTTCCGATTTCCTCCGATGGAATTTGAAGAGAACTATTCACTCTAATTCACATACTTTACACTCGCGTCAAGAACCCGGGCTTTATTGGCAAAATAACCACCAAAATTACGCAATAAAACTCAAAATAACACGAGAAAACATATAAAAACCAGAGCGACGTAGTTGTCAGGCAAATACACCGCAGAAAATCCCGAGGTCAATTTTGAACGCTATCATCATTTTTGACAAATTTGACAGATTGCCACCTTTCTATACAACTCATATATCCGTAGCTGTCAACACCAATTTAAATGGCTTCTAAAATAAGCTAAAACACGCCACACCCACGTCAGTTTATTCAAATTGAGAACTGTCATTCAAAAGTTTACGCTAGTTCAGACTTTAGCTTAAACAAAATAAGGCCGATTGTATTATACAAAATTTTTGCTAACCCAAACAGCAGAACCACTTCAGTTTCATAGAAAATTTAGCCAAATAAAATTTCTTAAAATTGTCCAAAATTTTCGTTTAAAATTCTGTTTAAATAAAAGGCTAAAGTTTTCTCCTTCTAAATTCTAACCGTTTGTTTGAACGCGAATAAGGACAGTGCACACGTTGTGTACAGAACTCATAATTTGCATGGGTAAGTCTCAATGCAGCCTGGCTCAGAAGGCAACGCCACGCTACGAATCTTAGGAAGCGGTGCAAGTTATAGAAATAAACGGGTTAGTGTCAAAATCCCCCTTTTTAAATCTTTTTATTTGTCTATACGTTGAGCGAATATGGGACTAAATAGCAAAATATTCAACTACATACAACAAAAACTGAAAATAAAATCTCCTAGTATTACCTATTATTTAAACCAACAAAAATCCCCTTTATGAGACTTTTAGTCTCATAATCCTCTTTGGAGCTGAAAGTTCACGTTGAAGGGAATTTTGACACTAAAAATCCCAATATTTGTAGGGAAAATCATATTCCCTTTGTGTAAATCTTCCAATTATTGTATGAGCTGAACATTACAAATAGATAATTAATTTACATATTTATGGCGTTTGTACTGTCTCGTTGACATTTCTCGTTTTTAAGATCCTTGAAAAGAACGAAAAAAGCATCGGTGAGGTGCTTCGCTGATTTTTACGATTTTAACACAGCACATATTATACGCAACAGGGGGATAAATGGGACGTTTTAGTTCCATATGTCACCCGAAGAGGACAGAGCAGGGGGACAAATGGGAATATACCAATACAAATATAATTCTCGATTTCGAAAGAAAAAAGTTAGCACTAGGGGACAATCTAGCTATCTAACAAGAAAATTTGGTTCAAAATCAAATGAAGTTTAACTAAAGTTTTTATACCAGAAGTCGGTGAAATCCACTTAAGCTTGTAGCTTAAACCGTGCCCAACATATTCACAAGAATACTTGAAACACAATGGCGGCCGCAGCACCCTCAAAGGAACCAGTCGTCAGAACATTTTTGTACTCACTCTCTGTACATGTCTGGAAGCCCTCTTTTATACCTACACCCTGTAGCATACCTATAAATACCCCATGTACTGCAAACTCGTTAAATATCGGCTATGTTTGGAAATCTTTAATATACAGGGTGAAATATTTAGATCGGTCAGTATGAGAAAGTCTGAAACTATAAGACATCCTGTTTTTAGGAACCATGTCATCGATTTGTTAGAGCCGTTTCCGAGATTCAGATTAATACACCGTGAAATTTTAATGGTTGTTTTCCGCGGCAGAACAACTTGCCATAAGGAGTACTTTTGAAACATTGAGTAAAAGTAAAAAAATAAAGATGTTTTTTTTTAATAATTTAAAAAATATTCATCAACTCGAAAACGTGAGGAACTATAGTAACATTAGACGTAACTTGTAGGTACTATTCGAATCGCACGCACCGCCGGCCGCCTTCGCGTAGGTATCGGGATGAATTACTATTGGTTCGTGGTCGCTTTCGAACTAAATTTTCACAATGGTCTATCTGTATTTTTTGTTTCTAATATTTAATTTGT
This sequence comes from Cosmorhoe ocellata, assembly GCA_963675405.1. Classification (NCBI taxonomy): domain Eukaryota; kingdom Metazoa; phylum Arthropoda; class Insecta; order Lepidoptera; family Geometridae; genus Cosmorhoe; species Cosmorhoe ocellata. The sequence continues at coordinate 1,820,604 of OY776254.1, read as the reverse complement.
TTATCCAACGATTTTATTACCAAGACAAAACCATTTCGCTGCGGGAAAACAACCATTAAAATGTCACGGTGTATACGAGTAGGTATATTTAAATAAGAATTTCTCGTTTAAAGGTATAAGATTAAATTCCATTAAATTTTGTACCCACATGCATAACTCTTGTTGACGAAGCTCTAACAGTTTCATTGAAACCTATCCGATATTATTATTATTATTTTAGCCTATGTTGTATTCACATTTTTGTATCCGATAATATATGTAACAATTTCATGGGCAAGATTAAAATAGCCTTCTTTGAATGCCATGTTTTCGCATGCAGCCATTTATTTTTCGAGCTAAACAAGCAACCTTCATTACTGGCACAGTTTATGCAATGCACTGAGCGCAAAAAAAAACCGCTCCCGTCCGGTAAATACCGGTTTCAACCGGATTAAGTCGGAACTAGTCTGATATGCAAACTGTTGTATGGGAATTTGCAGGCGTTGTATGCAAAGCGAACTTGGTATGTAGTTTTTAAATGATACAGTTACTATATATTGCAACAAATACTGAATTATTTACTTTAAGGAGCTCTACAGTTATTTAGAGTTATGTTCTATTTTTTTTATTAAAGAGGACTGGTGATGTAGTGGTATCACCCCTGCTACACGATCCGAAGGTCATGGGTTCGTGGTACCCTAGAACCAAAAATTCGAAGGTGTGTGTGATAGGTTAGTATTATTATGAGTGGCGATGGGCTTGCAATCTGTCACGTACGGAATACTAACCACTGTGCAAAATGTGGAATACCCTCTTAAAATATCCTCAAAGATTTAAGTAACTAAAGATCTGAGGAGGTGCTACCACCAGGTAGCACCCCTCTCATTACATTGTTCATTCATGTGCGTCCGTTTAGGGTACTTTTTACCTGGCCTTTCTCTAAAACGTCCCCAATTTGATCAAGGTACGTAAGCCGAGGTCATCCCCTTCCAACTGTCTCATTCACACTCTCCTTATGCACCTGTTTCGTCAGTCTCCCTTCATCTATCGTTCTAGGTACAAAAACAAAAAAAAATATACGTCGAGAATCTCTATTTTTGTCGGTTAATGGCCCTGACGCCATTTTCATTACGTCACTCGTTCAACCCAAGCGTGGTCAAGTACCGCGCTTAAACTACAGCCATTTGAATACTTTCAATATATTTTAAGAGACCTTTTAAGGTAAATTTATGCACAATCGATACCCATCAACATTATGAGAGAACGCCTCTCTAATGGCTCCCCTAAGTAGGGTATTTCACCCCCAATAATCTTTTACGGTAAGAACTTACCTGAGCTTTAATAACTTGCATAAAAGTCGGGATTTACCCATCGTTTCTGAGACTAAGCCTGTGAGGAGGGAGGAGGGAACTTTGAGTATCTAGGGCAGGGAGGTTACTGCATGCTAAAGATCTGCCGTCCCCAAAAATCCAGATAACGTTTTGAATATCTTTATGATCCTTAGGTGAGGAAATTCAGATACCGTTTTGAATATCTAAATGATCCTTAGTTGGCAAAATCCAGATACTGTTTTGTATACCTTAATGATAATATATATTCTTAAACTTACGCGATATGAACACATTATTTAATATTAAACGGGTCACGAGATGACAGTCATCCCGTGACCACGACAGTGTGTAAACCTGTCTAAACGTCGAGAAAATAGATAAATAAAACGCGACAAATACCCGTTTTAATACTAATAATAATACCTTAATGATCCTTACTTTTTTATTGCTTCTCCCCTCTAAGGTTTGCTGGTAGAAAATTCTTTCTGGGTTAAGCTCGCCTTTGTACATGCACTTTAAAATTAATTGTTTGTAAATGATCTCCAGTGTACAGAATTACAAGTATTACAAGAGTATTGTTTATTTATTTATTGAAAAACCAACATCTTAGTTATACCAATTACTATTATATTGTTACGAGTATAAAAGAAATAAATATTAAATAAATGTGATAATGACTGCAATCCCCGGGCTCGGTAGATATCTTCCTCAAATCTTATGTTACTTAGATCATTGAGGATATCTAAAGAGAGTAGTCAGAGACACGTCCAAACATGACATTTGGTACATGCCCACATTTTGCACAGTAGTTAGTATTCCGTACTTGACAGGTTGCAAGCCCATCGCCGCTTATAAGAATACTAACCTGACACACACCTTCGAATTTTTGGTTCTAGGGCATGCCGGTTTCCTCACGATGTTTTTCCTTCACCGTTGAGCACTGGCATTGCGCACATACATTTTTTCGAATGAAAAAACTCATTTGTGAGGCAGGCGTGCTACCACTACACCACCAGCGCTCTTTATACCTAATAATCTACTACAATATCGTTCAAACTAGTGCTAAGCTCCTGGAGAAGTGAAACACAACAGAAAACAAAAATAAACTCTCAACTAAAACCTGCATCGATTCTCAACTTTAATTCACAAACAGTGTTAAATATAAACTTTACCCCTAAACCGGGCAGTGTTGCCCGTTATTGGATACTTATTATTTATTACCTCGTAAATCACGGCACAGTGTTGCCAGTGTTGCTCGAACAAACAAATACATTGTTGATAATAAGCATTTTCGTTTAGATGTAAGTGTACGCGCATTGAATTTGAAAATATACTAGCCTTGTTACTGAAGAACAATGGTTTTGAGAGTGGTTGGTATAGAAAGCTTCTCAATTTAGTGAAAAAACTGAAAATATTTTCGTCAGCGCAATCTAGGCACTGTACAACTTTACAGGTGACATCTAGTTATGAATTGAGTAAACAAATTCAATATGTAGGTAGTGTGTATGTTTTCTCAAAGACCTAAATGCGCACACTTTTATATTTTACATGTATTTATCGCAAAATATAAAAAAAAGCCATCTGAAAGTGATTGAAAATAGCTTCTCTTTTACTCTACAGTTATTTTACTAAAAATATGTAAGTACTTAGAATAAAGGTTGAATAAATAAAAAAATAATATTGGCGGACATTTTACACAACGCCATCTAGCCCTAAATTGAGAAAGCTTGTACAATCGGAACCATATAGATGATAGATTATGTACTCTTTTAAAAAACATACATAGAATACATTAATTAAACCCAAAGACAGATTAAACATCTGTATACAAATTTTTGTCCTGAGTAAGGATCGAACTCACAATCAGAAATCAAATTTACCATCAACTGAGCTATGAGGTCCGTCTAGATAGTATTATATTCTTTTTGACACGATAAAAATATAATAAAAGTCACGGAAATTAAGTAACTACATAACTGAGTGATATAAATGATGTAAAACAACGAAGAAAAAAAAGTAATTTATGGTGGCTGGGGTATAGTGACCATCTCATTTTATTAGCTGGAAACATTAACGCTTTATAAAAAAGTGAAACTTATATTAAAAAAAAACTTTTAACTTTTCTTTCGTCTTCTAAAAGACTTTGTCAAATGACACGGTTAATGTTTAGAACTCGAGTAATTGTAACTGGCCCAAGTAAATTAAGAGTTTTATTGTTTACGACCGTAAAAAATTTGCTCGTTAATGGCAGAATAAACTTAGATTAGCCTTCGGCCGTTACGCTGTTACTACGTCATGAACTGAACTAACTTTGTTTCAAGTCCAATTCAAAGTGGATTTCTCAGCAATGATGTTACTTTTCATTGACTGTTAGAGCGGTTACGCACTACGTCCGATCTGAATCCGATCCGAACCCGTGAAAATATGGTCCGGAGCAAAGATGTAAATCGTAGATATGCCCGGACGCCAAAAACTGTGGCACTGTTTTTACTTGTGTGTGTTAACAAAATGCCGATGCAAGCACACTAATGATTAGTAAAAAATGAACCAAACAGTTATTTCACCACTTATTGTGCAATTATATTGCACGATCTTTCGTAAAAAAATATGATTATTCCTTTTGTACACTGAAATTGAAAATATTTGGTGTGCCAAATGAGCGAGCTATCTCATTTCGTGTGGCAACAAAACGGCGCGGTCTCAGTACCGTACGGGCATATCTTCGATTAAAATTTTTGGTCCGGAGTAGTTGTAGAACTATTTCTATGGTAATTTACGCACTAGATCCGATTTCCTTCAACCGATTCCTTTCCGTCATTGATTCGTCATTTCCGTCACGTAAAATGACGTATGTCAAAAAGGTGGCTCCTGAATTGCTTGGATTTGTATCAGAGATCGGACTGGTGCGTAAGCAATATCTGAATTCCGTCCGAGTTTTCTAGATCCATATTTTCACGGGTTCGGATCGGATTCGGACGTTGTGCGAAACCGCTCGTAGATTTTAATTTTAAGAAATTATTTTCAATGAAATTAGAATGAAATGTATATAAAACGTTACCATTTGAAACGACACACTTTATTTTTTTCTTTCTCTCTTTCCCTTTACGATGTTTTTTTTGATGAGAAGACCAAATGTCATATTTTGTGGCCAGTATCACTCTGTCTTCTATGCCGTTGAGAAAAAAGCTTTCTTCGCCGCTTGGGGCTTTGGAGGTTATATTGAAAACCTTTTAGGCAGAATTTGAGTGCCGGTTGATTTTTCATAGAATTGATCTTCTATCTTCTATGCTGTAGAGAAAAAAGCTGTATTAGTCGCTTGGGGCTTTGGACGTAATATTGAAAAGCTTTTAGGCAGAATTTGAGTGCCGGTTGATTTTTCATAGAATTGATCTTCTATCTTCTATGCTGTAGAGAAAAAAGCTGTATTAGTCGCTTGGGGCTTTGGACGTAATATTGAAAACCTTTTAGGCAGAATTTGAGTGCCGGTTGATTTTTCATAGAATTGATCTTCTATCTTCTATGCTGTAGAGAAAAAAGCTGTATTAGTCGCTTGGGGCTTTGGACGTAATATTGAAAACCTTTTAGGCAGAATTTGAGTGCCGGTTGATTTTTCATAGAATTCATCTTCTATCTTCTATGCTGTAGAGAAAAAAGCTGTATTAGTCGCTTGGGGCTTTGGACGTAATATTGAAAACCTTTTAGGCAGAATTTGAGTGGTGGTTGATTTTTCATAGAATTGATCCTCTGTCTTCTATGCCGTAGAGGAAAAGGCTGTCTTCGTCGGTGGGGGCTTTGGACGTAATATTGAAAACCTTTTAGGCAGAATTTGAGTGCCGGTTGATTTTTCATAGAATTGAATCGTTTACAATTGACCGATCAAAAGTCTGCGGCGGTTCATCAAAAACAAACCGAAATCCACCTTCAAAGCACAAGTTTAAAATCCCAATTAAAGCTCAAACAAGGGCCCATCAGTATTCGGCACGCGCGGTCCCGGCTTCGATTCCCGGCTGCTCGTTGCCAGTCCTTTTTTGTCCTGTTTGCTCGCTGGTTGTTTTATTCGTTTGTTTGATAAAGTCCGCTGAGTAAATGAAATAGGTTTCGTTAGCTTTTAGCTTTGAGTCTGATTAAAAGAGTATAGGAGAAAGCTGATTGGTTTATTTACTCAAACGAAATAAAAGGTTTTTTTTCAATAAATAACTAGTCCTAATTGAGTGATATTGCTACACCAATTTCTATTGAACACACTAAGAACTATCTTCATCTTTTTTTTCTTTAGGGCATCTGTCTCTTTTGAGACCAATTTTGTCAGTGTTAAGTGTTTAAATTATTAGTATTGTCAATGTCACAAAGTTATAGTCAAATTGTCTAATCAATTTTAAACAAAAGTTTGGTTTAAAATTGAAAGTTAAATGTTAGAAAGGAACTATTTATTCAATTTAATTCACTCGAGTTAAGAGCTTGGGCTTTATTGGAAAAATAACCACCAAAATAAAACTCAAAATAACACGAGAAAAAAATATAAAAATTGGAGCGACAAAGTTTACAGTCGAATGCATCGCAAAAAATCCTTCATGAGAACTACCTCGGATTTTTTTTTCAAAACCTCGCATCATTAGAAGATTTCTAAATTTAAAACTGTACGTCACCGAATGACTGACACATTAATGCATCAAACATAAAGATCCAAAAGCAAGTTTCTTTTTATTTAGACGTGAAATAAGAAGTTTTCGACATTTAACTTCTCGGTTGCAGTGGGTCTGGGTATGTAAAAATATGTTGCGGTGAGTTCCACTTTATCTATTCTATCTATCTATACATTTATTAAAATGTAGAAGTGTCTGTACTTTTGATATTTTCGAATAAAAATTAATGCTACCTAAAATGACACGATACGTAGCCTAAAACAACTGTTTTAAAAACATTGTCTGTTTGTCTGTTTAGTTGTGCGTTTGTACACGCTATCCCAAATCGAAAGCAGTTTTCACTAATGTATTGAGATAAACTTGGATTGAAACTTAGGTACTTATGCTTTGTTTCATCGAGATCGGTTGACAAATAAAAATATGTATTATAATTTTACTTATTTCTCACGCACGCTGAACGCTACGCGTAAAAGTAATCTAACGCGTACGAAGTCGCGGGTAACAGCTAGTTTATAATATATCTGCTGTATAGAATGAAGCTGTGTAGCACGTAGCATAGTGTAGACAAGCTAAACCATTCTGTGACATCACGTAGCACGACAATACCGGTGGCGTTTATATTACATTTATCTCGATCAATGTGCGATTCTCGATTAAATTTATATTGCAAGTAAATTTCCGTGAAAATATCACTCGGTAAACAAAACTTCGTTCCGAAAAATACAAAACGGGGCGATTCGCGAACAGGTGTGTTGTCACAGCCCTGTACAAAGAATATAATTCACGACTACATGGGTGATGGATGACCAGGGGTGGACCGTGACAAATCACCTCAAATGGATTTTCGGGAAAACCTGGATAAACTGAACGTTATGGAAATTGTCTGTCAAATTGTTGCGCAAAGTTATCGCTTGATGACAATTTTGTTCCTTTCATTATTATAGCCACAACTTTCTATTGGTCAATATTACAGTTGGGTTAAGGAGGTTTGTTTGTAGACCAAAGATTCCTTTTAATCTTATTTTGTCACAGAAATATTGTAAAACCTTTAAAACCTACATCGGTAATTCCCCGACCCCACAAAAAGCAGGCACTCGTATTTTTCAATATCGTGAGTTCATATTTGCGCAAAATTTTACACTTCAAACAAGAAAGTACTACCAAGGAGTATGTACAATTGGAGTCAAATAAACCGAATATTTTTTCCATATTATGCGATACTAATATGACTAATGACGATATGACTAACATCATCATCATCTTCATGTTTTTTTCTCATGTCATTATGTCGTCGACACAACATGTTCATTTTCTCTAATTCTCTTAATCTCAGCTTTCACTCCTTTTTTACTCATATAATCTTTTACATAGCCCATCTATCTTTTCTTTGGTCCATCTATCCTACTCAAATCCTACTGTATCCATCTACATGGTGTAAATCCTTCTTGCATAATGAAACATATCTACTTAATTATGTATATCCTACTCGTACTTATCCTTTGTGTCGCGTGTTAGAGTAGGGTAGATATAGTTTGTGGTTGTACTCAATGTCTCCAGTAGTATATACTCCATGGCTTTTATGGTATATTTTAAATCGTTTCCCAGAGCGTCTCTGGAATCCAATAAACGCAGTTCATAAAGGAACTTTGCGCTGTAATATAAAATAGCCGGGTAAGCAAATATTGTGCTGCATTTTGCGGGTTTTCAAAGACTTTCTTTGAAAGTTTGAAGATTTCATTTTTAGAGTTGCAAGGACGTTTTGATGACTTGTGCAAATAACATGTTTTATATAAATTATGATCAAAATGTTGACTTATTTTAAGCTATCGGATTATATATTTTAATAATCCGAATAAGTATTACTTAGTTCAAGGTTTTCGTAGGAGCTGGCTAGTTCAACGGTGGCATAGCTGGTGGTGCATCCTAGGCAAAGATGCGGGTTTGAGTTCCGTCCATTCGAAAATTTTGAATCTCTTCTTTGTTTATGGCATCTGTCTCTTTTGACATAAGTTTTGCCAGTTGCCAGTTTAATTAGTAGTAATGTCAATGTTTTTGACATTAACAATGACATTGTCAGTCTAATTGTCAAGTCAACTTTAAACAATAGATGGTTGTTTTGTCCAACATTTTCGGGATTTTTTTCGATGGATTTCGAAAAGAACTGTTCACTTTAATTCACATATTTTACACTCGCGTCACGAACTCAAGTTTTTTCGGAAAAATAACCACGAATATTACACAATAAAACTCAAAATAACACCATAAAATGAGTTATATGCGTATATAAAAACAAGAGCGACAAAGTTGACAATCACAGAAAATTCATTTTGAATCTCATTTCATCAAAATTAAATACTTACTTGAATACCACCGACAGCGCACCCAATAGGCAGCCAGCTCCGACTATCAAAATTGCGCCTGAAAGAAGGTTTGCCTTCCAAGATCTATCTTAAAAAAGTTTTTATTCTTCACAAAAGAGTTACTACGTCTAAAGAGGCTTGTGATTGATACAAAATTTCAGTAGGTATGAAACGCTTGCACGTTCCTCGGACCCCAACTTAAATGCACACATTAAAAGTTAATCGCGAAGGATTACTCTGATGACTTTCTGACGAGTGTATGGCATGACACTAATGGGAACATCAAACTACAGTCATTATTGAAGTTGATACTTTCATAATAATATGTGCTGGATGGAAGTTTGGTCTGGGACTTCTGATGTTTTATGACTGTGTGCATGCTAATTTTATATTTTGTTTGTTGATATTTTTCTAATAAAACCCGCGGTCTTGGCACGGGTGTGAATTATCTGAACTAATATTATAAAGAGGATTTGATTGTTTGTTTGTTTGCATTGAAATAGGCTCTAAAACTACTGGACCGATTTGAAAGTTTTTTTTCACCGATGTGTAGAATGAACTTTCAGGATGAACATAGGCTATATTATTGATGTAGGTATTTCGCGGGCGTCGTCGCGAGCGAAAGCTAGTGATAAATAAAGTCAATTATTTCTCTCTAATTCATCCGATGATTGCCCAAGAATTTTAAACAAAACTACTTCTATTTTACTCCTATCTAAATTTTACAATTTCTCTGTTTCAAAAAACGTGTGACATGTGAGTTTTATTTTTCTTTATTTTTGGAGTTATAGAACGTTAATATAATTCGTTAAAAATGGAGCAAAACGTTGAACAAAAATTTGACGCAAAACGTCAATGTCAAATTTTAGAAATTCAGCCAATCACTATGCGTCTGTCCACACTCGCGACATTACGCGTGACCTTTTGATGAATCGTATATTTTGATTACAAATATTTCAATAAAGCGTGATCCATAGCAGTCACAGATAATAAAGCTTAGTGTAAGTACGTGTGATTGTAAGACCGCCTTCATCCAAAACTCGCATCGCTCGTTAATTGAACCCTTAGTATAATTAATTGTGCTCAAGAAACCCTCAAACGCTGTAATTATGAACGCTCCGTGAATAATTATAGACACCTCATAACCGCCTCAATTACACCAGTTATACTGCTGAATAAGTTTCAAGCTACGAGCATTAAACCGTTTGATCTATTGTTCGTGCTTCTAATCATGTCAGTCCTTTAAAATAGCGCTAGTGTGGTAATTAAAGTGCACCTGGGCGTTTCCCTTCTATGGTTTCATATTTGTTCTCACTATTCGTTATTGTTCGCAACAAACAATTTTGGGTAGCTTATTTTTAACTAATCTTTTATTGCTCTATCTTTATTTAAGAGACGAGCTCTAAATCGTTTAAAAAATATAAATATAAAAAAGTTTTGAAAATAACGACATAAATATCAAATTGAGAAGAACTCACCTTAGAGGCTTATTTCGTATACTTGACACTGTAACATTCCAGTTTTCTTGCGATGTTTTCCATCACCATTTGATAGTATTAGTTTAGCGCCTAAAGCACAATGTTTTGTAAAAAAAAAACATTTGTCCAAGACCTAATTGAATCCCTTTTTTCGTTTACATCCAAAAACATGTTTAGTATAAGTAGGTATACGATTTAGACGTGTAAAAAACTAGTCTTTAACATTTTTTGATTAAAAAAATAATATTGACATTGTATCAATCGTGTTTACTGTTCAAGAACCAAGAATGTTTATTTGCTAAATAAAAATTACATCGGATCTGTTTCCAATATTTTTCTGCAAGTTTTGTTTAAAACTTTTTTTTAGATGTACCTAAACAATAAATTAAAACATTGGATAACATGTAGAATACTAATGTAATAATAATTTTTAATCCTTGGTTTAAATGAATTTTTAGTATCGTAAGATACAAACATTGAGAAACATTTGGATACCCAAAAACCGTTAGATCCCCAATTGAGTCAAGCCTCAGTGAATTCTGTTTTCCAAAACTTTTCCGGTAGTAAGTACCTGATAAGTACTTTTGTAATCCCCTAATCTTCGAGACTCTAGCACTGTTCTGGCGTAATTGAATGGTTAAAGAATATCAAATTTAAATTGAAAGATTTATAATTAAAGAGGAGTAGACACAGAGTTGATAGGAGTGAATGGAAGAAAACATGTTGTGTCTACCACATTTAGCGTGGGATAAGGGTAGGACAATGATGGTACTAAGTAGTAAGAAGTAGTTTTTGGAACGAAGTTCCTTATCGCGCGTTGTGAAAGGGGGCTAGACGGAAAAAATCTCACGAAAAGTTGTAACGACACTTTTTTCGTAAGCCGTGCGGCGTGCGCGTGTTTCTCTGTCTGTCTCTCTCTATCTCATAGAAAGCAAGGAAAGGAACTTCGTTCCATCCGGGTCTCTATCTCATAGAAAGCAAGGAAAGGAATTTCGTTCCATCCGGGTGTCCCTTGACACCTCTCAAGTTTTTTTATATTTTTTAATAAGTTTGATTCATTCGAAAACTAGAAACTAATGCTTTCTCTCTCACTCTCAGGTAAAAACTTCTCGGGATCTGGAGAATGATGATGTAGTAATGATTAGTTTAAGTTTGAGTGATTCGAAAACTAGAAACTAGTGCTTTCTCTCTCACTCTCAGGGAAAAACTTCTCGGGATGTGTCGTAATCTCTTAAACTGTACAAATGGCACATTCGCGGCAATTAAAATAAATTCGGGCGTGCGCTAATCTAGACAGTTTGTTTATTCACATACTGTTATTTTCGGCTTGTTCCGAAGGATTAGTGTGAGCCGCACTAATTGGAGGATCCGCGAACAGGCGTCAGATGTGCTTAAGCTTAGGTCTCCTTTGATACAGCCACCGTTATATAACGGCCGTAGAAAGGTGTGTCTAGCATTTGATGTACCAATCGCAATCGTCAGAATAATGGACCTGGTTATTTCACTGTTTACTAGCTTCCGCTCGCGGCTTTGCTCGCTAGGTACCTACATAAAATATAACCTATGTTACTCAGGGAAAATGTAGAATTGTAATGGTAAAAGAATTTTTGAAATAGGACTAGTAGTTTTAAAGTTAATTTGTTACAAATAAAAATACAAAAATACAAATCTTTCCTCTTAATAATATTAGTATAGAGAATAGACGCGGCTTTGTCTGCATGGTGCCTTTTTAAATTGAAGCCTATGTGTTTTTCCAGACTTTAATCTATCTCTATGCCCAATTTTATCCAGATCCGTTTAACTGTTACAGCGTGATTGAGATTGATAACAAACATCCATACTTCCATACAGACTTTTGCATATAAAGGCCTCTGTGGCGCAGCGGGCGAAGGTCCGCCTGAGACGCAGAAGGTTGCGGGTTCGATTCCCGCCGTGGGACAAATGTTTGCATTATTTGCAGATATTTGTCTCAGGTCTGGGTGTTTTCTATGTATCATATGTAAGTATTTACAAAAAAAAAAAAAAGTATATCTATGTAGTTTATCAGTCATGTGGTTCCCATAATACAAGCTCTGCTTAGTTTGGGGCTACATGATGCTGTGTGATAGTGTCCAGCATTATTTATTTACAATATTAGGAGATTTTAAGGTATAAAGAAAGAAGAGATTAGCCTCTTTCGTTTATTTAAGAGTATGAGAAAGAATCAACGAGATTTATGAGCTGCTAACTTAGTAATTATCGAATCTAGAATTTCAGGACTCATGTAGTTTTGTGACGGTAGTCGCTTCTAAGTGAATTAAACCTATCTTACTTGACTTGTTTAAAAAGTAAGGCCTTGCTATTATATTGTTCACTGTAATTATGATCAGGATGAAAAATAAAAGAGGCAAACTTTTGAACCTTTGAAAATTATATAAGTACTTCGTATTTTTTTATTATTACTGGTTTTTCAATTGCCACGCTTTTGATTTTGAATCCCCAGGCTTGGTAGATAACTACTCAGGAGCTTTAATTAAAACTAAACTACAAAATTTACATTTATATTTTGATAAAAACTTGTTATAATAATAAATACCGGCAGATAGAATGCCCAGAACTTTCGAGTTTTTCTAAAGTGCTTGTTTTATTCGATAAAAACAAAAACAGAATACAATAAAAATAATATTCATAAAAACGTATACACACTTGAGTCCATGGCACTTAAAACTTCAGCCCTTGAAAACAAAATGGCGGAACGCAGGAAAATGGCGCCAACATGCAGTAAATCCAATAAAGTTGCAATTAATTGTTTCAATGCGCGTTTCTCACAACAAAACCCGGCTATATCATCGTTTATCTGAACGATTACGAATTTATTGCACGAGATTCGCAATGAATATTCAAGACTGAGCGAACACCTGCAGAGGATTAAAGATTGGTTCACACTACACCGAACTCTTTCGTGCGATAATTTACAGGCTAGAAATTAAATTTATTTTGAACTTACGCTTTCGTTTGTCATAAGTGTTAATGATTTCCTTAGATTCAGTTTAGCTTTTAGGTAAATTATGATAGAAAAACCAAGATACGTATGCTCTGTATAATGTTTTAATGCTACTGAGCCTACCTACAACCTCACGGACTTTAAGGGCGCTGGTGGTGTAGTGGTAGCACCCTCGCAGCACGATCCGAAGGTCGTGGATTCATACCTGGTCGTGCATCAATGAGTTTTTCTATTCGAAAAAAAATATGAGCAATGCAACCAATTACGGTCGTGACAGCTGCACTTTGAAACACAAGGAATGTCATCACAAATCTCAGTCCACAACTGCGGTGCGATTTTTCACCTGCCGTGCCGCAGCCACAACGTAGTGTAGAAAGAGCCTTAAAGTTTACAACGCAACGTTTATTCGCACGTTTACGACCAGTCTTGGATGTTTAGAGTATTTTTTACGACCGTCCAAAATTACCGGATGAAAAACGACCTGAGCATCGAGCGTATAGTTAAGAATTGGTAACTTGTTTGTGTTTATTGATGTTTAAGTAAAGATAGCGTGTTATTGATCAATACAATTGTTGTTTTACACTTTGAAAAATGGATAAATAAATAAATAAATAATGCTGGACACTATCACACAGCATCATGTAGCCCCAAACTAAGCAGAGCTTGTATTATGGGAACCACATGACCGATAAAATACATAGATATACTTTTTTTTTGTAAATACATACATATTATACATAGAAAACACCCAGACCTGAGACAAATATCTGCAAATAATGCAAACATTTGTCCCACGGCGGGAATCGAACCCGCAACCTTCTGCGTCTCAGGCGGACCTTCGCCCGCTGCGGATATATTTATTCTTTCTATTATCTGGTTTCTAAATACAAGTTTTGCTTAGTTTAGAACTAGATGGCGTTATTTAAAATGTCCACCAATATTTATTTATTTATATTTAACTTTTTAGGATTCGGAAAGTACCTAGTCCTTCAAATAACGTCCTGCGTTTTCTGATGGTTTTAAATGATTCCAGAAATATAGTAAGTAATAGTACTTATATAAATATAGAAGTTAACAAAAATTTTTGCTCCAAAATGCTATAGTGTCAAAATTGCGCGAAAATATCAACATGCGATTTAGTTAATAAAATACACAATTATTAACATCCAAGCTTCCCTAAATACTAAAGGCCAAAACACATAGGCACGATACGGCATCGCACGTTACGACGCTGTGTCGTGGTTGTGTATTTTGGCCTTTAATTATGAAATCGCTACCGCTTACGCCTCACGCCACGAGCACAGCGGGTCATTATAACTGTGCAGAATCGGCAGCATTAAGTTTGAAGTCGCAGTAAATTCACTCTGATTGTTTCTTGTACTTTACCTCTGCTATAAATGTTATGGTTTTGCTTACACAGTTGTTTTCGACTTGTGTTATAAACGAACAAAATTTGGCAGTTTTCCATCGCGTGATCATGCGACACAATTTCACTTACAATTTTACTATCCCGTGTGATCTAATGGGATAGAATCCTAGGTATGTATTTATTTTTAAACTTACGCGATCTGAACACATTATTATCATATACCTTTTAACGGGCAATTCTTGTGTATATAATCTGAATCTCGGAAACGGCTCCAACGGTTTTCATGAAATTTAGTATCCAGAGAGTTGCGGGGGCGATAAATCGATTTAGCTAGCTTTCATTTTTAGAAAACATCGTTTACCAAAAAAAAACGAGTAAATCTCAGTCATCCAGGTGCTTAATATTAAACGGGTATTTATGGCGTTTTTTTACCTATTTTTCCCGATATTTCGACAGGTTTACACACTTTCGTGTTCACGGATAGACGATCACACTACAGTCTATCCGTGACCACGACAATGTGTAAACCACGGAAAAAATAGGTAAATAAAATCGCTATAAATACACGTTTAATACTAATAATAATAGAATCTCATGATCAAACGGGACGTGATCTTCGTGTGATGTAATGGGACATACCCGTTGGCGGTGATTATATTCTTGTGATATTTTTTTTGTATTCTTACGTACTTGCATTACTGTGGATAAGAATACTACAGATAGTTATGTGGAGGAATTACTAATACTAAAGAGACCATTGGAGTATAGTAATCGACTAAAACAAAAACATGGGGTTCTCAAGTCGTATGCGTATATTTTCAATTTCTGTCATCTAAACTCTTTATTAAGTTCTAGCAAACCAGACAAACGTAAAAACGTACTAAATTACAATAAATGTCTTATAGCGCTTTCGGTATTTTCAGCATCTTTGTTACCTCAGTACAAGATTTTTTTGCGAAAAATAAAGCGAAATGTCCATAAATGTGTGCAATCGATTTACCCCAAAGGGAGTAAAAAGTAGAAATTAGGGCGCAGTTAGGTAGCGGACAGTAAAAAGGAAACGAGAACACAGCGATGAATAGAAATGGTATTATTGGAGATTTTAACCTGCGAATTTTCAAGCGAATGCCTGTGTCGTTTTATCGGTAAAAGTTTTAAGGTTCTTTAACAAGGAAATTTTATATATTGCAAAAAAGACAAAGTTCAACCTTCGGAAAAATTCAAAAACTACAAGCCTCGAAACTTTGTACTTATATCAAATTAATATTCTAGTATTAATTTGATATAATGATATAAATTCTTAATATTCTAGTAGATAACTAATTTATAAAAAAAAGGGCATGTGGAGGGTCCAAAGTTGGCATAAAAATAACATTGTAACACTGTGGTAGATAGTACCTATTGGAGTGACCGCGAAACAAAACTGCTGAACTTTTTACTTACTCACAAAATGCTCTTGCGGTTGTGACAGTTTTTAGATGGAGTAGGTTTATCTAGCACATAACTATTCTCAGCCTCGACAGGAAAAACCAATACTTGTGGAGCCGTCTGAAATTTTATCTAGATTTTGTAGAACTTTTTACTTCCGTCATACTTTACATAAATACATCGTGAAATTTTAATGGTTGTTTTCCCGCGGCAGAACAACTTGCCATAGGGAGTACTTGCGAAACATAGAGTAAAAGTAAAAAAAATAAAGATGTTTTTGTTTTAAAATAATTTAAAAAATATTCACCAACTCGAAAAAGTGAGGAACGATAGTAACATTAGCCGTAACTTGTACTATTCGAATCGCACGTCGCCGTCAACCCCGAACGCCGTTAGCGCCGAACTTGGCCCTTTTTTGGAGTTATTAAAACAGAAACTAGTAACAAAAATCACAGTTCTCCTTGTCGCCTCCCCCAGCAATTACTTCTCGAAGTTGTAAAACTTTTACAGACTTTCCACACAAAGTTATTCAATATCGACTGCAGAAATCACTACTGTATGATCCGTTTTGCAAGTTTCCAAGTCGCAACTCAAACGAGCTCGGCAGCTAATTAACTTTCTCATTGTAAGGGAGTTTTTATTAGATTTTTTTGCTGAAACTTTGACTTGGACGTGTTAATTGGTTTGCTGTTACGTCATGTTCTGTGTAATTGACGGCGGGAGTTCGCGTTTATGTAAAAGTTTTCGTGAAACTTGACAGTCATTTTTACTTGACCACGGCAATGCAAAATGGAGGTAGCGGTTTCAGCAGTATAGGTAATACTCATATGTACTTGTTCCGTTTTCTCGTAACTGGTAGTACTTACCCTTTTTGTCAAAATAGTGGAGAATGTAACTAGAAGGTAAGCTGTCATCTTAAAAATGTACATGAAAGAAGTATTAAAAGGGTGTTTAATACTTTCACCATCAAAAGAACTATTAACACGATATGATGTTACCATATCCTAATTCAGAAAAGATAATTAAAATAGGATACATTAGCCATACTAGGGCCAAACATTCGAGGCCTAAATTAGATTATATTAAATTAAAAAATTAATTAATTAAACGTCCCACCAAAGCCAAATTGCTGTAGCCAAAAACGGCTTGGTAGATTATAAATTATATTATATCAGATCTTAAAAATGTCTGAGCTAAGTCTTATATAAAGTATTCTCACAACTTTTTGTGAACTTATCGAAATTTCGAAAATTTAACTCATTATTTGTTTGACTAAGTTACTTATCCAAAGATGTCCAAACTGACAAATAGGCTTTCTGTTGCTAATTGACTTATCTGATCCAGCTTTGACCTTCGCCGCTCAGGGGTGCCAGATGAGAGTTTGGACAGCATTACTAAAATCTTTTTGACGAGTTTCCTGTTAGATATTTGTTATTACTTACTTCTCTGGTCTGTACTGATGTCGCGAAGTAGACGACTGACCACATATTAGGTATATACCTAAGGGACCGATTCTCTTCAATTTGATATTTTACCGTTATTAAAAAAAATAGCCTTGATTTCAGAGTTCGTCTTTCAAGCTGATAGCATGAAGATGAAGCAATATAAAATTGGTTGATAATAAGTTATTTCACGAAGGGTACATTTTTACGATATGAACAAAATTGTTTGTTGCAAACAATGAATGGTGAGAACAATGGTGAAACTGTTGTGGAGAATCGTCCTTAATTATTTTCTATGAAACTAGCATACACTATTTTAGTTGCTTGAAAATATGGTAAGTTATGTCATGGAGACAACAATTTGATTGTTATAAACATCATGTTTTTATCTAGTCTCTAATCGTGTGTCTCATTTACTTATACGCACGTTTTTAAACGGCTAAATGTGTTTATAAGTGACATGACTCGTATAGACATAATGTAAAAAAAGCGGTTATGCTGAACAGTTTTATAACGGCTAGCTAATGTGTAAGTGAACTACAGGGTTATAATTAGCCCTTTTTATAATGATACTAGCTGTCCCGCTCGCGACTTCGTTCACTTAAAGTATCTAAACTGAGTTTTAAACAAATCACACTAATAAAAAAAATTCATAAATAACTTTGACCCCCTTTCACCCTTTTTAGAGGGTTATTTTGGAATATCCAGAAATACGTGTCCATTCATTTTGCATTTACAGTACACAAACAAAGTTTCACACCAATCGCACCACCCGTTAAAAAGTTCCCATACAAACATTGACCCCACATTTGACCCCTTTTTGAAGGTTATATTGAAAAATCCTGAAACACGTATCCATTTATTTTGCATTTACAGTACACAAACAAAGTTTCACACCAATCGCACCACCCGTTAAAAAGTTCAAATACAAACATTGACCCCACATTTGACCCCTTTTTGAAGGTTATATTGAAAAATCCTGAAACACGTGTCCATTTATTTTGAATTTACAGTGCACAAACAAAGTTTCATGAAAATCGCTCCACGCGTTAAAAAGTTTCATACTAACGTTTTCACCCTTTTTCACCCCCTTAGAGGTGGAATTTCCAAAAATCCCGCCTTAATGGGTGGTTTTGTTATAAAAGGAAACCACCTTCCAAATTTCAGCTTTCTAGCTTCAGCGGTTTCGGCTCGGCGATCATCAATCAGTCAGGTCAAGCTCTTATATAGATATAGATGGTATGTCATGTACACAGTGGGGTAGGCACTTAGTTTTGTTTTTACCCGACTGCGAAGAAACAGGCTAATGTGTTTGGGGTGTATAGTTCCTTTGGCTGTCACTGGAGCACCACGCGGCTGAACAGATTTTGACAAATAGTGTCGTTGCATTCGTCTGGATTATAAGTTTGAAATAGGCTATACAAAATGTAAAATACAATATTTTCTTACTTTTGGGATTTTTTATTTTGTCATAAATGTTAGTTATATGTGGATGTAAAAACTTTCAGACATAATATTAAGATAATTGTATACCTTTTGCTAGCTCGTTTCAGTCAACCTCTCCTTTTAAATCAAGATTATAAAAACGGCTTCAGAAACCATACAAATAAGAGTAACTCTTTGTGAGAAAATGTCGGGAAAACTGAAAAATTTGAAGGAAAATTGAAAAGCGCTCCATTCAGACGAGATACAATGGAATCTTGACTTTGCTTTTCCATTGTCAAGCCTTTAGCAATAACAAGTAGGTATTGTGCTTGTTAGAAATATACTCGTAGTTCCCATCTAGACTTTTAGTCCAAACTTTCTAGGTAAGATATTATGTTGGTACTTATGGTTGATTTATCGATTGGCAAATTCAAAAATGTAATTAAACAAAAACTGTCTCGAAAAGCTTATTATAATATATCAGAGTAGGTACTTAGATGGCAAGAAAGCTTGGGGCGAATCGTTTATCTTTGCGTTTGTGAACGCTAATCTCCGCCACGGCTGAACAAAATCGAATGCAGTTTTCACTAATGTATTGAGACAAGCTTGGATTAAAACTTTGGCTTTGTTTCATCGAAATCGGTTGACAAATAAAAAAGATAAGAATATGATATATTTTATGAACAATTTTATCCATCCGTACACAGAATATTAAAAAGTAATCAACGCGTACGTAGTCGCGGGTATCAACTAGTATAGAAATATTACGCTAAATTAGTCTTTGTGCTGAACAAGATAAGATCATACGTATTTTAGCATTTTTAAGTCTGCGCAACAACAGAATTACAATTAATCTATACTAATATTATAAAGAGGAAAACTTTGATTGTTTGTTTGTTTGTTTGTTTGTTTGAAATGAATAGGCTCCGAAACTACTGAACCGATTTGAAAAATTCTTTCACCAATGTGTAGAATGAACTTTCAGGATGAACATAGGCTATATTTTATGTAGGTACTTCGCGGGCGACGCCGCGTGCAGAAGCTAGTATTTAATATATTCGTTTTAAATTGAATAAACAAACTAATTCTTCACAAATCTCTTGTCAAGTCTAGACAAGATCCAATATTCGTTTATAAATTGAATATTCGTTGTGAAATTGTATTTTCATTTATAAAACTAATCCCATTACAGTTACAGAATAAAGATTTGTTTTATAAATTCAAAACATTATTACATCACTTACCAAATTCGAAGTATCAAAGTAAAAACTAATATCAAAGTCGTTGTAGCGGCTTTAATATTAGTTTTTGAAGTAATTATAATCTATATATTATATCATTCTTGTAAGATACCGACTAAGCCCTAAGTTCTTCAAGTGGAATGCTGAAATTCAGAAGGCAGGTTTAACTTTTTACGAAAAAATTACGCGAACGTAGTCCATTATAAGTATTCATCTACATCTATACTATTATTCTTAGAAGTAAAGCTTGTTTGTTTGTATGTAGGATAATTTTTGCCAATGTCAATTTTTTTTGTTTAGTATTGTCAGCGTCAAAGAGTCACAGTCAAATTGTCAAGTCAATTTTAAACAAAAGATGTCTAATTTGTTTTAAATCTTGATTTTTCCGATGGGTTTAGAAAGGAATTGTAAATAACAAATTTTACACCCGTGTAAACAACTCGGGCTTTATTGGAAAAACAACCACAAAAATTACACAATAAAACCCAATATAATAAGAAAAAAAAATTGAAACTCGAGCGATAAAGTTCACAGTCAAAGTATCAGAAGAAAACCCCCGGTTTCTTACCATTATTTGCCGTTACTTCATGTGAACTCTCAGGGTTAGGGTACGAGTTGGCAGTGGGCGACATGAGGCGACGGCGGACGACGTGTCGCGGCGACACGCTGGTTTCTATGAATTTCTATGAAGTGCGTCGCTACCTTCGTGTCGCTAACTACGGAGGGAATTGAATAGAAATACATAGAAACCAGTAGGTCTACCATGAGTTTTCACAATCTACACTCGCTAGCGACTGTAGTTAAATAAATGTATGAAAACTTGCCTACAGCGCCTCTAGCGGATAGTTGGGTACTAAAACCTCACGCAGCTAACTATCCTACGTCACAGCGTACTACAGCGACTGTAGTTTGCGCTCATTAATTTCCTTAGAATTTGGTACCATGAGTAATAGTTTTGACAAATGTCATAGTAACGTACTATTACTACTGTAGTAACGTAAGCCAATCTAAATGTGACAACTCATGGTAGACGTACAGTAGTGTCGTTGTGACACGTCGTCCGCTGCCAACTCGTACCTTCAAGTAAGTAAGTCCCTTCAACGAGTATCAAATAATACAATTTCAAACATTGGGTTGCCTAGAGACATATCCCCGTGGCGTTTATCCTTTATAGTCTTTGATGTTTTATACGTTACCTTCTTGTATCCAAGGAAAATACTTCTCTATTGGTGGTAATTCAATTATTTCGAATAGTTAAAAAAAAACGTGATCGCTCTAATCCCAAGGCTCGGTAGATATCTCCTCAGATCTCTAGTTACTTAGATCTTTGGGGATATCTAACGAGGGAAGTCAGCGGCACGTCCAAAAATGATATTTGGCACATGACTATGTTCTGCACAGTAGTTAGTATTTCTTACGTGACAGGTTGCAAGCCCATCGCCGCTTATAAGAATACTTACCTATGACACACCTTCGAATTTTTGGTTCGAGGCCGGTTTCCTTACGATTTTTTCCTTCACAGTTTAAGAGCACAGGCATTGCGCACATAATTTTTCGATAATAAAACTCATTGATGCACAACCAGGTTACAACACAAGTTAGAACACTTGTGTTGTAACCTGGTTGTGCATCAATTTGCTAAAATAGAACGGTTTTATTTAGTATACACAATAAAGTCTACAGACTGTAGACTACAGTAGTAAATAGTTTAATTATGCGTTTGGTACATTTAAGTGGCCATGTATGCTGGTGTTGAATAAATCTGCGGCATTTGTGTCTTTGCTTAGTATCTAGGTAAGCGTTAGCGTACAGATAAATAAATAAATAATAAAATAAATATTGGTGGACACATCACACAACATCCTCTAGCCCCTAACTAAGCAAATAAATGATCGATTAATAAAATAACTATTTTTTTTCTAAATACATACATTAAATAAATAATAACACCCAAACACAGAACAAACATCTGCGTTCATCACACAAATGTCTGTTCTGGGTGGGGATCGAACCCACTACCTACATCGCAGAAGGCAGAGCTACTACCAACTGAGCTGTGATGCCAGTCAGATGACTACCAAGTATGTATTACTACAGTCTTAATCATGTTTATTTTGTTTGTTTGTTTATTTTCTTTTCAAACTTACCCTGTATCTAAATACAAATGCAAATGCATATCCATCTGTTACAAGTTTATTCGGTGAAAAAAAACAAGCTACAACTATTCAGTGAAATATTTCAAAAGTTCAAAGCTCGCGTTAAAGCCAGATGCGCCAAAGTTGTAGGGAATATAAAATGCAGAAGTGTTGAATTATGATAAATGGCACGCAAAGTTTTTATTGCAAAATTTACGAGTTGTACCATTGTTTATTTGAAAACAAACAAGCGTTCTATTTTTAAATCACCATCATTATTATTAACCCCCGACGCAAACAGACGGGGTGTTTTATGTTTGACGTTAAGTCTGTGAGGGTGTGTATTCTGAGAGTGTATCTGTCTGTGGCATCCTAGCTCTCGAACGCATGAACCGATTTTGATTTTTTTTTTGTTTGAAAGGTGAATTAGACGGTAGTGTTCTTAGCATGTTTGATGGAAATCGATCCAAGATGGCCGCTGCCACAAAATGACGGATTTCATATTTTTTCACAAGTCCCTCAATCATTATCATCATCTTCCTGCCCTTATCCCACTAGGTGGGGTCGGCACAACAGGTTCTCCTCCTCCATTCTCCCCTATCATCCGTCATCTCAGTAGTCACTCCCTTCTTACACATATCTTCTTTCACACAGTCCATCCATCTTTTTTGGGTCTACCTCTACTCTTGTATCCATCCACATTCAAATCCATCACCCTTCTTGTGACATGGCTTTCCTCCCGCCGCATAACATGCCCATACCACGCCAACCTATTACTCTTCATTTTTTCTGTCACCGGCGCTACTTTCAAACTTCCTCTAATATGCTCATTCCTTATCTTATCCATTCTCGTCACTCCACACATCCATCTCAACATTCGCATCTCCGTCGCATGCACTTTTCTTTCATCCGTCGCCTTAGTTGTCCAACATTCAGATCCATACAATAGGTACATAAAATCACAAGTCCCTCAATATATGTAGGTATCAAATAATAAGGGCTTGTTGAATACTATGACAAATTTCAAATCCAAAAAGGCCGCCACAAAATGACGAATAACTTTTTACGTTCATATCTTTTTATTATTTGATGTCGGAGTTTTTTATTTTTAATTTGATTTGAACTTGCAGGGTAGTCGGTGATGGTAAACATCGTGATGAAGTCGGCATGTCGTGGAACCTAAATAATATTTGAAGATTGTGTCAAGTGCACGAAAAGAGCCTTTGAGGCGCTTTAATCCTTTCACTACACTCGTTCAAAAGCACTAGTGACAATAAAAAGTATTAGTCATTTATTCTGCTTAGTAAAAAGTTTAAACAGAAAAAAACATTGTTGCAGGACCGGATTCATACTCACGACTTTAGGATTGTCTACCACTAGACCTTGAATGTGTGTTTACCTTACACAGTGATCTGTGTGTTCATACAAAAAAGCTAGGACCGAGACGAGTTTCTTGTGTTCTTCTCGGACTTAGTGTGGGCTGAATTGGCACTTAAATTCACCTTATACGTTTCAAATCGTGATCCTTGTGATAATTATTGAATGAATATATTTTAACTTCGTCATTGTCTTTTACATTTGTCTTTTTAAAATGTAGTAAATATAGTAGTATTTATCTAAATAAAACAGAACACAATTTATTTGTACAAAATATATTTTATTTATCAACATTCCCAATGGTTGAATTAAGCTAACAAACTTAATTAATAAACAACTATAATAATTATTATAAACAATCTAAATTACGTCTTAGTGAGCTAGTTTTCAATTAAACAAAGCTTTTGTGCATATAATGAGATATTAATAATAAACTAGGTATATTACAGGATTGAGCATTTTATTTATGTTTGTAGGTCAACAACCGCACAAGCTATTATAAAGCTGAGTCCTCACTATAGCTAAAAATACCTGGAGTATGGCTGACTGCCTTTTAACCTGTTTGCCTAATATATGAAGTTAGAAGGTAAGGTAGAAAATTACCAATTTCAAAATCATAATGTCAAAACTTGATTAGTTTTTTTGATAGATGTCAAAATGGCTAACTGCTGTGTGATTCTGTAAGACCTCATTCTAAACTTCAAATCTGAATCCGCTGTGAGTTTCTTGATTGGCATTCTAAAAACTCGGTTGATAATTCGAATTTATACTAGCGCCACTCTTGCGAGCGTGTCAGCGAATTGAACTAAATTGACGGAGAGATTTTGACAGATAAGGTATGAGATGACGTAAGAAGTGGCATTCTATACGGTAATTCCCAAGTCACTTCGACGCTCGCTTCGCACTCGAACCCGATTCAAAGTGTCAAATAAAGTGTCTTATGCGAAGTGAGAGTGAATAGCGATGTGAGATGCGAGTTGATGTTTGAATTTTACAGAATCGACGTACTGTAATCTAATTGTGGTAACTTCAATCGTCGGTTAATGCTGAGTTGGTTACTACACTCCCTTGGACCTGCAAATGTCACTCTAATATTCACGTAACTGTTATATATATTACTTACCTCATTGATACGACTATTGATTTTTTAGATACGTTAAGTCAATATCTGTATTGGATAAAGCAAATCGCATCAAAGTTTGTTGAAATTAAAAAGTAAATAACTTGGTAGGGTCACGATATATTAAAATCTAACAAATTTTCAACTTTATCATCTAGTTTTTGTTGTATGTTGGTTATATGGAAAAGTTCTCCATTCATTGATTGATCTTAATTCTAGTTTTATTTATTTACATTAATACTTATTGTAATGAAAATACCGTTTATGCAAAATTATAAAATAAATACTGCGTAATAAGGCAATAGTAGAAAAAACTCTAAACCCTTTTTTTCATAATCATTTGACAATTAAAGAGCTTGGTAAAGTACCAGAGTTTATGTCAATTTAAAAGAATTGTAAATACATTTTAGTGATGCCTTTAGCTTGGTT
Organism: Cosmorhoe ocellata; assembly: GCA_963675405.1. Taxonomy (NCBI): domain Eukaryota; kingdom Metazoa; phylum Arthropoda; class Insecta; order Lepidoptera; family Geometridae; genus Cosmorhoe; species Cosmorhoe ocellata. Next base: position 1,795,864 of record OY776254.1, on the reverse strand, counting down.
ACGAATAAAGAGACATGACTTAAATTTTTCTTTTTCATCTTCTTGCTCTTTTCATAATTTATTTATTTAGATTCATGGCAATAACTTACGAGTATGTTATTTTTTATGTGGTGAGAAGCCAACCAATTGACCAATAATGCCAAAAATATCAGACATTTTAGCACATCCAATTTGGCAGTCATTCAAATTGCTTAATTAAAGTTAAAAAACACTGTGCCAAGTTTTTACATAAAAGTTGGGAAATTGATACCATAAATAAGCATAACCAATAAAATGCATCAGCATTTTAACCATATCACGTAAAATACAATCACTAAGAATTTAGTAAAACTAGTCATAATGTTAAAAGAAGCTACAGTGAACAGAAATGGTATTTAAATCCTATGTGGTTTCCTAAGAAATGATGACTAATTTGACAAACAGCATCTTTTAAAACCAGGGCTTAGTAATAGGGTAATATTATCAAAATGGGTGACGCATTTTAGGATAAAGGTATTTGAGATTATGATCATGATACAAAATTTAACGCCTAATAATACTGAGGCTACTATCACCGTGTCCTAACCTATGATCGTTTGTGAAGCTTAGGATCAGGTTAATGGTATTTACATAATTACATAACAACAAGAACGCTTAACACCCTCGAAGAAGTTTACACGAAAAGTGTCTTTATCTTTTAAGTAATACAACTTTTTTTCACTAAATAATAGATATTAAATAAGTATTCTAGCAAATATTCCTTACTGTATTATAATTAAAGTTGATAATAAGTGTTGATACTAGATACGTATTAGGTAATCTCAGACCTACAATGCTTATCAAATAACAAACGAGAGAAGAAATAAGTAGTTCCCACAAATGGTTCTCTAAAATGTATTTTTCGCTGAGAACAGTGAAGTAAACTTTGTGCAATCAATCATATATTCAGCATTAATTACCTCATGCTTTTTTCTGACAAAACATCAGTCAGGGAGATACAGTGAAGAGAGGGTGGCGCTCAATAAAATGTCTGTCAATGCAACGTCCAGTCCATGGGTAGATCCCTGGACTGCGTTCGTGAGTGAAGGCCTGGCGGTGCGTGCGGCGCACCGCGGGCCGCATGTCAGTAATCCAGGGACTCCTCATCCGGAGACCTTTTGCGGCAGCAAAGGCGCCAGACCGCTGCCAACGCGCAAACACCGAGAGCAATGGCCAACCCCGCCCCTAAAGCTGGTCCAGTCCAATCACCGTTTCCAGCGTTTCGTTTCCCAGCACACAGCTCCGGAGACTCATCATGTAACTGTCCAAGGGGGATTCCACCTAGCGCATCCCAATACCCCAGTCGCCTCAAACTGTCTTCCGAATACGCCTCCTTTGAGCGTTTTTCTTCAGGCGTCCAGAACTTTCCCTCACTAGAAGTTATATTGGGACAGTTTAGAACACCATTGCAAATCAACTGGGCTGGAATGCAAAGACCTTCTTCGCCAGGACAGATGAAGTCGCAACCCAGGCCGTACTCTGCTTTGGAGCTATCCGTCAAACGTGACGTCATAAGTGTACCATCAGAGTTCCTAGGCATGTGTGAGAGACCAGTCCAGATGATTTTGAAAGCAGCTCGAGCTGGTGATGCACTACCAATAAAGACTATTCTAATAGACCTGGTTTTTTCTTTTTCAATGATCAAAGGATCATCTAAAGATTCAAAGCCAAGTTCTCCAGATGAGAAAATAGGCAGTTTTTTAGTTTCTGAGACGTTGCCACCGCATATCGAAAGATAAGGCTCGACTCGTCCAGGAAGATAAATTTGGATATTTCCGTCTTCACAGTGTCTTGAAGCGAAGTTGACGCTTTCGAATCTCAAATAGATATCCTTCTTTTCTTCAATCTCTAGATCCCAAATGCATTGGATTCGGTTCGGAGGTTCAGTGTAACCTAAAGCTTCTAAGTGAGGGTAGACTATTTCACCGTCTGCTGCCGAAGCTGCAATGATTGCTGGACCACACAGAGGTCCGTGAACAAATTCATATCGAGCTTCAAAAAGTGGTGATGGGTTTTTGAAATACGACGCTGCTGCGTGTGCGTTATCAACTATCAGCTGAAGGTTTAGGGTTTCGCCTGAAGACACAACTCTATACGGTCTTGCTCTGGATACGGTATTGGCATGCTTGGCACATATACAAGCCCCGACTGCTTTCTGCACTGCAAGATGGAGAGGAAGAGGAGTGGTGCTTACTCCTATGGTAGTGTTAGCTGCTTTACCAGGAACAGGCTCCCAGATGATGAGCTTGTCAGCTCGGTCCTCGTAGCAGTTCTGACAGGAAACTGGTGTATAGGGATGCTCCTGTGGAAAAAAATACAATGACCCTGGATTAGTAACGCCGATTTATTGCCAGATTGTATCATCATCAAACACTGGCAAATAAACATACAAAAATATTATGTGAACCCAACATAGATAGCTTGTTGTATGCCAGCAATATAATTCAGTAAAGTGTAAAGTTATAGCATGTCATTATTGGAACGATCAATGAAACACGGACTTAGGAATCTGACTGGTTTATTCACATCTACCCACATTATACGAGTACAGTAGAAGTCAACCCTACATTTTTCCCCCTTTTAAATAACAGACTTATTTACTAGCTAGACTAATTACAATTAGATCCCACCACCTTACCTAACATCAGATAATAATAAAAATGACTCAATAGGTACATTATTGTTTGCCTCGATTATAAGCTCGAACAGCCCGAGCTGACGCATGCGGCGGCGGCGGAGGTGTCGGAGAGGGCTCAGTCGGGCGCGGGTCGGCCGGCGGCGGCACTACCGGCGGCACGGCGGCCAGGCCCGGTGACGGCGGAGCTGAAGGCTGGCGTTGGCTACTCTCTAATTCCAACTTCTCCTCCGCCGCATCTTCGAAAACCTCATCGGCTTCGCTCTCTGGGCTTATTGAGCTAACAGCATCTTTCGTCAAATTCAAGTTAGGGCGCGAAAGAGAAAACCTGCTTTTACGATTTGAATTCAAAGGTATTACTTGATCCTGATGCCTACGCCATTGTATGCCATCTCCCACTGATACCCTATAGGACACCGGTCCGGTTTTCTCTGTCACATTACCCTCAACCCATTTTTGACATTTATTCGAGTAACCACGAACAAGCACCGAATCACCGACCGAGATGTCGCGGTCCTGCCCTCCCTTGTTCGTGACCTGGCGCTGCTGAGCAGCACGTACGACGGCTGCCACATCAGGCCGCATCGCGTCCAGCCGCCCGCGCAGGCGGTGACCCAAAAGCGCTACGGCCGGTGGGACATTCGTCGTCGCATGCTCCACATTCCGATATTGGAATAAAAACTTACATAAAGCTTTCGGAACATTTTCACCCTCATACATTGCCCTTTTTATAACCTTTTTGATAGTTTTAACGGCGTTTTCCGCTGCACCGTTACCTTGGGGTCTATAAGGTGCTGACGTTACATGCTTTATACAATTTTTTGTACAGTAAGTCTTAAACTCAAATGACAGAAATGGTGGACCGTTATCTGTGACCAATTGTGATGGCAACCCGAACCTAGAAAATATTGACCTAAATACGGAAATAGTCGATTCCGCGTCGGTTCGGTTCATCGCAATGGCTTCGATCCATTTCGAAAAGGCGTCGATTATGATCATGTACTTCTTACCTCCGCACTCTGCAAAGTCCGCATGAATGCGCTGCCAGGGTTTCAGAGGAAACTCCCACGGGTGCAGACTGGCGTGCGGGGGAGCGTCCCGTACGGTACGGCAAGCTTCGCAGGCCCGACATACCTTTTCAATGTCTTGGTCGAGACTGGGCCAGTACACATAATTACGCGATAAACTTTTCATTTTATTTACTCCTAAATGTCCCTCATGAATTTCCGCTAAAACCCTGCTTTGCAAAGATGGGGGTACAATCAATCTAAACTTATATATTAAACATCCTACATCCAGTAAAATTTCACTTCTCCGCGCAAAATACGGTTTCTCTTCATCACACCTGGACCCAGGTGGCCAACCAAACATGACGTAACCTTTAATCTTACTCAACACCTTATCTTTATTGGTTTCCACCCCGATGTCTTTAAAACTAACCGGCATTGTTTCTCGAACTAAGTCTACATAGCTAACCGGTTCTGTGAGGCGCCGTTCGCACGGTAGCGGCAGACGAGACAGTGCGTCCGCCGGCCCGTTATCGATAGACCGTACGAACGTAGTTGAAAAATCGTACGCAGCTAAGCGGGCGGCCCATCTTTGCAGTCGACTCGCTGCCGTTTGTGGAATACCCCCCTTTTTACCAAAAATGTAACTGAGCGGCTGGTGGTCTGTGCGTAAAATGAAGCGCCGGCCGTAAAGGTATTGGTGGTGCTTCGTAACACCAAAGAAAATCGCAAGCGCTTCTTTATCGAGCTGGCTGTAATTCTTTTCAGCTGAGTTGAGCGTGCGGGACACACAGCTGACCGGGCGCTCGCTGCCGTCCGGGTACACGTGCGCCAGCACCGCGCCTAGCCCGTACGCACTGCTGTCCACCGCCAGCACGAGCGGCCGCCCTTCCTCGTAATGTGCTAGCACTTTATCACTAGAGAGAGCGCGTTTCGCTGCTAAAAATGATTCCTCACATTGATGATTCCATTCCCAACCTACCCCCTTTTTAAGAAGTGCATGCAACGGGTGTAATAATATACTCAGATTATGTATAAATTTTCCATAATAATTTAACATACCTAAAAAGCTTTTCAATTGAGTAACATCTTTCGGCTGGGGAGCGTCGCAAATGGCTTCCAGTTTCTTAGGATCGGGACGGAGACCAGTTTTATCAATAATAAACCCAATATATTTTACACTTGTTTGTAAAAAACTGCATTTTTCACGCTTTACCGTGAAACCCATTTTACTTAATCTACCTAGCACAGCCCTCAGATTATTTAGGTGATGGTGCCTCGTGGGACCTGTGACACATACATCATCCAGGAAAACCACCGTATTTGGTATACCCCGAAGAGTTTCCTCCATTATCTTTTGGAACTTCTCCGGGATACAGGATAAACCGAATGGGGTGCGGCGATATACGAAGGTACCCACATGCGTGGTTATAGCGGTGTACGGTTGCGAATCCTCCGTCAACATCAACTGTTGATAACTATGTTTTAAATCGATTTTTGAGTACTCCTGTCCTCCACTAAGAGTCGCGAATAACTCTTCTATTCGGGGGAGGGGGTAGTGGTCACGCTTAAGTTTAGGGTTAATAGTTATCTTGTAATCACCACAGATTCGTATATCTCCACATTCCTTTATCACCGGAACGATAGGCGTTCCGTAGTCCGAGGACTCGACGCGGTAGATAGTGCCCTCGCGCTCGAGCCGCTCGAGCTCGCGCTCGACGCGCGGCCGCAGCGCCAGGGGCACTACCCGCGCCCGCACGTACACCGGCTTGTCATCGGTAACGTGTAACTGAACCGTTTTCTTACAAGTACCTAACTTATCAGTAAAAACTTCCGGAAATTCCATTACCAACCGGTTCACGAATGGGTCGCTCGCTAGCTCGCTTATCTCATGCAAGTCAATCGTAATATTTTGAATACCTAAAGCGCGCACCCACTCCCTTCCCAACAGAGGACGTCCTCCGTTCCGAATGATGTGTAGTCGGCAGGCCGGTGCCGATACCTTCCCCAGAACTAAGTTAACCTCGATGAACCCGAGCGACTCCATTTTTGAACCGACATAACTGCGTAAGTTTAAATGATCCGGTTGGATCGCTTTGTTCGAAAAATTACGTCGATAAAAGTCCTCACTGATCGTCGATATTCTACTCCCAGTGTCCACTTCGAAGTCGAGGGACCGGCCATCTACCAGCACCTCGATTACATAAGGTCGATCACCTGTACCGTCCACTTGGATGTTGAAGAAGTCCTCGTTCTCGTCGTCACTTACGTAATTCTGGCGGGCTCCCGCACGCCCCTTTTTACACATCACTTTTAAGTGGCCACGAACACCACACTCATCACAATTGTACTGCGCGAACCGACATTTATCTGCACGATGGGGCTTGCCGCATCGCCAACAACGTCCGGGCGCGTCGGCCGCGTTGCGGGGCGCCGCGGCCGCCGCACCGCTCCGCCCGCGCGCGCCGCCTCGCCTCACGCTCGCCTGGTGCAGGCCTTCGCCCGCCGCGCCGCCGCTGGCCGGTGCCGCCGCGCTGGGGGCCGCTGCTGTCGCACCAGCACCGCTCACCTCCGCGTGGCGCTCGGCCGCCTCCAGCGCCAGAGCCAGTTCCACCGCCTCTTTGTATTTGATATTTTTCTCAGCAAAGATTCGCGACCGCATCGTTTCGTTGGCTAGCCCTGACACGAACTGGTCGCGAAGGTTCTCCTCCAAGGTAGTTCCAAAATTGCACGTAGTTGCAAGATGTTTCAGATTTTGCAAATATTCGGTGAGAGACTCGCCGACATTTTGCCTACGCAAACGAAACATATGGCGCTCGGCGATCTCCGACCGTTGTGGTTCCAAATGATCAGTTACGAGTTTTACTAGCTCAGTAAAAGTTTTTGTTTCTGGATGGTCCGGGGAACATAAATCACACATAAGAGAGTATGTGGCTTCTCCTACGATGGTTATCAACAACGACACGTGTAGTTCCGCCTTGATCTCGTTCAACGCGATGTACTGTTTTACACGGCGAATATATGCAGGCCATTGTTTAGAACTCAAGTCAAATGGTTCCAATTTGCCTATTGGCATTTTATGTATCACTTAAATGCACTTTTACCGATTATAACTCGAGAAATACGCGTAAATTCGACTCGTCGCCAGTGGAACGATCAATGAAACACGGACTTAGGAATCTGACTGGTTTATTCACAAAATTAAGAAAGAAAATGGTTCATGAAGTTTCATTATCATACACAAAAGTAATGTTTAGAACCTTCGAACGAAATGGTCGATTGTCCCTTGATTTACTGCTAATAAGCTACAAAACACAATTAACTTTAACTGCCCTATCCACTAGATAAACCATTCGCGTTTAATGTAGCTAATATTTGTAATGAAAAGTCACATAATGAAAAGCATATATGCCTGTACTAAAATTGGGTAAACGGCAAACATGATTATTACAAAATGGAAACATAAAATTGAATTTCTATTGGGATACAAACATTTTATGACCTATAATACGGTAAATAGCTACGTGTATTTAGCGGACATATATTATTATTATATTGCGGGAGCCTTTACAGCAAATTGAATATTTTTGGGTCGGGGTTATTTATTATGGAATGCCGGTTTTTGGTTGCGACATGGGTTTCGGCTAAGAAACATAAAGTAACATTAATTAAAATACAAAATTTCATCTTCAAATCTGGTCCCATGTGCTCATAACTTTACCAGCAAACCATTAGATTATGCAGTAACTTAAAGTTCACGAGTTAGAAATAATTCTCTATCTAGTTTCAAAGATTTGCTAATTTAAGTTAGTATCTTTATTTCGGTTATCTGAAGAGCTACTGAACCTATTTTAAAAAAATGTTTACTGATAATAACTTTTATTATTCCTGAATGCTCTATGTTTCATTAAGATATTTGTTTTCTTTTATAAACGACTTTTGAATGGATGAGGGATAATTTTTAGCATAGTAGTTAGTTAAATACATACTGTAATTTCGGAAAATACACGTGTTTAATTCTTGCATAAGTCAAATTAGGTGAAATTGCTCGAGTCAAAAATTCTTACCTTGAAATTCACGCTCAGAATGGTCAATATTACTCTTGCATATATCCTCTGGTCTGTCACAAATCTATACAGGCAGTGAACGTCTTCTCCCGGCGGAGCTTGCTTGTACACCAGAGTATTGAGAGGTGATCTCAGTCTACCAGCTCTTTGCTTCCAAGATGCGATGACTTCATCACAGGCGGTGCCTTGAACTGGCTCACCGAAGCGAGTATTGTTGAAAAAGTCGTAGTGCGCCCAATAGTAGAGAGAGGAGCTATAGAACAGATAAAACATGTTAAGCTAGAGTAGGTGGACTCTGGCGTATGTGGTGAAAAATTAATTAATTGTTGTCAACTATAAAGTGGTCCCTGTAGAGTCTGGTTAAAACACAGTCAGTTTGCGGTCAGCGGCTGGCTGGAGGCTTTTCAATCATCGTTTATTTGAAACGTTATATTGTTGGAAAATGTTATACCGTTACTACTTTAGTTGCAATAGTTAACTCTTCTGCTATCTGTTGTAGATCTAAAAATAAATTGACTAAACAAGTGAAATTGTCACATGATGAATAATAACTCGAATAATTTGACGTAATTTCAGAGTCAGATAAACCTCATAATAAGAAGATACATTTCATAAAATTACTCAATGTCCTTCTTGATTTATTGTAGGTATTTATGTCGAAAGTGTTGTATAGCTGCAAATTATTGCTCCATAGTACCATGATATTCAAAGAGTAAATAAACATTACAAATTAAAAATAAGTGACAATATTGCCGAACTTTATGACAAGTGCTGTTCAATAAAACAAAAAAAAAAAAATATTGTAAATTTTCCACCATTACAAATTTGTGATTTTTTTCATAAATAGAAACTTGTAGAATTGTAGCCGGTTACAATTTCATTGTATTTTACAATTTGTAATGTTTATTAAATAGGGGCCAGATTCTGAAATTGGTATGATACAAGATGATATAAAGTAGACCAATTGATGAAAATGACATGATGACGTAACTTACCCACTATAGCTCCCAGTTTTGCTCTCAAACCTCACGAACATCGCGTTACCCGTCGACACAAAGTCATGCTTCTCCATGGGTCTGCTGAAGGTGTCACAGAATGTCTTGATAATGCGTGCGTCGTCTGGGCGAGGCGCGTCGTAAAGGGTCAATGACTCGCCACAGTCCCCGGTCCACGGGACGATAGGGGATTCTATTCGGTTGATACGGAAGCTGTTGGAGAGATTATTACTAGTAAAGTAGCTAAGGCAAATTCTTGATGTTTTGAATGAAGGCTTCACTTTAGATCCCAGATAAGTTGAAAGTTAATGCCAATGCCATTCCTCAGAGTATGGGTGGCCAGGGAGCCAAAAGCCAAAATGGCAAGACGACAATGTGGCAAACCCAAAAAAGGTAGTAAGATACCATTACAAACTTGGGTCCTAATTAAAATATAAAGATCAAGAGTTTTTACCTAGATTAGGTTGGACAGAAGAAACTTAATATGATCATAACGGTACAAACATTGAGTGGTTACCCGTTTATCGGAGGGTCACCCCATTACCGGGTCCATGGATAATTTTAATTACCCGTGGTTCCATGGCATTAGGGATTGTTCCTTGGACTTCTAATTATATCGATAGAAAATTCAAACAAATTTTTGCTCACCTTGGAAAGTATAGCCTCACCACCTGCCCTGGAAAGCCCTGCATCAGATAAGTGCACGATGTGTGCGGCGGGTACCAATGCGCCACAGACAGGAATATACCCTCCGTGTCTCCTGACTTCTTGAGGGACTCCGCGGTTAGTAGCCAGTCGCAGGTTCCGACCCTGGAGCCTGGTGCTTCTACGTGTCCCGGCCAGTTGCCCACGTTAAAGTGGAAACCCGTGTTTAGTAGTGGTCCTGGAGGTATAGAGTTAAATCAAACTGCTTGTTCAAGCTATAATAGGTTTTAAAAAACGTTATTTTCATAATGTTTTTTAAAATCGGCTGTAGCTTATAATGAATTTTACTGAGGATAATTTTTTAATGTTTTTTTTGCTTTTTTGAGGTATATTTTGTGATAAAAAAGTTTATTGTAACTTAAGTATATAAAATGTCAAAAACACTCGGCACCAAAAGAAATTAGGAATAACACAACAAAAACATGATTTTGGAGTTTTTACCTGTGCCAAAAAAATATCGTTAAATGTTGGGTTTTTTATGACTTACCTGCAGGAGAGCTGACGAACTCCACAAACAAGTCCTGGGAGGTCCCGATGATGGAGTAGGGAAACTTGCCCATTCCACAAAAGGTCCCGATCACAGCAGCCGACTCATCCTTGCCATCGTAGATCTTAATGTAGTCGTATGGACAATTCTCTGACCCTGAGAACGAAAAAGTTTCTATAGGATAAGCCTCTTTAGTTCATAGTAGATTATTAAAAAAATTGCACTGACTTCTTTAATATTGATGACTATTTTAGCACTCAAAAAACATATTAATACAATGACGAAATATAACATGATAAAAATATACACCGATTTAGCAGTAGATAGAAAACAATTTGAGCGCAGGATGTTCTGCCAAAACTGTTACTGTTGAATTGTACAGCTAAAGAGAACCAACAGCTAAGATAATTATTGACCGTTGTACGAGTAACTAACTTATTACTCAGTAGGATACCTATTGACCTTGATAAAGAGATTTATAATACACATAACACAACTTGGTAATAACAAACTATCAAACTAACAGCCGACACATTTATCAAAATAATTATCGTCTAGCTTTAATATTTTCCTTCGTACATTTCAGTGGTAGCTATTACAATAATAGCCTACCTAAGAATTTAATAACACAAGTTCTAGAACTTTCAGATTTAATGCCCCATTATTGGTCACTTGTTATTTATGATGGTAATAAATTTCCCTACCACCTACTGAGGAATTATGTAAAAATATAATGGAGAGAATGTTTGATATTGCAAAAACTGTCTCGTTTATCATCCTTTGTTTAATAAAAGTTTGCGATGGTATAGATAGGGGTGGAGTACACGAGCCAAGTTGGTGTGCAAGTTCACTAAAACAAATTTGTTTTTATATACAGATTCTGAGCTTAATCTCAAGTCTTTCAAATGTGTTGAACCGTCTAACTAATCACTGTTCTTTAGTACCATAGATAGCGTTTCTGCGGGAGAGAAGATTTTACATTTGTCACATTTTTGTTTGTTACTTTATCTTACTTTGAAAATACCGTTTTTCTCACTTCTCATAATAGGGGCTGATGTCGAAGTCTGATAGTTTATGTGCGACTTATAATTAAAGCAAAACTAATTGAAAATTCCTAAAATCGTGGTGTCATTAATGTCTTGTGTACGACCTTTAATATGTGTACCTAACGCCTCAGGGCTATTAATTTTCAACCTTTTTAAAACCCTAATAAATGAGATCTGAGAAAATCTTTATTAGATAATATACACATTTGTTTCTGCACGCAAAAAAAATATTTGCTGAGATATTTAAGCAAATGTTAGCTGATAAATAATAATAATAATAATAATTTGGTAACACTTATTTTTAATTCAGGAAGAAACACCGGAAATCATAATAATATGTTAGAATTATTTTGAACAATCTATAACTATATAAGAGCTTAACCTGACTGACTGACTGATTTATCATCGCCGAGCCGAAACCGCTGAAGCTAGAAAGCTGAAATTTGGAAGGTGGCTTCCTTTTATAACAAAACCACCCACTAAGGCGGGATTGTTGGAAATTCCACCTCTAAGGGGGTGAAAAAGGGTGAAAACGTTAGTATGAAACTTTTTAACGCATAGAGCGATATCTTCTTCTTCATTCACTGTAAATGCAAAATGAATGGACACGTGTTTCAGGATTTTTCAATATAACCTTCAAAATGGGGTCAAATATGGGGTTAATGTTTGTATGGGGACTTTTTAACGGGTGGTGCGATTGGTCTGAAACTTTGTCTGTGTACTGAAAATGCAAAATAAATGGACACGTATTTCAGGATTTTTCAATATAACCTTCAAAAAGGGGTCAAATGTGGGGTCAATGTTTATATGGGAACTTTTTAACGGGTGGTGCGATTGGTCTGAAACTTTGTCTATGTACTGAAAATGCAAAATGAATGGACAAGTATTTCAGGATTTTTCAATATAACCTCCAAAAAGGGGTTAAATGGGGTATCAATGTTTGTATGGGAACTTTTTAACGAGTGGTGCGATTGGTCTGAAACTTAGTTTGTGTACTGTAGATGCAAAAAGGATGGACATTTATTTCAGGATTTTTCAATATAAAAAAGGGGTCAAAATGAGGGTCAATGTTTGTATTGGAACTTTTTAAAGGATGGTGCGATTGATCTGAATCTTTGTTTGTGTACTGTAAATGCAAAATGAATGGATAATGTTCAAGGATTTTTCAATATAACCTTCATAAAGGGGTCAAATGTCGGGTCAATGTTTGTATGGGAACTTTTAAACGGGTGGTGCGATTGGTCTAAAACTTTGTTTCATGTTTGAGGATTTTTATATTATATAACTCTAAAAAGGGGGTCAAAGTTTGTATGGGAATTTTTTAACGGGTGGTGCGATTGGTCTGAAATTTTGTTTGTGTACTTTCAGAATTTTAAAAAAGTGGTCAATTGTCGGGTCAATGTTTGCATGGGAACTTTTTAACGGGTGGTGCGATTGGTCTGAAATTTTGTTTGTGTACTTTCAGAATTTTTTAAAAGGGGTTAAATGGGGTGTCAATATTTGTATGGGAACTTTTTAACGGGTGTTGCGATTGGTCTAAAACTTTGTTTCATGTTTGAGGATTTTTATATTATATAACTCTAAAAAGGGGGTCAAAGTTTGTATGGGAATTTTTTAACGGGTGGTGCGATTGGTCTGAAATTTAGTTTGTGTAATTTCAGAATTTTAAAAAAGTGGTCAATTGTCGGGTCAATGTTTGCATGGGAACTTTTTAACGGGTGGTGCGATTGGTCTGAAATTTTGTTTGTGTACTTTCAGAATTTTTTAAAAGGGGTTAAATGGGGTGTCAATATTTGTATGGGAACTTTTTAACGGGCGGTGCGATTGGTCTGAAATTTTGTTTGTGTACTTCCAGAATTTTTTAAAAGGGGTTAAATGGGGTGTCGATGTTTGTATGGGAACTTTTTAACGAGTGTTGCGATTGGTCAAAAACTTTGTTTCGTGTTTGAGGATTTTTCAATATAACTCTAAAAAGGGGTTCAAAGTTTGTATGGGATTTTTTTAACGGGTGGTGCGATTGGACTGAAACTTTGTTTGTGTACTGTAAATACAAAATGAATGAACACGTGTTTCAGGATTTTTCAATATACCCTTCAAAAAATGGTTAAATGGGGGGTCAATGTTTCTATGGGTACTTTTTAAAGGGTGGTGCGATTGGTAAGAATTTTGGTTTGAATACTTAAATGAAAATGGGAACGTATTTCTGGATATTTTAAAAGAACCCTCTAAAAAGGGTAACGTGGGGTGTCAAAGTTAGTATAATGATTTTTTTATGAGTATGATTTGTTTGAAACTCAGTTTAGATACGTTAAGTGAACGAAGTCGCGGGCTGGACAGCTAGTCTATACTAATATTATAAAGAGGAAAACTTTGATTGTTTGTTTGTTTGTTTGTTTGTTTGTTTGTTTGAAATGAATAGGCTCCGAAACTACTGAACCGATTTGAAAAATTCTTTCACCAATGTGTAGAATGAACTTTCAGGATGAACATAGGCTATATTTTATGTAGGTACTTCGCGGGCGACGCCGCGTGCAGAAGCTAGTGAGAAATAAACTCGTAGACTTCCAAATCTTTAAACTGTAGAATAGGGACAAGTTCGGTACGAACGATGTTAGAGGTTGACGACGTCACCGATAAAAGAGTAGAAACGGAAAATTTAGTTCATTCAAGAAGAAACATTGATATTTAATTGAACATTTGTTTTGACAACTGCCATTTTTCTAGGTGAAATAAGAAAACTTAGGTAATCTAGGTTATATAGCTAAGGTTGGCATCCCTTTATCTCATATTTTATTAGTCCTAATGATCTCGGCTTGTGATTCTAAACACATCGCGGTCCCAAGCAAACAATCGCTTTCAAAACTAATAGAATTAGGGAAATTTTTGATTGTTCTACCCCGATTGCCAATGCAGGAGGCCAATAGAATCATTGTGAGGACTCAATCGACCCTTTTATCTAAATTGGATTGAGTCAACTATCCTCGATGACCTTCGATCGATCCCGTATGGCCCTATTTGTCTGGACTTGCAGAAGTAACTGTAAGCCCCTTTGTGTTTGAATATTTGATAGCAATCCAATTTTCTTGTATTGAGATGATTTTGAGGGGTCGACTGTACATTGTACAATATTTTTACGAGTTGTACGTAGTTTTGTGGTTTGATGAAACTAGCATCAAATAGTACCAAATTTTTTTTGATATTTTTTTTATAATTTAAGGTATAATTATTTATGGCCGTTTTTAAGTATTTTCTATCTTGTACTACTTAGACTAATGTTGTCTGAAATAAATAAATTATTATTATTAATAAAACTTTGAAATTAGGTGAAATCATTATTACATAGGAAGGTGCCAACTTTTGACAGTTATAGACTTGATTTTTATGAAGGTAGAAAATTCACAGTTATTTTTCATCTGAGCAGATTTTGATTAATGACCGGTTTCAAATGAATTCAGTGACACAATCCATAGCTGGAATGCATTTAGCATAATTTGAATCGGCACCAAAATAACACCGGTCGAGAACCATCACTGGAATGCTTTTAAAACTGGCCTTATTGATAACATCGAAATTTTTTGGTTTAAATTTGTAAAAAACGTATCTTATACCTTTAAACGAGCAATTCTTGTATATATATGTATATATATATATATATATATATATATAATCTGAATCTCGGAAACGGCTCCAGCGATTTACATGAAATTTAGTAAGTAGGGGGTTTCGGGGGCGATAAATCGATCAAGCTAGGTTTCATTTTTAGAAAACGTCATTTAGGTACCAAAAAGAACGAGAATAGCTCGGTCGACCAGGTACTTTCTATTAAAAGGTGAAAAAATGGCCGATTACACAAATAAATTTCTGATTTTATATAAAGTTATTTTCTTTCTCTATAAATCAATCATTCTCTTTATGTAAAGTCTGCTAGACAGATTGTTAGTTTTAAACGCGTATTTGGTTTTGAATACCTACATCAATTTCTGATTTTATATTAGGTATGTACCTATTTGTTATTTTTCTTTACCGATTGTTTGTTATGTAAAGTCTGGCTGTCGGATTGTTAGCTTTAGAAGCGTATTTTGTTTTGAGTGATCGGTTTACAACGATTGAGAGCACTTGTGGTGTGGTGGCAGCACATCGGCTCACGATCCGAAGGTCTTGGGTTCAAACGGTCGTGCAATAATGGGGTTTTCTGCTCGAAAAAATTATATGCATCACTTAAAATTTGAAACCAACAACCAAAGGCATACGAGTATACTAGAACTAAAAATTCGAAGATGTGTTTATGTCACAGTATTCTTATAAGCAGCGATGGGCTTGCTACTTGTCACGTACGGAATATTAACTACTGAGCAAAATGTGGACCTGTACCAAATATCATGTTTGAACGAACCTCTGACTACTCCCTTTAGATATCTTCAAAGATCTATGTAACAGATCAAAGATCAGGAGACCGAAGAGATATTTTTCAAGCCTGGGCATTACAGTCGTGATCACATTTCTTTATTTATAATAAGCTCACCAGAAGTGATGGGTCTCATGGGACAAGTCATTATATTCTCGCAGCGTTGTCCATCGATGTTGAACTCCTCGTTTTCAATGTACAGCTTGATGTACGGTAGCCGTGTGTTCAGGTGATATCTAGAACAAAACAATTTTCAGGAAATTTTTAGACAGTTGCCTGCAACTTTTGTACCAAACGAGATTAGTACTTTATGAATTTCAGTACAAACAGACTGCAAACCTTAGTCCTCTCTAAAAAATATTTTGAGTTTTTAGGTAATATGTAGCCTATGTTTTTCTCTAGAATACAATCTATTTCCGTGCCAAAATTCATTAAGATTCGTTCAGCTATTCAGTAGGAAAAGGTATGTACAGATATTATTACTTTCGCATTTATAATTTTGTATGGATATGGATATTTGTGGATGTGTTTGAATTTGAAAAATGTATGTGCGAATGATGAAGGAAAACATCGTGAAGAAACCGGCCATATTCTAGAACCAACAATTTAATGGTATGTGTCATGTATACTTATTTCTATAGCAACGATAGTGGTAGGTAAATGTGGGTTCGTGCCAAATATAATGTTTGGACTACCCACCGACTAACTCGTTTAGAAATCCTCAAAGGTCTAAGTAGCAAGTGTATATGTATATTTCTGTAATTAAGCTCTATATTTTAGACGAGCTGATGCCCGCAGCTTCGCCCGCGTGAATGTCGATTATCGCGACTTTTCATACAAACTTTCATCCCCTATTTTATCCTCTTGGGGGTAAAATTAATCGAAATCCTTTCTTAGCGGATGCCTACGTCATAACATCTACCTGCATACCAAATTTCAGCCCGATCCGTCCAGTGGTTTGGGCTGTGCGTTGATAAATCACTATGTCAGTCAGTCAGTCAGCTTTGAGTTCTATATATTTTTAGATAAAAAGAGATGTGAGATGTCCTAAGCCTAGGGATTACAGTCGTGATCATGTTTCTATGTTTAATTTTATTTCGTGATAACAATTTTTCCTGTGTCATGAGGTTAGAAGCCCCTTCGATCCACCGACTTCTAAATTTCCACTACAACGTCATAATACAAAAAATAATTCAGCGATATAATTAATAGAATCTCAATACAAAGCTTCTTGAGATTGAAATTGGAGCGCTGGTGGTGTAGCGGTAGCACCCCTGCCTCACGATCCGAAGGTCGTGGGTTCAAACCTGGTCGTGCACTAATGACTTTTTCCATTCGAAAAATTTATGTGCGCAATGCCAGTGCTCTTAAACGGTGAAGGAAAACCTCGTGAGGAAACCGGGCATACCCTAGAACCAAAAATTCGAAGGTATGTGTCATAGGTTAGTATTCTTATAAGCGGCAATGGGCTTGCAACCTGTACCGTACGGAATACTAACTATTGTGCAAAATGTTGGCATGTACCAAATGTCATGTTTGGACTTGCCTCTGACTACCCTCTTTAGATATCCTCAAAGATCTAAGTAACTAAAGGTCTGAGGAGATATCCACCGAGCCTGTGGATTACAGTAGTGATCATATTTGTTTTTTTTTTTACAAAGCTTCTTGAAAGTTTCTGTACATGTTTGTGGCTCAAACCGCTGGTAAATTTACATGAAAATTGGAATAGATTTAGCTTGAAATACGGATTAGCATATGGGCTTCTCATTATTAGGTGCCACACGTACAGAGCAGAGGGCAGGATCTAGTGCTGAATAAACTTCAATTATTCAATCAGCCGCATCTGGTCAGAGAAACGATGACCTATAAGATCAATTGAAAGATTGCACTAAATTGCAACATTTATCAACGAGTAAGTATCCATTCGATAACCTGGGGCCTTACTACGAGTACAAGCTCTTACAAATCACCATGTTTCGGAAATGTTAAGGTTCAAAGCTTGAAGCAACACTACTTCAGTACCATTTTGATAGGTCATCATCATCATCTTCCTGCCCTTATCCCACTACTTGGGGTCGGCACAACAGGTTCTCTTCCTCCACTCTCCCCTATCTTCCGTCATCTCAGTAGTCGCTTCCTTCTTACACATATCATCTTTCACACAATCTATCCATAATTTTTTAGGTCTACCTCTACCCTTATATCTATCACCCTTCTTGTAACATGACTAAATTCCCGCCGCATAATACAATTTTGATAGGTTATGGCACGAAATATCAAAGCCGTTGACCTAGTTGTGATCGCAAAATAACCGGCGTTTACTTAACAAGAAAACACACATTAATTTGTTCCACCGCGCGATGGGAGAGGAAAATCCAAGTAATACCTAAAATAAAATTTCCCTTGAGGTATTTCATAAAGTTTTCAAACTCCTTTGATTGTATAGTTTACCTGCAATGTAAATTTCTGGGGTAAACCCCGGGGTATGCTGCTGATTGTACGTAGCATGTCTGGAGGCGGCAGTCTCGGAACACTCGTTCGCAGTATGACCTGGAACAGACACGAATATAGGTGTCGATTCTCGTGTCACGAACTAAAACTACTAGTAGGCATGTTTAAATTGAACACGTATATTTGGTTTAATAACAAAGTGAAAGAGAAAACTGGTCTACAAACGTTTTAACAAATTAAAGATATTTGATGTAATATTTGACTTCGTTTAGAATTGTAAAAATGTTTGTCAGTCTGCTATGTTTATCGTACAGAGGATTGTAAATTGTAAAATATTTGAACCTACATATTTGGTGCATACTGCCAGAGTTTCTCTAAATAATGTCTGTAATCAAGCCTTTGTGACTTCCTCGGGTTTTATTGACCTCACAATACACCATATTGTAACTCAATTTGCAGTTGTATTGTGTGCTGTTTTTGATGAAATTGCTAAGAAATTGATACTAAAAGTAATGTTTACGTTAAAACTATAATAAACCAAGAGAAAAAAGTTGTTCGAGTAAAACTTCGAGTTTTCACGATAATGTTATCTATATTTTATGATAATCTCTGAATTTTAGAATCTTATTTTTCCAAAATTTAGCTTTAATGGCGGCTGGTTTTAGGGAACTGGAATGTAACTCTGGTATAAGCTTGTATTTGATTACTAGCGTAAATCGAAAGGGCAATTAGAGGCGAGTGGCGGATATCCATTCCGCTCACGTAGAGCCTAAAATGACCATTTGGGAGAGCGGACACGATTCAATGCTACCCATTTAACTATTCCATTAGTAGTTATGTTTGGCTACTAAGTATCAGCACCATTTAAATTACCTTTTAGTGGGTACATAAGTATTATCAAAAAATATAAAAGTAGGCCGTGTTTTCTTTCAGCAAAAATGACTATAATGGCTACGATGCGACTCCGTATCGTGCTTATTGTGTTTTGACCCTAAGATTGGCTCATTTTAGTTTATTTCCATAATATCAATAAACTTTTTAAAAGTTTTGGTCTCATTTTAAGTATATCATATTTTTGCCAGTTTCTTTTGTGCCAAAAAACTAAGTACCACAAGCTCTTCGGACAATATCAAAGTAATATAACGTACATTATTATAAATTTGATGTTTCGTACTATAATTATATATTATGCCTATAATTTTTTTATTGAAGTAAGTGTTACTTCAAGCTTGAAACTTTGACGTTTCTAAAACATGATGGTTTGCAAGAGCTTGTGGTAAGACCCGAGTCTTGATTCTGAGTATCAGTAACCGAAGCTAATGGTAAACTGAAAAAGTATGCAAAAATAGAGACATGGTATGTTAAACGAATTTTTACATTATTATACATTAAATTTTGGTACTTTTAAGGGGTTAATGTCTATCATCATGTAAATCCTTCTAGAAAAAGGTATTACTTCTGCTTCTGAATTGTTTTCAGGTTTTAACCATTAAACTATGTCTGCAAATTAAAAATTAAAAATCAAATTATCAAATTTAAAATTTTGTTTGAGATGTATTTTTTTTTTCTAAATAAAGGATGTTTAAATATACTTTTAAACTTACGCGATCTGAACACATTATTATTAGTATTAAACGGGTATTTATCGCGTTCTAATTACCTTTTTAATTAGAACGCGATAAATGTTTAATACTAACAATAAAGGAATACTTGAAAATAATGATTTTTTAAAAGCATATATTTACATTTTAAACACAAAAACTATTTGATCTTAGAGCAATAAAAGATTGGTTGATAATAAGCTTTTTCAGAGTACTTAGATGATAAAAAAGCTTGGGATGAATCAGCTGCAACTCTGCTAGGTATTCCTTACAAAATTAACAAGGATCATACAAAAAAAGCGCTAGGGCCCAGCGAGTTTCTTGTCAGTTCTTCTCGCACTGGGGATAGGACTGAAACTGGCACTTAGACTCACCTAGTATGTAAGACGTTTCAAAGTGATCCCTGTGATTCTATTGAAAATAAACATATTTTGAATTTTGAATTTTTTTCACTAGGGGTACATTTAAAATTAGCTAATATTTTACGAGATAATCAAAATTATTGCGAACAATGACGAAACACTGACGAAACTGTAGTTAGACGGGCCCTTAGGTCTCACTTTCACAGCAGTGTAGGTCTACCTGTGTTTTTACAATCTATACTCGCTGGCGACTGTAGTTAAAAAAATGTATCAAAACTTGTACAGCGCCTCTAGCGGATAGTTGGGTACTAAAACGCGCACCATGAGTCACGTAGTTAACTATCCTACGTCACAGATACTACAGCAACTGTAGTTTGCTCTTCATTCATTTGCTTAGGATTTGGTACCACGAGTAACAATTTTAACAGATGTCATAGTAACGTACTATTACTATGGTAACGTCAGCGGATCTAAATGTGACAACTCATGGTAGAAGTACAGTCAATAGTCAGTCAATAGTCAAAAATTCTTTATTCAGTGATATCACAGGGATCATTTTGAATCGTCTTACATACTAGGTGAGTCTAGGTGCCAATTCCAGTCCTATCCCCAGTCCGAGAAGAACTGACAAGAAACTCGCTGGGCCCTAGCGCTTTTTTTGTATTATGATCCTTGTTAACATTGTTAGGGACACCTAGCAGAGTTGGAGCTGATTCGTCCCAAGCTTTTTTGTCATCTAAGTACTCTGATATTCTATAATAAGCTTTACGAGGCAGTTTTTTTAATGTTAATAAATAAAGATTAATTAAATTTTTGAATTTCCCAATCGTTAAATCAAGCATGTCACTTGGGATCTTGTTATAGAAGCGTACACATTGCCCTATAAAGGATTTGCTTACTTTAGTGAGCCTTACATTATGAAAACCACTATTTTTCTTAAATAAATTAATGTTTTTATGAACATACATCAAGTTTTCATATATATACTGACATGGCATTGTCATAATGTTAATTTCCTTAAACTTCTCTCTAAAAGATTATCTGTGACCCATGTTATAAATTGCACGAACAGCCCTCTTCTGCAACACAAATATGGTGTTAATATCTGCAGCACTCCCCCACAACAAAATACCGTAAGACATAATGCTATGAAAGTAGCTTAAATATACAAATCTAGCAGTTTCTACGTCGGTGAAATGACGGATCTTTTTAATTGCATATGCTGCAGAGCTAAGTCTCTTCGACAATTTATCTATGTGCGGGCCCCATTAAAGCTTATTATCTAAAGTTATGCCCAAGAACACTGTGAACACAGACAAAGACTGTTACATCAAACTATCATCAACACCAGCCTCTTTATTCCAGCTTGATTAAAGAAGTAAATCAGACTTCGCAATGATAGGTGAGCACTCACCGACTATTTCGTGCGATTTATATCCCATTCCGGTCACGTAAGGCCCAAAGTGGACCATTTGGTTGCCAATGTCCCACGAATGATTCTGCGACGGTTGGGATAAGCCTGTTAAGTAATTGTCTAGGAACTTGATTTATTTCGGTGATGATTTGTCGGGCCGTTGAACTACCGATTAAGGCTCTTATAGTAATAATTATTAAGCCGCTTTTAGATTATATTATTCCTATTATTTTATGCCTTCGAGCACTATGCGTTTCTCTCTATTGATACGGTATTTTTTGAAAATTGTCTCTCGATAGAAACTTTTCCTTTCTAAGCCAGTGACTAGTACAATGTGTTTAAAAGCCATTAGTTGAATTTAATTATCAGCTGATTAGCTAAATAGACAGAATATTTTTTGCTCAGGTATCCTCAATGATCTTCTTCTTAATTTAAGAGTTTGACTCTTGTCGGCATAACTGATGAATCTCTCTCCATTTAGTTCTTTCCAGGGCAGCCTCCTTGACCTCTTTATACGACATGACAGCTACCTTCTCTTTCACTTGGTTCATATAGCTTATCCTTGGTCTTCCTCTTCCTCTCTTTCCTTCCACTTTTCCTTCTATAATGTTCTTGATGAAACATGTCGTATAATATGGCCAATCATTTTCCTCTTCTGTTCTCCACAACTTGTAATAGAGTCCTTTTCTCGTTTACCCTACGCAATACTTCCACATTTGTCATTTTTAATTAATAATAATAATAATAATTAACTCAATGATCTAAGAAAATTGAATTAGTCTATTTCGAATTTTGCTTCATCAATTGTTGTGTTCGCCTGTTATTAGTACATAAAGTACATACAGTATCAGAGCCTAGCCATTATACATACCTAACTCTGAATGTCTTAATAATTATATAATTATGTTGGCATTACTTAAATATATATATATTTATATAATCACGACTGTAATCCCCAGGCTCGGTAGATATCTCCTCAGATCTTTAGTTACTTAGATCTTTGATATCTAAAGAGGGTAGTCAGAGGCAAGTCCAAACATGACATTTGGTACATGCCCACATTTTGCACAGTAGTTAGTATTCCGTACGTGACAGGTTGCAAGCCCGTCGCCGCTTATAAGAATACTAACCTATGACACATACCTTCGAATTTTTGGTTCTAGGGTATGCCGGTTTCCTCACGATGTTTTCCTTCACCGTTTAAGAGCACTGGCATTGCGCACATAATTTTTTCGAATAGAAAAACTCATTGGTGCACGACCAGGTTTGAACCCACGACCTTCGGATCGTGATTACTTAAATAATTAAATAAATAATAACCGAATTCAAGTCAACCAAATTATGAAATAGGTAGGTACTGTAATGTTTGTATATGCTACCTGCTGACTACCCTTCTTCAGATATCCTCAAAGATCGAAGCAACTACAGTTCTAAAAAATCAGCTAAAAAAATAATTGAGAAATAGTTCAAAAATAGTTGTTATCAAGTTCTTTTAACCCGCCAATCTTTTGCCTTGCAGTGGACACCACAAGTTTATAATAACCATAAGATACAAAGAATTTATAACTTTCTTTTCATGTACATTGTAGAAAAAGATCATGAAAAACTCCGGAGAGCAGAAAGACAAGGAAGAGCCGTTTCAAAGACCTGCTTAAAATGTACGTCACGCGCGTCTCTTTGAGCTTCGCAATTTGGCGGATGATTTAAATAAGGTGGTGCCAGTACATCTACCATGAGTTGTCACATTTAGATCGGCTGACGTTACTACAGTAGTATTAGTACCTTACTATGACATCTGTCAAAATTGTTACTCATGGTACCAAATTCTAAGCAAATGAATGAAGCGCAAACTACATTCGCTGTAGTACGCTGTGACGCAGGATAGTTAGCTACGTGAGGTTTTAGTACCCAACTATCCGCTAGAGGCGCTGTAAGTTTTCATACAATTTTTTAACTACAGTCGCTAGCGAGTGTAGATTGTGAAAACTCATGGTAGACCTGGTATCAGTGAAACTTCACTACGAAGCACACATACAGGAAGGAGTGTGCATTGAATGAAATTCTCATTAGTTACATTGTAAGAGTGATGTAGTTACTGTTTTGCTATTCTGACGTCTCTTCACTAAGAAATGAAGATAACAATGTCTGCTGATTGTCTGCTTTTGACAATCAGCAGACATTGTTTCGTGTCACTAGTTATTACGAAATTGATGTATAAGAAAATTAAAATTAAAATGAGGAGTGCTAGATTAGTATGGTATGGACACGTATGGGATGGGATGAAAACCATCTCACCAAAAGAGTTATGAGTATGAGTGTGGATGGGTGCGCAAGTAGAGGGAGACTGAAAAAGAAGTGGTTTGATTGTGTGAAAGATGATATGAATGTAAAAGGAGTTGATTCAGAGTTGACGAATGATAGGAGTGAGTGGAATTAGAAAACATGTTGTGCCGACCCCACTTAGCGTGGGATAAGGGAAGGAGAATGATGATGATGATAAGAATATTAAAATTAATATAAAATAAAATATAAGATTAAGTGAAAAGGTGGGTTTGTAGCTCTTTAATTTTAGACTTTAAATTACTGGGTTAAGACCCCAGTTAAGACAGAGACACATACGAGTACCTACTCTAAACCTCGAAGAAACCCAAGAATATGAAAGGTAATTTATGGATAATCAAAGTCTTATTATTAATAATAATAATAATGTTGTGCCGACCCCACATAACGTGGGAAGAGGGCAGGAAGATGATGAATTTTGATGAAAAAATTAATAAAAAAATTATAAGTAATTTAAATCATACTGATATTATACGAGTAAATGCAAAAGTTTTACTGCTAAAAGTTCCTATGCGTTCTATCATTTCTTGTGGCGCCATCTACAAAGTAATCATTGAAGTGGCGGTCATTTGAACAGAAACATAAATTATTCTATGTACGGTTAAAATACAACTGTAATAAAAATCCGGATTCAGCAATTCAATTCAATGTGAGTAATATTTATATTTTAATTTGAATACGGGACACTTGGTCCGTATATTCGAACGACCTGATACGTGACGCGGTCATTGATTAGAGAGAATTGAGCAAATATTGCAGCAAATAAATGTGTGTCCATCTATGTAAAGATAAGTGAGTAGATTATACTAACTCATAATAAAAACCTGTGCTTCACGGTATTTGAGCATCGCTTTTATTATTGGAACGAAGTTCCTTATCGTGCGTTGTGAAAGGGGGCTAGACGGAAAAAAATCTCACGAAAAGTTGTAACGACACTTTTTGCTATAGTTGTAAGCCGTGCGGCGTGCGCATGTTTCTCTGTCTGTTTCTCTCTTTCACAAATTAATCGAAAGGAACTGCGTTCTATCCGGGTGTCCCTTGACACCTCTCAAGTTTTTCTTTTAGATAATTACGACCGAAATACATGCACACAATAATAACGTCGCAACGCATGTTGCAATGCTGTGTCACGATGCGATGTTGTTTCGTGACGTACACAAACGTTGCAGTGTTGGAAGCTAGTAAGTTTATAATAGTAACCTAGATAGTGATTTTCCTAGTTATACTCAATGTAAGTTAATAGCATGCACAAATTGTTTCTAACTTAAACAACATTAAACTATAATATGCCCATAGTAATAGTAAGTGATTATCTATACCTATATAAGAGCTTAACCTGACTGACTGACTGATTCATCATCGCCGAGCCAAAACCGCTGGAGCTAGAAAGCTGAAATTTGGAAGGTGGTTTCCTTTTATAACAAAACCACCCACTAAGGCGGGATTTTTGGAAATTCCACCTTTAAGGGGGTGAAAAGGGGTGAAAACGTTAGTATGAAACTTTTTAACGCGTGGAGCGATTTTCATGAAACTTTGTTTATGCACTGTAAATGCAAAATGAATGGACCCGTGTTTCAGAACTTTTCAATATAACCATTAAAAAAGTGTCAAATGTGGGGTCAATGTTTGTATGGGAGCTTTTTAACGGGTGGTGCGATTGGTCTGAAACTTTTTTGTGTACTGTAAATGCAATATGTATGGACACGTGTTTCAGGATTTTTCAATATAACCTTCAAAAAGGGGTCAAATGTGGGGTCAATGTTTGTATGGGTTTTTATTATTAGTTGTGTTATTTGTTTGAAACTCGGTTTAGATACTTTAAGTGAACGAAGACGCGAGCGGGAAAGCTAGTTTTATAATATAGCACTGTTATCGCCTGAAACACAGGACATAGTTCGAGCTCAATTATTTTACTTAGCTTTATTTAGTCGTTTAGTGCACCTTATGTACCCTTTGTTTTATTATGTTTTTTTTGAATAAATTTTATTATTATTATAATTATTTATTACTAGCTTCCGCCCTCGGCTTCGCCCGCGTGATACCTTGAAAAACAAAAACAAATCTATCCCGCGGGAACCTTAGGTATATTTTTCCGATATAAGAAGTAGCCTATGTGTTATTCCAGACCATAATCTATATCTGTGCCAAATTTCATTCAGATCCGTTCAGCCGTTTTAGCGTGAAAGAGTAACAAACATACATCCATCCATCCATACATTCTTACAAACTTTCACGTTTATAATATTAGTAGGATTAGTGTGGGACTGTGCATGTTAATGTGTCGTATTGTGAAAAGAGACGATGTAGTATTTACTCAGATTGTACTTGAGCATTTCACGTCGTCGATTTTTACGACACGACATCGCAACGTGCCAGAATGCGACGCCGTATCGTGTGTTTGTGTTTTGGCCTACAAGCTTACAGCAAGCTACGAGCTGCAGAACATAATCCAATAAACTAACAGAATATTATATTTTTTCACAAAGTTTTTTTGGTTGGCAAAAACAAAATTTAAAAAGTTAATATTTTTCTACTCACGAAATGAGTTTTAGCAATATTGTAAAATGGAAATTGCCTGCAGGTGTAGAATATTGAAATATGTTTGCTGATAACTCAAACACGGTTCAATATTTTGCCAGGGTTGGAATGTGTAATTTCATCCCTACAAAAACATAAAATGTGAAAAGGGGCCAAGTTCGGCACAAACTGCGTTCGGGGTTGACAGTGACGTCGAGATCTAAATGGGTGCCAAGTTTTCTTTTAGTTTTTTTAGTTAATAGCTTTAGTAATATTACAACGTTTTTCAACTTGCAATGCCATTTGCTTGTACTCGTAACATAGTTTTCCTTTTGTAGGTACTTATATCTTATGTATTACAGTAACACCATAAAAGATAGGTCTGCCTAGTTTTTGGAATATGTTGCCAAAAGCGCTTGTGTCATAAACTTCCAACTTATTTAAATCATTATTAAATCATTCATTATGTTTATTTTATATTACGATTGATATGATTATTAAGCGGCTATATCAGGTTTATTTTACTGGTCCACTAGTTTAACTTACCCCGCCACGACTTCTCCTCTTCTGTTGGGGTACAGTTCTGGGTGTTGTCCATATCTCAGGTACACTTCAAATTGTTGCTCGGCCCTGAAAAAATATATATAACAACATCTAGCTGTCAAATAGCCTGATCTTGTAGGTAAAGAAATTAACAGCCAACAGTCACATACATAATTCTCGATGCTTAGCAAAATGACTAACGAACGATATTATCGGCACAATAATCGTGCAAAACCTTAGCTACATCGTTTCACTATCATTTGAATGAGAACAAACATTACTTTTGACAATCAATCCGATGATGATGTAACCACTGTATAGGTCATCCAACGGATCTAGGCATTCGTGAAGTTAGCCACAGGTGCGAGTTTGCGCATGTACAGTTCCTTCCTCCCCTCCTCATACCTCCGATTGCTTCCAAAAAACGATACTGCGCAGCTCTTGCGGTTAACTTCACGAATGCCTAGATTCGTTGAGCCAACTATACTTTATCTGTTTTAAAAGATTAGGCATTTATACCTTCCATTATGTGCTTACACGAAAGGAGGCTTCTGAGGCGGACTGTAATACCTTTACCACACTGGTTTAAAAGTATTAGTGACTAGTAGAGAATACGGATGATTTTGAACTTATATCTAAGTACACGACGATGGGATCCGATCCCAATATATTGAAAAACGGATGCCGATGTTGATGCTTGGAATAAGTGCGATGCCGAGCGAGACAGTTGACCAAGCAACGGAACGGAATGGAAAGCGAGTGGCAAACGGCGCATCGGCACTCGGCACTGGAATCCGATCCAAACCGAAGACGACCAATGACGTATCGCTCGCTCGCTCTCTCTCGGTACGATCGGTGATTGATTGAGACATTGACATTACATTAATCTTGGCAAGAACCGATGCCAAAAAAACGGGATCGAATTCAGCTTACTTGGGATCGATGCGGATCGATGGCAAAGTTTTACGATAACGCTCATCTCTAGTGACATGTATACTTCTTCTTCAATTATGGCATCTGTCTCTTAGAGAACAATTTTGCCAGTGTCAAGTGTATTTATTTATAAGTATTGTCAACGTCACAGAGTCATAGTCAAGTAGTCAAGTCAATTTTAAACAAAAGATGGCTGTTTTGTTGAAAATTTTCGGGATTGAATTGGATGGAATTTGAAGAGAACTATTCACTCTAATTCACATACTTTACACTTGCGTCAAGAACCCGGGCTTTATTGGCAAAATAACCACCAAAATTACGCAATAAAACTCAAAATAACACGAGAAAACATATAAAAACCAGAGCGACGTAGTTGTCAGGCAAATACACCGCAGAAAATCCGACATGTATACTTACCGCGAGTCAAAGCTGAAGTACGTCTGATCGGTGAAGTTGTCTGCATGGAAGACTATCTTCACGAAGTTGGTTTCCGATATAAATGTCTGTGGCTGTTCAATCTCTCCACAGAACAGTCCTGGCTCTTTTCGGTTTGATACGTCTGTTTTTGCATTTCCGTCTACAATCTGTGGATAAAGTTTTAGTTAGTTTAATATTAACACAATTAACAAGAGGGCAACGGTAATTCAACGTGTTTAGGTCCAATTTCACCAAACTTTTGTTAACAAAGCATTACCAAAGCATCAAAATTAATGTGTTAGGTCATAAAGTACGCGTATTCTAAGTTTTAGCTAGATCCGTTCAGTCAATTGCCTGAACGGATCTAGAATCATGCCAAATTCGGCATGATTGAAAAACTAATATCCATCAGTGATCTGTAATAGTTACTTTTGTGGGTAATGGTTACCGCGTGTTTTGATTTTTATCATAGACATTGACAATAGATTTTTATCATAGACATTGACAATAGATTTTTATCATAGACATTGACAATAGATTTTTATCATAGACATTGACAATAGATTTTTATCATAGACATTGACAATAGATTTTTTGATAACAAATTTGATAACAATTTCGTAGTCCAACTCAAATATATTTCCATAAAGTATTACACTTATTTATCATCTAAAAATGTATTTCACTCCATACCCAGCACTAAGTAAACATTAATATTTGTAACAGAGCTCGGTCATCTATTTATCCGCTGCCTCATTATCTACACAACTCGTCAGCCCCACAGTGAAGCCCGGGGCTCCGGAGCTTTTGAATAATTCATGCGTTCCACTCTCTGCACCCCTATAACTATGATTTTAGGTGTATCACGCTAATTATTGCGGCAACAGATTTAATGAATGGTAATATAAACTTAGGTAATAAGCGAAAATGTTCTGCCTGATACATACTTTTAGTTACAGAAATATACAGTATTATGTATATACAAAAAAAAGCATGATCACGAATTGAATCCCCAGGCTCGGTAGATATCTCAGGTTTCCAGTTACTTAGATCTAAAGAGGGAAGTCAGATACGTCCGAACATTTTGCATAGTAGTATAGTGCGTTTAGTATTCCATACGTGACAGGTCGCCGCCTATAACGTCATACACCTTTGTATTTTTGGTTCTAGGGTATGCCGCTTTCCTCGCGATGTTTTCCTTCACCGTTTAATCACACGATAAGAAGATTAATTTGGATACTACAGTGCCTTTAGATATAAAGATTTCAAAATAATCGCTTTAGACGCGTCAAGGGTTTAAAATAAATCAAAACGTCCACAAAGACGCCTTCAAAATTCCCTCCTTTATTTTTATTGACTCTACCGACTCCAGCTAATTCATTTTTGAACTAGAAAGAACTTCCTTAGATCCAATTTATCGCCGTAATGAACGGATCATTCGAGTTTGTTTCAAAACGGTTGCAAAATCAGCTAAGTTGCAAACAGACGGACTTCATAGCGAATTTTACTTTTCTTCGTATCCTATAACATTTTTTTTTAATCCTGTGTGGTGAAAAGACGAAAGTGCACCTCTAAGAGTCTTTTTGTATACTTCAGAGGTTCCTTTATTTATAGCATTTGTCTTCATTAACATAAATTTTCCCTCTGTCGAGTGTTTTTATTGACTGTGTTTTTAACGTCATAGAATCACAGCCAATCGCCTATTTTAAATAAAAGATGGCTGTTTTGTTTTAAGACATTTACAAGTTTCTTCGAAAAATCTTCTATTGATTTTATATGCGCTTTTTCAGACACTTTCATTGTAATAACAATAGCAAGTGTAGAGCTAGGCTTGACAACTTGCCGTCATTAGCATGCGTACAGAGCACGCAGTCTTTGTGAGTCATCAGTTCATCACAACT
Organism: Cosmorhoe ocellata; assembly: GCA_963675405.1. NCBI lineage: Eukaryota > Metazoa > Arthropoda > Insecta > Lepidoptera > Geometridae > Cosmorhoe > Cosmorhoe ocellata. The sequence goes on along the minus strand of OY776254.1, from coordinate 1,766,020 downwards.
AACAACTAAGTACTTAGGGAGTTCTGACATTATTCCGTTACTCATATTCTTATAACTGTGCAAAATGTGGTCATGTGCCAAATATCATGTTTGAGCGTGCCTCTGACTACCCCCTTTAGAAATCTTTAAAGATCTAAGACACTAGAGATCTGAGGAGATATCTACCGAGCCTGGGGATTACAGTCGTGATCATTTCGTTTTAATCTTTTCAATAGCGTGGAGTGATCTAAAATTTAAAATTACGGACTGCATAAAAAACATGCGGTCCGTGAAGTCGGTGAAGTCCGTCTGACATCTTTATAACTTCTAATCTGCAGATACGATTATAACTGAAACGAGGCAGACGTGGCCCGGAAGCCGGAAGTCCAACGCTTAAACGAAAATGAAGTTAACTGAGCGTTGGGCGAAATTGCGTTACGCTTACGATGTTTTGTTCAAAGTGGTTTGTAACTTTCACACTGTTGTTTATAAATAAATACAGGTGGTTAGCGATACATCCGTTGAAACAGAAGAATTGAGCTCTAAATTTCTACCTACGGTGTCAGTGAGGAATTAATTGTTTATAGATCATTTTGCATAATTGCATATACTCATTTGGGCATGTGCTAAACATTGTGTTTGAACGTGCCTCTGACTATTTTCTTTAGATATTCGCAAAGATCCAAGTAACTAAAGATATGGATAGATACGAGTAGGTATCTATCAAGCCTGGGGATTGGAGTCGTGATCATGTTAGTTTTGTTTTTTTTCATCCTCATTTTGATGTCATAATTATCAAGTTGTGAAAATTGTATACCATAAAATTTATCATTTAATAAATATTTCTTAACTTTCCTGAAGCTTATTCTCAGGAACTGACATAATTATATTCCTAAGTCGAATAATCTTGATGTCGAATCACTAAGTCTATGAAAATATCAAACCCGCGGCAAAATGCGACACTCGAAGACTACATTCACAGCATTCGACATGTCAATAGGCAAAGGTTCATTCTAGTAATTTACAAATTAGACCAGAGTTTTGTCGAGAATCTAATTTCCTAAGTGAAGTCTTACCTAATTCCATAACAGAATATCCACCTTTGAATATTTTTTACCAATTCTCTGATGATATTGAAGGGAAATATAAACGCGAGTACATTTTTATCTCTGATAGTACCCAGTTTCTGTGATGGAGCCAAGAGATGCATTACAGATTTCCTTATTTTACACTCTTTGACTCCGAGCACTGACTAGCTATACTTCCAACACTTTTTGTTTTTTCCTTCCGTTCTCTTTCTGCTTCCGCTGTAAGATTAATGAGTGTATAGCGAATAAAGCTTTGCCCACACAGAGCGTTGGGCGGGATGGTTTTGACGTTCCAACCCACCCACGTGGGTCATAAGCATAATTGTTTACTGTGACGCGCTTTCAACTTTCAACTTACAGTTCAAAGGTTCAAATTACTTTGCAAAATTTACATCGAAAATTAAATAATCAATTCAAAATGATCTTGATTGTGATTTTACTGAATAATTATTATGATAATATAAATTATTATAATATTGATTTAGCATTTTGGTTTTAAGATAAAATTTTGAGAACTTAATGGCTAGTACCCGGATGACCGAGCTTTGCTCGGCTTTTTTTGTTGGTAAATTGTGTTTTTTGGAAAATGAAACCTAGCTAGATCGATTTATCGCCCCCGAAACCACCTGCATACAAAATTTCATGAAAATCGCTGGAGCCGTTTCCGAGATTCCGATTATATATATATATACATATATACAAGAATTGCTCGTTTAAAGGTATAAGATGATATTGCTTTGCAGTGACGGGTACGTTTGGCAGGGGCTTTAGGTTTGTTAGAAGATTAATTAACATTTTATTCGGAGCTAGTTCATGAGCTTTCTAATCCAAAGTTCTTTGGAAAAAAGTAGATTAATTTATTCTGTAATCTTCGTGGTTTTTAACTAGTTTTCTTCTGATGGAAAACTATATCATGGTGTACCTACCTACATTATAAGTTTTATCGATGCATTTACGTACATAATATTTGGATGGATTTTAGGAGATATTCAAATGTATAAAATAAGCAACTTAAATGTATTTTCCTAAAATGCACGTTAAGTAGAAAATTTAGAGTTGTCTAAATTTTCTACTTCACGTGCATTTTGCACATGCATGAAAAAGGTCCTTTCAAAAGGTTTCCTGCGTTCCCAAAACGTATTTTTCTAAAAAAATACTCTAAACGTCTTTTTAAAGATGTGCATAAGTTTACGTCAAGTAATTTCTCACCTGTAAATACCCTTTATGGCACGTGGTCCCGTTTATTAGCGTGCCAACTTTGAACTTTTTGAACCTTATCCTCAATATCCAGTCTTTGGGTGACCCGCGAAAGGCCCTAAATCTGTGGACAAAGAGCAGATATTAAATAGAACAGCCTATTGAAACTTTCTAGATGACTTTCACAGATTAAGAATTAACGTTTTCATTTACGTTTGTAAATTAGATGATTTATGATATCCAAGATTTATGATTTTGAATACCAATGTCTAACTTTATATTGTGTACAGTTATACATTAGTTTAGTTTTAAACCCTTACTTAATTTTAATATCTTGTGTTGTTCTTTCGCTACTTTCCCCTTGCCATTTGTGTGTGTGCTACAAAATATCTTTATCTTTATTTAGAATGCAGTCTGAATAATCTATTTTTGATTATTAGACAAGTGGAATATGAGATGGTTTTTTAATCGTCGGGATGTGCTGGAAATCCAGCTTAAGCTAAGCGTCCACCTTTCAGTATCGTACGCATCGGACGCATCGCATCAAACGGACGAACTTTTCACAATGCATCCACCTGATCGGCAGCGATTGCATTTGCCGCCGCAACTATCAGCAATCGGATTGACGTCATCGGCACGCATCGCAAAAGTTGCCTCTTGAAGCAACGGCGTCAGCATTGCCGATGAACAGATTCGAGCAATCCGTACGATGCGGATGTGGACGCACTTGTGTGACTTTCTATACAAAAAATATTACGATCCGTTTGATGCAATGCGTCCGATGCGTACGATGCTGAAAGGTGGACGCTTAGCTTTATTCGGCCGTAGTCGCAGGAAATGGTCAAACTTGCGTCTAAACAAACAACTAAGCGCGCTGGTTTCCTTACGATATTTATTCTTCCACATTTGAAAGCACAAGTTCAGCGCCATGCCTGGTGCTGTGAGTACATACCTATACGTGCATGTGAGCGGCCGGCCGAAATTCTCAGGTGTGACGGGTGGCGAGGATACGTCCTCGTAAATCTCCACGGTTTTGTTGCAGTGGTCCCGCTTCGGGTCTGGTGACAAACAAACGTGCATTTTAAAATACTATTAAAAATAGTAAGGAGTATAGTACACTCGTGAGCAAAAAAATCGGCTCAAGCCTCACATTCGCGTTCAAAAGTCTGCCGCAAAAGCAAAAGCTCAAATTTTATTTTTCTTTGTAGTATCTGAAAGTTTATGGTTTTAACTCCGGACCTGGATGAGTCTAGCGGCAGGCCGTGGACAATGGCATATGCAAAGAGAGGCCGGCGGATGATGATGATGATGATGATTCAAATATACCAAATGAACAATGTTATATTGAGTTTTTGACACAAATAAGCCGAGGTAAACAGCTTTATCGGATCATGGAAGAGCACGGTATTTGATCGGTATTGAATTATTTATTTTATTGGTGGACATTTCACACAGCGCCATCTAGCCCCTAACTAAGCATAGCTTGTACTGTGGGAACCAGATGGTTGATAAATTAATTATATACTTTTTTGTAAATACAGACTCAGTCAGTACAAACATCTGTGTTCATCACACAAATGTTTATCCTGGGTGGGGATCGAACCCACAACCTACAGCGCAGAAAGCAGAGCTACTATCAACTGAGCTGTGAGGACAATTATCCTATCGGTCAACTAAATTATGACCGTGTTTTATCCAGGGATTACTTTAGGGAGTATTTTTTTATTAAACTCATGTACCAGGCGAGCATGACTACTCTAGAGTTGTTCATTTATAAAGCGATAGTGTGAATAATAATGATGAAGTGCTTTATGTTTGCGTATAAAGTAAACAACTCTTGGTCACTCATCCTCGCCTAGTACTTTCCATGTAAAGATTATGTTCCAGTGGCTAGTTTATCTCTATTGAACCTTTGTTTCAAACAAAAGCATTAAACGTAACAGGGATGCGCTAGCCTCGAACGAACACGGAAAACATCAGCACTTAGTTTTCCTTTTAATGCAACTAAAAAACGGTACAAGTTGGAAATGCTACGAGCGTTTGAACTGGACGTGCCTGAAAATGGTTCAGCGACGTGGTGGCGTAGTATATGAAACAAATAAGTAATGCAACTTTGCCTAGGAGTTTAAAAAAATACATGATTACGTCTGTAATCCCCAGGCTTGTTAGATATCTCCTCAGATTTCTAGTTGCTTAGATCTTTGAGAATATCTAAAGAGGGTAGTCAGAGACACATCCACACATGATATTTTCCGCATACCCACGATTTTCACAGTAGTTATTGATAGTTGTAAAAAAACAATTCATAAATTTCTAGTAAGGTTTTTGAGGATTACTAAAGAGTAATTAGAGAAATTTCCAAAAATTAAATAAGGCACTTGTGGACCACATTTTCCATTAAATAAATGCATCATATTAGTTCAAAACATTATTAAAAACCGGATTAAAGATTTTATTTTGTAGCACACATACAATTGACAAGGGGAAGGTAGCGAAACAAAAACACAAGATAACTAATGGTTTCAAAACTAAACTTAAATAAAACTCTACACATGAAGTTCGTTAAAATTGGTCTTTCTATATTATGTGCGGCTAATCAGGTCTAGCCTTAGCTTCACATCAAACTAGCAATCGGAAAATGGCAACACATAAAATGAATAAAATATATAATGAAGTAATTTCATCGTGTCTGACACTTTTTTGCAGAAACTCATAAAATGTTTTACAAAAAAATATAAATTGCCTAGTGACTCTGGGGAAATGATTGAATTGCTAATCAGAAAATGAATTGCTTTCGGAGGAATTGCTTGAATTAACCGTTTTTAGTAAGTGGACTAAAGAATGTTGTGAAAGTTAGAATATTGATTTCCGCTGTTTCATGATCTTTTAGCTTTATAATTTCAAAGCACAATCTGAGCAGGTACAGTGTGATAAAGATAGTTAGAGTAATTTTAATATTAAATATAATATTGGTGGACAATATACACAACGCCATCTAGCCCCAAACTAAGTAAAACTTTACTATGAGAACCAGATAGCTGATAGACTAATTCTATACTTTTTTTTGTAAATACATACATAGAATTTATAACAACACCCAGATACAGAACAAACATCTGCGTTCATCACACAAATGTTAGTCCTGGGTGGGATCGAACCCACAACCTACAGCGCAGAAGGCATAGCTACCAACTCAGCTGTCAGGCCGGTCTAATGAAAAATTGAGAACATGACTGTCCAGAAAACTATTCGTAAATCACGGCTGCTGACCACAAAAACACGTGTATTCCTGGCCGACCATCAAAGTTGCGGTACTAGTTCGAACTATGTACTATGCTCAAAAACAGTGTAGGAAACTAAACAAAGATCTAAATAAATACGAGTCTAGTTTCTACTGAACTACAAAGATCAAAAGAACACTGAATGTGCCATTCCTACTGACACCTCACAAAGTATCAAAGTCGACAAGTGTATTTCTTATTATTAGGAGTTTTTATATTTATCTACTTATGTTATAAAGAGGAATGATTTGATTGTTTGTTTGCATTGAATAGGCTCCGAAACTAAGTACTAGACCGATTTGAAAAATTCTTTCATGAATAAATTTTCAGGATGAACATAGTCTATATTTTATGTAGGTACTTTGCGGGCGACGCCGCGAGCGGAAGCTAGTTTTTAATAGTTGAAGTATTTTTAATTTGTATTTTTAATCGTTCAGCGAATAGACAAGATTCAAAAAAAAGTGTAATATAATCTGTCTGGTCAAAGTCTCTGTCATGAAAATCAACCTCAAATATATTTAAAGCCGTCGCCACATAATGTGGAAAAAGGGCAGAAAAATAATGGTTAAATAATTGTAGTACTTATCCTTTTTAATTTAAGTCATTTTGATACGAAAATCAGATATTCTTTTCCATAATGGATTGAATCTTCATTCTTTTAAGGAATTTGTTGACGCCTGTATGCACAGAGCGTCAACGCGGGACGCGGGGAGGGAGGTCCTGCCCTGCCCCCGCACGCCGCACACGATCGCCCTGCGCGGCGACCGCGCCCGCGCCGAAAGAGTCTCTCAAGAAACCACAGCCAAACATGTCGCGCCTTCTACACGCTTTTTACACAAGTTCATAAAACCAAATTTAATTGTGTATATTGTTATAAATGTAACTAACTTCGAATACAATCATTTACAAGGAAGAGTCTTTTCAATACAAGACAGAATTATAAGCTTAAAGTATCTTATATTATGGCTAAAGATTCAAATTGCAATTATAACTTTTAGCCTTTTCTAAGAAAAAAAGTCTCGACCATCTGTACTATTCAGGCGAAAAGTTACATCGTACTTTTCAAAGTTGTCCGAATGCGACTAAATGTATGATATACAAAAAGTTTACGAAATAACATTTGTTTCGATGTTTTATGTATTGCAAAAATGTTAAAATAGGAAGTAAGCAATGATAATTTTTAAGTGCAAACTTATGTGGATAACTTAGAGCCTTATACCTAACTTTTTATTAAATTTTAAATTATAACTTAGCCCAGTAGCGCGGCAAATTGTCCAAACAAAAAATATTGCAAAACAATTACTACCGCTTTCATTCACCTAGCATGTAAGACGTCTCAAAGTGATCCTTGTGAATTGACTAAATATATTTTGACTTTGACTTTTGTTTCAAGTCAAATCAAATACCAACTTCTTTGGTCTGTCCCGCCCAGTAACAAACCACACAACTTCACACATACATTTAAATTAAACTAACAAATTCCTCGGTCCACGACCACATAAGTGCTGTTAAGGGTGATCGCAAACTCACATATTTCAGCAGTTTCAGTCGAGTTTAAAGTTGAACCAACATCTGTTCCCTTGGTTTGGAGTTCGGCAAAAAATCAAAAGTGAACTTTGAGTGGTTGCGGCTTTATAAAGTCGCTTTTATACTGAAGTAAAAGTGTGAATTATTAAACGAGTCAGAGTAAAATTATTTGATAATACAATTTAATAAAATAAAAAATATTATGACATAAATAGTAACATTATTTGATAAAATAAACTATTCAAAGCAAAATAGGGCCCACCCAATATGATTTAAGTTAAAATAATAAAAAATAAGTTCAATTTACTCAAAGTTTGATTTTAAAAATATGTAAACACATTAAGGATCATTAAAAAAACATTACAGTACCTTATTTTCAGTTTTACAACTCACAAGATAAATGTGTCGGGCTAAATATTGAAATATTTCAAGTGGGCCTATTCTGTTTTGAGTAGTTGACATTATAAGTGAATTAAGGTGCAGGTAACAGCCTAAACCGAATCCGAAAAGTTCGGGTATGATCTTTCTACAGAAAAAGTTGGTTTAAATGGACTACCGACACGAGAGAAGAAGTGTGGTGATAAAGTTTCTGGGTGCTAAGAATCTCATCATGGCCTAATGTCAGTGTGCTCTATAAAGCTTTGAAGCGCTCGGATCTTTTGAAAGAAAATTGAAGGACTTTCATATAGTACAAAGACATTCCTCTTACTTTCAAAATAGTTGTATAATTTTTATTTTTAAAGCTTATTCGCTTGACAAAATACCGCTTTGTAAGAATAAACAAAGTATTATTGTACCTACCTATTTCTAATACAATTCACATTCCAATTTTCAAGTAAAGAGATTGAGTAACGAAAACACATGGCCTGGAATAACTAGGGCCATCATATATTTAAGTTTAGAAATAAAAATCATGTGTGAAATTCACACGTGTTAGAAGTGAAACCTACAAAAACTTTGGCTTCAAGATAATTCTCTCATTCCCACTATGCCTTGGTAAACACGAGTGGAGGGAGTACGAAGCAGAGCACAAAGAGAACCACGAAAATAAGAAACACTGTATAAGGCTTCCTATCTCATTTTCTTTCACGTTAAATCTTATGGATTCATGTGTCTGTCTCTTTTTAATATCGTTTTTTCGTTTCATCGACTTTCAAATCACAACGATGCTAAAGAAGCTTTTACTTCAAAATAAAACATACGTGTTTAACTCGTTAATAGTGTTTTGATTCCACATCTTTGCACCATAAAAACTGTTTGCTTTCTACCGTATTGCAGTGCTCCAAATTGTATGCTAAGTCGTAGTACATTTTAGTACTAGAATTGTAGACTTTGTCACCAATCTGGCAACACCTTTACATAGTGCGGTCAGTTCTGCAGTTTGTAACTATCGATCGTGCGGACTGAGAGAATAAATTATTGTAATATTTTATCGGTCACAAAGAGAATTATGAAGTGTTCGTTCGAGCGGTTACGTTGATTTATTTCAAGCTTTCAAGAATGCAATTTTTTACCCGACGGCGCAGAACGAAAGTAATAGTTTTAGGATGTATGTATGACCTAACTTCCGCTCACAGCGTCGCCTGCCTGGTACCTTGAAAAACAAAAACAAATAAATCCCACAGGAACCGTACATTTTTCCGGGATAATAGTAGTCAATGTGCATCCAGTCAATAATCTATCTCTGTGCCAAATCTCTATCTAAAACCGTTCAGCCGTTTCAATTTGATTGAGTAACATATATCCATCTATCCATTGTTGTATGGTGTATTGTTGTACATTGGATGTATGTTTGTTAATCTTTCACGCTGAAACGACTGAACAGATCTGGATGAAATTTGGCACGGATATAGATTATAGTCCGGAAAGCACATAGTCTACTTTTTATCCCGAAAAAAATCCTGCGGGATAGATTTGTTTTCGTTTTTAGGGTACCACGTGGGTGAGGCCGTGGGCGGAAGCTAGTTTAAAATATTAGTAGAAAGTAGGTAGGATTTAAATCGAAACCTTTCTTTGAAGGGTTGTTGACAAAATATTAATTAAGTAATATATACCGTTCTACAGAAGCGGATTCTAAAACGTACTAAAATATTAATGGCGGATTCGACCAAACTATCTCTAAGTAATACACTAGTAGTATAACACTATCCCTAGAATAAATCGTAGTTATCAAAGAGTAATCTGACAATTTACTTACATAATTATGATACGACATAACATTATTCTGAGAATAGTTATACCAGAAGTTTGTCAAACCCACCATAAATCTCGCAAAGTTTTAAGAATAAGACTGGCAACTTATCCATTTAATTTGAAGGCCTTTAGATATTATCTCCATTAAAGTTTCAGAGCCTATCATCCGTTGGCTTTGTTGAATTTCGGGTGCCAGGTGCCACTTAAGCTCACAAATTTGTAGCTTTCTGCAGACCTTGAAAGTACGCCTGTAGGCAACATCTGCTTAGAGTAATTACCAAGGAACAGAGCCAAACCTGCCGAAAAACAAATAGCTGCCTCGACGGATCGACTGGTGGTGGACGATTCTTCTCAACGGTTACATCATTTCACTATTCGTCATTTCTCATCATCTTCCTGCCCTTATCCCACATTATGTGGGGTCGGCACAACATGTGATCTTCTTCGTTTTCCCTCTGTCATTCGTCATCTCATTACTCACTCCTTTCTTACCCATGTCACCTTTACACAGTCCATCCATCTTTTCTTTGGCCTACCTCTACCTATGTATCCATCCACATTCATACCTAACACTCTCCTTGTCACTATTCGTGATTGTTCATTATAATATCAGCCGCATGACGTCCACTGCTGAACATAGGCCTCCCCTATAGATTTCCAGAGTGATCTAACTTGCGTGGCCTGCACCCAACGGCTCCCAGCAACATTCACTAGGTCGGTCATCTTGTGAGGGGCCGTTCTCTTCTGCGGTTTCCGGTGCGTGGTCGCCACTCGAGGACCTTTCGCCCACTGCCACTTATCCTGGCGGCTACGTCATTGTTCGCAACAAGCAATTTTGGTTATCTCGTGAAATATTAGTTAATTTTTAACTTTGTGAAATAACTTATTAACATACTTTGCACCATCTTCATGCTACCAGCTTGAAAGACGAGCTCTAAAATCAGGGTTAAAACAGTTTTTAAAATAACGACAAAAATAACAAATTGAGAAGAATCACCCTGGTGTGGTGGTAGCATCCCTGCCTCACGATCCGAAGGTCGCGGGTACAAACCTGATCGTGCATTAATGGGTTTTTTCTATTTGAAAGAGTTAAGTGCGCAATGCCGGCCTAGTGCTCTTAAACTGTGAAGAAAAACATCGTGAGAAAACCGGCATTGTAAATTTTAACTTGTAGAGAGGTTTACTTATAACGTTTAGTAACTACGAGTAGAAATTGTATATTATATATACGTGAGTTACAGCATGATTTATATATATCAACTAAAATATAAGTGTTCATACTCGCACTAGATTAGTTCTTTTTCGAGCCGAATAAGGTTTTGTTACTCTGCGGTAAATATAAGCAAGCAGACATAAACGTTATCTTAACGACGAAATAATTTAACCTGCTGAAAAAAGGTTAAGAAATTCAAAAATAGCTTTATTTAGATTCCTTATAAAAAAAAACAATTTTTATCATGAAAATACAAAACAAAAAACGAGGAGAGTGTTAGATATGAATGTGGATGGATACAAGGGTAGAAGCAGGCAAAAAAAAAGCTGGATGGACTGTATGAAAGATGACATGGGTAGGAAAGGAGCGAGTACTGAGATGACAAACGATAGAGGGAAATGGAAGAAGATCACACGTTGTGCCGACCCCACATAACGTGGGAAAAGGGCAGGAAGATGATGATGATCACCAAAAATACGAAATAAAAGATTTACAGAGTCCCAATAAAGTTTATTTCATTAAGTAATTAACGAACCTGTATTAATTAATTAACGAAACACACTCCGTGGAAGTACTTGCTGAAAACTCGTTAGTGAATTAGGGTACCGCAAGTTTGGGGTTCAAATGAACTCGCAAGTAGATATCAAAAGACATATCGTTCCCCATCTTAGTTCCAAACTACAAACTTACTAACTGAATGTTGGCACGTGTGAATGTGGTTTGCGTACAGGGTGATAAAGAATCATCAACAAAATTTTGAACGGTGAAGAAAAATATGGTGAGAAAAGTGGAATACTCAATCATCAAGAATTCAAATGTATGTAATCCTCTGATTTGGTTGACATCTCATCAGATCTCTAGTTTCTTGAATTTAATTACTGTGAATATATGATTAGGTAGTCGCGCGGCATACAATAATTTTGCCACATACGTTTTTCCCAATAGTTTATTTTCTTTAAAGTATTTGAATAGTTTCTTACAGCCGCCATATTGTTTTTTTTGATATTTTGTATAGCCTATCACTCTTGTAATCTGGATAAATCTAATGACACCTCATTTGTCAAAATCGGTCCAGCCGTTTGAGCTTTAGTGACAGTCAAAGACTCACATACACATACATACATACAATCTATATATATAAAAATGAATTGCTGTTCGTTAGTCTCGCTAAAACTCGAGAACGGCTAAACGGATTTGTCTTATCTTGGTCTTGAAATGTTCGTGGAGGTCTAGGGAAGGTTTAAAAGGTAAGAAAAATTCGAATAACTGCCGGGAAAACCCTAAAAATAGCCCTTTTCTATTTCCCATACAAACGTTTTCTAAATAAGTACGAAGTCTGCCGGGTCAGCTAGTGCATACTATAATACTACTTGGTTCTCTTCGCAATCGGGTAAAAAACCTAATACCTTTATGTTTCACACTGTAGACACCTATTGAGTGAGTGATTCCATAAGTTAGTGCCTACGGGACGTAAGTTACTTTAAGTAGAAACTAAAGACACAGTTATATGAATAGGTGCTATATAGACAGAGCTTTTCCGATAACTGAATAAGGTGGATTTAACCCAACTCTGGTATAACTATTCTCAGAATATTGTAATGTCAAATGCAAGTAAAAGATCAGTTTATTCTTCGATAAACTACGATTTATTCTGGGGATAGTTATTGAACTACATAGTTCGGTCGAATCCAATCTCAGTAAGCTATTACTACTACTATTATCAATTTTTTTCTTTTTTAAGAGAATTAAAGAATTGCTCATTTATAGGCAGTACCTGGATGACCGAGCTTTGCTCGGTTTTTTTATTGGTAAACGACGTTTTCTAAAAATGAAACCTAGCTAGATCGATTTATCGCCCCCGAAACCCTCTGCATACTAAATTTCATTAAAATCGCTGGAGCCGTTTCCGAGATTCCGATTATATATATATATATAATCGAATACAAGAATTGCTCGTTTAAAGGTATAAGATTAGATAATGTTCCATGTTTCCATAGTACAAATTTGCTTAGTTTGGGGCTAGATGGCGTGGTGTAATGTCCACCGATATCTATTTATTATTACGTTTCTTGCCCATATTAATAATTAGTAATAATTTTTTATGTTAGTATTCCGTACGTGACAGGTTGAAAGCTCATCGCTGCTTATATGAATATACATATACTTTACTTATAAGAAATGATCTTTTGAGACGCCCTTTAATCATTTCACTGTTTCGAAAAAACTAGTGACGCTAAGAAGAAAATGGAATACTAATTTTCGCTCTACAGCAAAATAACTGAAAAAAGATAAATCACATAATCTGAACCTTACACCGTTGCAATAGTAACTAAAATAACATGAATGCTTCAATTATGTGACCCAGCAAGCCCTTGGCCGTTATTTGTCCGAGCTATCTATGACGTACTGTCATGGCGCTCAACGAGTGCGAGAATTTATTAGCGCGATTGTGTGAAGATAGATGTCGCTGTTACTAATAAATCTCTTTTATTCAAAACTTGTTATGGGATAAAGTGTAGCAGTGCAAGTTTAATTTTGTAATAGTATAATAAACTAATATAAATAGTAATAATAATAATAATAATAATAATAATAATAACTTTATTTCAGGCAACATTAGTCTAAGTGTACAAGATGGAAAATACTTAAAAACTACGGCCCATATAAAATATATACCTTACAGTCTAACATACATAATAATAAACTAATTAATTACTGGGAGCTGGAAGTGGGGGGGTGTCACCAAGCCTTCCACGGAATCGCCGAAATATGACACCCTTCGGCCAGAAATCCTCTTTCATATAGAGGGCGAGATTTGAAGTCGGCACTCGCACAACAAATGAATTGAAACTCACATTGTTATGCGAATGCAACTTTTCCACCCTCAATATGACGTTGGTCTTCACTTTCATGTACTCCACCAGGTCAGTAGGCTTAGTGGCGAAGTGCAGTCGGGACACGTATAGTAACGTCATAGGTAGAGCGGGACGCAGCAGATGGTTCGGTCCGGTCGGCGCGGTTCCACACTGGTTGCGACGAAGGGGCACCTTCTACTTCTTCTTCTTCTCAACCCTGATGAAACCCTCATCATCTTCCTGGGTCTTTTGAGGACCCTGGGATACCGCACTGCGGGGAGGTTTACGAATCTCCCTCCCGCCGTTTGTCGTCGATTGCCGCTTGTTTGAGTTGCTGGCGGCAGCAGCAGCGTATCCACGTGGGGTGGATGCAGATATCGGTGTCGTCGCGGGGGACGGCACGTGCGGGGCGGAGGGCGCGGGGTGCAGGGCCGCGGTGGCAGTGACCGACGAGGGCGCGGGGCAGCGGGCGGCGGCACGTGGGCTCACGTTCGCTGCACTAGATACAGCGACCGGCGACTCCAACGATTCCGCGAAATCCGCTGACTTAAAACTGCAGACCGAAGCATTTAGCGCTCCGCGACGTGTGTTCACATTATTAGAGGCCTCGGGTGACCTGAATACCGAATTAGTGTTACGTAGTAACACTAGCTCGGCACGCAGCCCAGAGATGGTATTATCCGAAGCCTCTAATCTAGCCTGAACTTCGACCAAGGTTGCCTTCAGGAATGTGATGTCCTTCAGAAGCCTGGTGACGTCAACGTGGTCGAATCCCACCGGTGGAAGCTTGTGCAGCTCCTTCGCGACGAAATCCGGCACGTCGTCTGAGTCGGTCTCCTTCAGAACGGTGATGATGTCCTGGAGACTTCTTTCTCCTCCATCCCTCCTGCGGGATGGCATCTAGGCAGTTTTGCCCAACGTTTGGAAGATCAGCGCCTTCCCACTGCAGATCTCCTCTTCCTTGAAATTGGACTTACAGATCTGCAGGATGCTGATCTCATCCATTGTGTCGATGGCATTCTGTATGAACGCCAACAGCTCGTTCACGATGACCGCCTTGCCAGTAGACATCGCAATAGGACCGGGCAGCGGCGCGAGCCGCGCGTACCGCGAATTATAAAATTCGTGACAGTGCTTGAATGAAGCGCGTCCGTTTCCGAGCGCGCACTGCACTGCACTATCAATAATAGTATAATAATGAATAAACTGAGTTTGTTCAGACTTTCGAATTCGAAGGTGTGTCATAGATTAGTATTTTTATAAGCGGCGATGGGTTTGCAACGTGTCACGTACGGAATACTAGCCACTGTGCAAAATGTACGAATGTCCCAAATATCATGTTTGAAAGTTCTATTGACTACCCTCTGAAGATCCGCAAAAGATTTAAGTAACTAGAGAGATATGAGGAGATATCTACTGAGCCAGGAAATAACAGTCTTAATCATATTATTGTGTTATAGCTTATCCCATTTTGATTAATTTTAAAACGACGAACGAAACAGCGAACTCAAAAATACAAATTATTAAATTGTTACCGCATTTAATTTTGTACTGTGCGGTTGACACAAATTAACTTCAGCATGGCCCGTATATTTCATCACATATGAAACAGCCATTTTAAATTGCACTGTTTTGTGGCGAATAGTCCAGTGAAGAGCATTTTAGTGGTTAATATGAACTTTGAACTTAGCTTTAGGACCGCGAATAACTGTATATTAGCGAATCATATGTATTGGTGGTCTGGTGGTAGTGGCCTCGTCTTCCAATCCTAAAATTGTCGTTGCCCGAACGGGGGCCTTACCACGAAGTCTTTCAGAACGATTCCGTCTTATAAACGTCACATATGAAGCTAAAACTAACACAATTTAAAGACAATTTGCGTTAGTCATGGTACGAATTAACAATGTAATATTAATTCGGTAATGTATTATGAATTTGTGGTGAGGCCCCTGGAATCAATAGATTTTTCTGTTCGAAAAAATATATGCGTTAAATATAGACCTCCAATGCCCAAAAGCCACCCCCTGGGACCACGTGGTTCCACTGCACATTTTTACTTATATCACTAATTGGTGCATTTTAAGGGTGAAGCCAAACCTACCAGTCCTCTCAAACGGTGAAGGAAAACATGAAAAAACCGTAGAACCTAAAATTGGTGATCCATTGATGATGAACATGATCACTACTGTAATCCCCTTGGTAGATATCTCCTCAGATCTGTAATTACTTCGATGTTTGTAAATCTAATGAAGGTAGTCAGAGGTACCTACGTCCAAACGTGATATTTTCCACATGCCTCCATTTTGCACATTCATTTAGTATTCCGAAAACTTCCGTAAATTCAGAAAACAGACACATTTTATTTAATGTATCCAGCAAAGAATCACTAGAACGGAGAATGTGCAAATACCCGATGGAAAACATGCCCATAAGTTACCTTTCACAGCCATTGAAGACCTCATTGGAGCTAAACTACCGATAAACAGCGAACAACAAGTAAAACATGGTATGAGAACTTTGAAAATGGACTTTCTTTTACTTTCTAACCCCAAAGTTTTGTCCCAGGACGCAAATAAACCGATAGTGTCGCATCTATTGCTACTTGAATGCTCTATTGCCTATGCAGTGTTTTGGAGCGCAAAGATAATTTTGCAGAAGAGACCCAAAAACAGAAATCAAACCCAGCTCACATTTTAACATAGAAAATAATATTTCGTTCGATGCTGACCATATAAATATGAGTATCTAAAACAAACGTAAAGTTATGAAATTGTATTAGAAAATCCAACATGAGGAACAGTAAACCTCCATCTCGAGGGTACAGTACGGCAAATACTTTATAGCTCCAAAAGGAAAGTAATATAACCAAGCGAAGCAGTAGATATCTATTCAAATAGCTCGAGGAAAAAAGACAAATCTTCTATCTCATATCCGCAGAGAAAAAACTTAATAACACATCGTAGCCTATCTATATTTCACATCTGTGACCGCAACTTATAATCGAAAAAGTGAAAAAAAACCTGGCCAAGTGCGAGTCGGAGTCGCGCATTAAGGGTTCCACACAATTGCAAGGTTTAATACTATTTAGGTACTTTTTAAATATTCATATAATTTTACTAATGACAACAGAAATACACATTATGTGAAAATTTCAACTGTCTATCTATTACGGATCAAGAAGTACAGCCTGCTTTAGTAATATTACAGTTCACTGGCTTTAAAGCAAACAGCGGAGGCTTAGTAATAGGATCCCGTTTGTTATCCATCGGGTACGGAACCCTAAAAAAGACATTTTGCGGAACGCCAAAGTTCCTGAGGTGGAGTAACTTTCGCTCCTTTGGGTTTGCGAGAAGTAAACTTTTTATGAACTTTGAAATAAGAGAGGTCGTTTGTGAGACTACTTTGAGGTTTATATGGCTTGTGGAGTGCTTCGGCTGAATAGACACGACAAAAACGAAGCTAGGCCGCAACGCAACGATATACCCTGGTATAAGTACAGTAGACATTTTTTTACTTTACGGAAGAGAGTCACAAGTGTAGTTTTAAAACAACCAGACACAAAACAAAAATTTGTGTTCATCACACAAATGTTTATCCTGGGAACTAACCTACAACGCGCTAAGGCAGGGCTACTACATAATAAGCTATGAGGCCAGTCAATGAAAAAAAATGTGATACAAAGTAACAATATTGGTCAAATCATAAATATTAAAGAGATGCCTATACCCAGTGGGTGAAGACAATTTGCGGATGATAATGATGAAGTCCATACAAAATCTCATAAAGTAAAGATTGACAATGACTATTTAAAAAATCTGATATTTGATTAGATCCTGATGACATTGATTTGGAAGTAAAGGCTTAAAAAAATCTTGCCTGCAAATTCTTGTATTCCCCCGGGGCGCTACTATGAAATGCTCCGAGTCTATTGGTAATAAGCCGAGCGGAGCTGCCACTAACGAATAAGATAAATTGAATTTGTTAAGAGAATGCCCTTTTATCTTGGGATTAGGTGGAGTGGGGTGGGGTTTAAGCGAAAGAAAGTTGCAATTGGAGAGCTAAGAGCTTTTCAACATTAGGGTGAAATAATGGCTGTTGCTTCATTGTTAATCATAAAGTTTGTACTTTTTCGCTGGTTTTGAGAAGGTGTTTTCTGAAAAGGCCGACTAAAGTGAAAGGATGGTATAAATCATGCAAAGTTACTCCATTTAAAAACTGTTCTAGACACTACAGTGTCAGTCAGTGAGTATAAATTTCCACTTGATGCTGTATAAATCAGCTAGATTAGATGCAAAGGTTTGTTTATAAAAAAAAATAGTTTAAATCAGGATTTAAAAGAGGAAACTACCATAACTCTAGAAGATAATTCCATGGCTTAGAATTAATTAAGATGTAATAGTAGATTAGTACCTAACCTAAATTTCTGAAGTAGAAAGGTCAACTTTAAAACATAAAAACATTTCCAATAATAACGAAAAACCAATATATTCCGAAACATATTCCGCCTTTGATCAATACTTAATACTAATTAAAAGAAGCAGCACAAATATTAAGTTCTAAAAGATTTTTCGCGTAGGTATCACTTGATTCTAAATGATTATTTGAAATGAAAGTGCTGAGGTATTCAAAGATATTTTCATTTACGTTGAACGATCTGAAGACTTGACTTTGTCTGGCTGGCAGCGAGCTTCATCTAATTATAGTGGTTACCAACAGTTATATTAACTGAGGGTCCGGGCTCAAACGAGATAAATTGAAGCCTTTTTAAGGCTAGGAAATGGTCGTGAATGAAATTAAAATTCAGGATGTAAATTAATCATAGAATAGTTTCCTTTTTTGTTGTTTCATTTGCAACGTCTTATATTTTTTTATTCTATTTAAGTGACGCAAGTAAATAAGGATTTAGTTTAGGTAATCATTGGATATCATCTAGATTTATTAACAGCACCTAAATTAAAAACTTGTTTTGAACTTGCTGACATAGATATTGTATTTGATAATAATATGGTTGAGTAAACACTCACATAGTTAAATCACAAGGATCATTTTGAAACACTAGTCTGGGCGACGTGCCGCCTGTTTGATTGATTGACTGCAGTTGTCAGAGGAATATAAAACTGAACCACTCCACGCTCCATCCCCAACATAAAACATACAGAGAATTTACAACTAATATCGGCATAAAGGTAGAATTTGTTAATAATTGAAAATTTTAGAGAACATTGCGGTGTCATAGCGGCACTGACGCCGCGTTAGTATCGCTGCGCTAAAATGCTTGATTTATCGATTGGAAAATCCAAAATGTAATTAAACAAAAACTGTCTCGTAAAGCTTATTATAGAATATCAGAGTACTTAGATGACAAAAAAGCTTGGGAAGAATCAGCTCCAACTCTGCTAGGTGTCCCTAACAATGTTAACAAGGATCATAATACAAAAAAAGCGCTAGGGCCCAGCTAGTTTCTTGTCAGTTCTTCTCGGACTGGGGATAGGACTGGAATTGCCACCTAGACTAACCTAGCATGTAAGACGATTCAAAATGATCCCTGTGATACTGAATAAATCATTAATGACTATTGAGTATTGAATGATCTTCCCTGGAATTTTGTACATTTGCATAAAACATCTGTCGATCTGTCGCGGTGTCACTGACGCTTCCAAAGTCTACCTAAGCAAAGACCGCCTAAAAACTAGCTAAATAACAAAAGTTGATGCGATCTCAAGAGCAATCATTAACTAATAAAACTAGAGGCGAGAAACGCACAAACTAGTTCAAATAAAAAGCTTTCAGACAGCTCGACTAACACCGCAAAGTTAAACAGGAGGTGTCGAAGCGGCACGGTTCACCTTACAGGTCCGACTTGGGAACTGTCGTCACTTTATACCTTAGTTCTACAGGAAGTTGCAGCCAGGATTTCACGACCAAACTCTGAGGTGTACGAAACTTTCTACATTCCGAGGGCTTTGAACGGAAATAATTATACATCTTCTTGCCCTTATCCCACCAACCAGGAGATCTAGGAGTTGTCACTACACGTTTTTTATTTCTATTTCTATCATCCATCATCTCAGTAATCTCTTCTTTTTTTACACAATATCATCTTTTACACATTCCCACTTAAGCCTACGGCCTTCGCCCATACTTTTCCAATTTGGCTATTTTCAAATTTCTTTGATAAACTAAATCCTTGTTGTCCTAAATGCACATATGCATCAATAGTTATTGCAAAGACTTATGCAATAACTATTGATGCATATGTGCATATGCATTGTACATATGCTTCCGCCACATTACGATGTGAACTACAAGCTCGTGTATTCCTTACTTTATTGACGTGAAGCCGTTACGTCGAGCCTTCTAGGCTGTTTCAAAACGTTTGTCACTTTATAGAAATCTAAAACCTTACCCCGGCAAACTGCCATAACTTAAACAATGGCTGCGTAAGTACTTGATAAAACGTCTTTGTTAGTTTATCTTGGGGTATCTTAACTGCTAAACAGATTATTAAGGTGATTGAGAAGAAATATTTGCGACAGAACTTTAAATACAGGGTTTTCAATTAGGTACATTTTCGAATGTGAAAGAGTCAACGAGAAAAGTTTGAATTGCGTGTTATTTTTTCATTCAAGTAACATAATCCAAAACAAAATAAAATGAAAATAAGTGAAAGCCAGAAGATTGGATAGAATAGTCATTGAGTAGGTCGTTTTGGCTACTGAGTAAGATAGATACAAATAATTCCAGTAAAATATCATTGACAAGGTAAGTTCCGTATGACTATTCAATTATGTATAACTAAATTAAAAACCGATATCAATGCATATTTATGGTTTTATATAAGTTCCGTATGACTATTCAATTATGTATACCTAAATTAAAAACCGATATCAATGCATATTTATGGTTTTATATCCTAATGTTAAAAAACCTCAACCCATTCCAGACATTGCATCTTTTATCATGTCTTCTGAAGGTACACAACCAGTCTTACAGGTTACTAAGATTTCTCCTAGGTCCATTACACTCACTATTAGATGATTGCCTCTCTTTCATTTCCCTTCTACGAAATTCATGGTCTATGATTCCTTCGGAAACTTTCTTGCTCGACGAGAACGACCCTTATTTTGGGAGCAATAGCGAAGGAAATGGCTCAATATGTTTCCTTTAATCAACTGATTGGGTATTTTATTGAGAACAACGTTTAGTGCAGTTGGACATGAATGTTGTAATTTAATTTTGGCGGCGTTTAGATGGGTTTAGGAAATTGCTCGTAAATTTTTAGTATCAGATCTCGCGATCACATAAAGTTAATACAAATCGAATAACCTGTTTTTTATACCTAGTACCTACATGCCGTGAAACAAAAAATATATTCTTGTTTTTTGATTTAAATACTAGTACTTACCTAATTATAGGAAGTGAAAAAAATCTAAAATGCTAATGCCGTGAACGCCACATAGTTTTTTTTTTACGTGATACATACTCGATATTTAAGTGAAATTAAGGAAGGTATAACAACAATTAAAATTGGCATTAAAGTGTACAGTTACATAAAAAAGGTACAAATAAAATAAAAGGCATATTAAAAAATAAGCCTACAGCAAAATTTCCATTAGACCAGTCACTTTTACTTAACAACAAGGTACAAGACAAAACCCGGTAAAAATAACACAGTAATGACTTTTTTCATTTCCCTGAAAGATTAGGTTTTTCTTGAATAAAAGGGTATACGAAACAATGTGACCCAAGACTGATTTAGAAAAACTGGCATAGAATGAATAATGTAAACTGAAAGGGGTATACCAAGAAAATAAACGTGGTTCCGTATAGTATAACTTTAAGGATAATAAAAAAATAATAATAATAATAATAAATATGATCACGACTGTAATCCCCAGGCTCGATAGATATGTCCTCAGATCTTTAGTTACTTAGATCTTTGAGGATATCTAAAGAGGGTAGTCAGAGGCACGTCCAAACATGACATTTGGTACATGCCCACATTTTGCACAGTAGTTAGTATTCCGTACGTGACAGGTTGCAAGCCCATCGCGCTTATAAGAATACTAAACTATGACACATATCTTCGAATTTTTGGTTCTAGGGTATGCCGGTTTCCTCACGATGTTTTAAATTTTTCGAATGGAAAATCTCATTGGTGCACGACCAGGTTTGAACCCACGACCTTCGGATCGTGAGGCAGGGGTGCTACCACTACACCACCAGCGCTCTCTGTAATTGAAAACTGATTGTAATTGAACAAAAAAGCATGATCACGGCTGCAATAACCAGGCTCGGTAGATATCTGCTCAGACCTCTTCTGACTTAGATCTTATAGGATATTAGCAGTGATAAATAAGTGCAATTTTATTCTAAATTATCAATGTTCTCTTTTCTATGTTACCAAAGTTCCTATGAAAAACGGTATTTTTATAGCGTACCGTAAAATATATTACTCAATCCAACCAATCACAACACAGATAAATTATATGAACTAGAAAAAAACGTTGATAAAAGTGACTACAGAAAAATGGAAAAACGTAGCCGCTCGGACTATAACGAGTTGATTGACCTCAATCATCAAAATGTGATGGGTAGTGTACGCGCTACAATATACCGATACAAACATTACCCATTCTGGTTTTGCCGCAGTCGAGTAAAAACAAGTTGAATTCTGTCAGCCGTTCGTGGTCAGTCACAACGGTACTCCAAAACGAGAAACAAAGACAGGAAAACGAAGGCAGAGCTCGCCGCAAAACCTTTGGGAGAGGCGTAGAGACGATAATTGAAAATAGCTGCACAATTCGATTGGAATCCTTATCTGTTCTCTCAGTAATGAAGACTTACAAATACACACAAACGTATTGTATGGCAGCTGGGCAATGGAAAAGTTTGAAAACAATTTCATGAATGAAACTGTTTTTAGTGTTTGTACAGGGGTAGAGTTAGGCCAAAGAGACGGCCTCTGTGGTGCAGCGGGTGAAGGTCCGCCTGAGCCGCAGAAGGTTGCGGGTTCGATTCCCGCCGCGGGACAAATGTTTGCATTACTTGCAGATATTTGTCTCAGGTCTGGGTGTTTTCTATGTATAATATGTATGTATTTACAAAAAAAAATGTATCTATGTAGTTTATCAGTCATGTGGTTCCCATAATACAAGCTCTGCTTAGTTTGGGGCTACATGATGCTGTGTCACAGTGTCCAGCATTATTATTATTATTATTATTTTTTTAAACTTTTCGTTACTCAGTTTCTAAACAAAACTGGGGGTCGACTAAGATGCACGGGCCTAAGCCAAGTGCATATCAGTGTCTAATAGGTACCTAGTTGAGGTTGAAGGTTGAAGGTCTTCAGCCTGTAAGAATTTCCTCACGATCCTGCAGGTGTTCAGTACTACTGATTTTTGGAGAAGAGCATACGTGTGTCTTGGGATCTTTAACCGGTCAAGGGATTGAAACAATTGTTTGGGAATTACTCCTGTAGAAGACAAGACTATTGGGACTATGGACACATTTTGGAGGCGCCACATTCGGGTGATTTCATTTTTCAAATCAACATATTTAGATAATTTTTCGGCAATGGTGTTCTGCAAGTTGTGTGTATTGGGGATAGCAATGTCTATTAGGAGAGCTGTGTTGTTATTTTTATCGAGAAGAGTTAAATATTATTAAAGAAACGATGATTGGGATTCTGTGAAAGATGAAATGTGTAAGGAGGGAGTACTGAGATTACGAATGACAGAGTGAACGAAGATCACGTGTTGTGCCGACCCCACATAGCATGGGAAAAAGGCAGGAAGTTAATGATGATGCAAGTGTTCATCGCAAGTGCTTTTAATAGGTTTAGGTTTAGGTTTAAAGACATTTATTCTCATTCAAGATTAATAAATCACTTACATGAGAATACATCGTAATAAGTAAATAATATAATAGTTCGTCGTCGCACAAATATTTGGTAAGTAGGTAATTATACTTAATTTAGAAAAACAAAACATAACAAAACAATAAAAGTCTAAACAAAACAAAATAATACAATACAATTAGGTTACAATTGACTTCTAAAATTATTAATTTTATTACATAGTTTGTTAATTGGTCGGAAGAACTTAGAAGTTACCACACAGATGAATACCACTCAAATTTATTTTCAACCATAATACTTATTTTCAACCATAATAACGAGTGGGAAGGTATATAATGCATATCAATGATGTATTTTAAAACCATGTTTCTGGCTTAAATATAACTAGCATGAGGTGAGGCGATCTAAGAATATATCTTAAAGTAGGTTGTGTAGGCCAAGAATTCTTGTTTCCGGTCCGTTAGGTCTTATATTCTTATATATATATGATCACGACTGTAATCCTCAGGCTCAGGAGATATCTCCTCAGATCTCTAGTTATTTAGATCTTTGAGGATATCTAAAGAGGGTAGTCAGAGGCACGTCCAAACATAACATTTGGTACATGCCCACATTTTTCACAGTAGTTAATATTCCGTACGTGACAGGTTGCAAGCCCATCGCCGCTTATAAGAATACTAACCTATGACACATACCTTCGAATTTTTGGTTCTAGGGTATGCCGGTTTCCTCACGATGTTTTCCTTCACCGTTTAAGAGCACTGGCATTGCGCACATAAATTTTTCGAATGGAAAAACTCATTGGTGCACGACCAGGTTTGAACCCACGACCTTCGGATCGTGAGGCAGGGGTGCTGCCACTACACCATCAGCGCTCTATTATTCTTATAGTACTAAATCTCGTTTATAATCACCTTTTCCAAAATGACTGATTTACTTAGTGCTTTTGTTCACGACTGTCTTTCTCGGTTAATTGCCAAAAATGGATGAATGTTGTCGCGAATGGAGATTGTTATGATAAGCAAAACATGTTTATGAAAGTTATAATTTTTTCGTCGTGAAAGGTTTACTAACTTGAAAATAAAATATGAAAATTTTCATAGCTCAACTGTAGAAATACATTCACTCGAAATCCCTCCGTTACTCATAAAAGTATGAACTATCCTAGAGTATGTAACATTAATATCCACACTAACGCCCCGGGTGAGGCTTGATAAAGGGGAATTTATTTTCGTGTTTTATCAAAATGACTAGAATTCTCGCAACTTTCCTGTGTTTTTTTTCTTTTTCGCTGACAATCTGTTGCTCGTTTCAATTCGGAAATGGAAAACCTCTAACCATTTTCAGAACACACGATAAAATAGTCAGTAAAAATAAAAAAATGGTATGTGATTATCTACACATTTTGAAAAGAAACAAAAAGCAAAAATAGACAGGTTATACAGGGTGTTATCAGACTACTTCCTAAAACTTCAGGGGATTAAAGTACCAATCAATATAAACGAAGGTATGTGTCATAGGTTAGTATTCTAATAAGCGGCGATGGGCTTGCAACCTGTCACGTACGGAATACTAACTACTTTGCAAAATGTGGGCATGTACCAAATGTCATGTTTGGACTTGCCTCTGACTACCCTCTTTAGATATCTTCAAAGATCTAAGTAACTAAAAATCTGAGAAGATATCTACCGAACCTGGGGATTACAGTCGTGATCATATATATATATTTTTTTTCAATATAAACAACTTTATCTAAACCGACACTGAGCGTGAAAAAAAACAGCTGTTTCATACAAAAAAGTTCAATACCTTGGCTAAAATGTATGAAACAGCTGATTTTTTTTCGCGCTCAGTGTTAGTTTCTTAGAAAAAGTTGTTTATATTGATGGGTACTTTAACTCCCGGAAGTTCAGTTTAATAATCATTTATTCTCAAAAAGATATAAATATCGCTTACATGAGAATCATAGAATATTTACAAAAATTTATAAGTAGCCGTTCAAATTAAGGTAGGTACCTACTCAGTTAACGCAGATATATCGCAATTTTTAGAGGTAAGTAGGTAGGTAATAAATTAATAGACACTATTTGTCATAAACAGTCATAATATACTTAGCAAGTTTTGTTTTGAATGCGTTAAATGAGTTTGCATCTTTTACATTTGCGGGTAGTTTATTATAAAGCTGTGCGCCTTCGTAAGCTATTGTTTTTTTGCCATAGTTCGTCCGACATTTAAGTTCTAGGAAGTTGTCTGGTAACACCCGGTATATTATTATTGTGAGTACTTGAACAGTGCTTTATGTGAAGGAAGATAATAGAAAACTGGCATGCCCTAAAACTTAAGGTACCTATCTATATTTACTACTTTATAACTAGTGATCTGAGGAGATTATCTACTGAGCCTGGGGATTAGAGTCGTGATCATGTTTTTTTTAACAGATTAAGTTATAAAAGGTACAAAAAACATCATGGCCGACCGCGAGTTTTTACTAGAGAGGGGATAAATCTTTAAGTATGTTATTACTAGTGATGTCACGATAGTCGCCACAAATTATTTATTTCAGAGCCAAAATCTAGCTCATTACACTCGTGTCTCAGCGGGTTTTTCACCCGTCACACGTTTTACAGCAATATTATCTTAAAATTTATCACACCTCCACCATTAATTAAGCGAGAGCGACTGTTTAATTTCGCCTAAAAGCCTTCAGCTCGTATTTATTGCCAGGAAGTATTTATTACAATTACGATAAAATGCTATTTTCAAGGAAAGGTAAAATTGCCAACGTGAAACAATTTCGTTTACCCATTTATAATGTTTAGCTGAAACATTTTTGAATAAATTTATATTGTTATAAAATTGAATGTTTTTGATGATGCTTTGTCTAAATTGATGTCAATAGGAGAAAAATAACTATTTGCTAAATAGATGTTTTTCTATACAGACAGGTAAATATAAATTGGTTGAAACGTACACAACACCCCCTATCCCCAAACTAAGCAAAGCTTATACTATGGGAACCAGATAGCTGATAGATTAATGATACTTTTTTTTATAAATACATTCATAGAATAAATAATAACACCCAGACACAGAACAAACATCTGCGTTCATCACACAAATGTTAGCCCTGGGTGGGGATCGAACCCACAACCTACAGCGCAGAAGGCAGAGCTACTACCAACTGAACAGTGAGGCCAGTCAAAAAAATATGAGTAAGTTTAATTAAGAATAGCTTTCAAAGTTATAAAAATTTCAGTGGTATGTACAGCGTGATTCAAATCCTGAATTTACACAGGGCGAGTCAATTTCCTTGAGTGCATTACCGTTACAAATAAAATATTATTCCTCGGTCTCATAACTCGCGTATCGGGTTCCGTATAAATAAGGAATCTATATTTTATTGCGGATCTCTGCGGATTTCCGTATGGCGAGTTATGAGTTTTTCCAGATGTTGTTTACATATTTTTGTGGTGTGCGCTTGTTTATGCTGAATTTAAAGATATTTGTGATAATGTTTGTTTTACAGTCTTTTCCAAGAATTCTAAGCTAAACGAAGCATTGTGGAAAGAATCATTTTAGTACCGATATAAATAAAAAGCAGGATGGCAATCCTCAGGCTCGGTAGAGATAATCTCCTCAGATCTCTAGCTGCTTAATTTTTTTTTTGAGGATATCTAAAAAGGGTAGTCAAAGGCTCGTCCAAACAAGATATTTGGCACATGACCACATTTCGCAAAATGATTAGTCTTCCGTACGTGACAGGTTGCAAGCCCATCGGCGCTTATTTAGAATACTAGCCCATTACAAACACTTTCGAATTCTTGGTTGTAAGGTATGCCGGTTTCCTCTCGATGTTTTCTTTCACCGTTTAAGAGCACTGGCATTGCGCTCATATTTTTTTTGCATAGAAAAACTAATTGGTGCACGATCAGGTTTGATACCACGACCTTCGGATCGTGAGGCAGGGGTGCTACCACTACACCACCAGTGCTAGTAATAATAATAAAATCAAAAGCCATTCTACGAGTAAGCTCCCCGTATAGTTTCGCTAAATCCTTATATTTTTTCTCTTACAATGCCTGATCTTATTTCGCTACATTTTCTCACACCCGCACTTTCCTTACGAAACTTTTAACTCCGTACCGTAATAAATCAAGTCGCCTTGCAGTGGTATACCGAGTTTCTGTTGCCAAGGCAACCGGTCAACAGCCCTAATAACTCGATAGGAAGATTAATCGATCTACATCTGCAAAAGGCAGATGGAGTGCCCAAAGATTAGTCTCTTGGGATTATCCTGGAACCACAAAAGACTATAAACCTTACCCTCCTCTTAACAAAGTGGGGTTTCGTTTGGGTCTGGGCGAGGCAATAAGTCGGAAAGTAGCGAAATAGACGGTGTTTATCCCGAAGTTAATATATGTGGTTAAGCAATGGTGTGTCATAAGAAGACAGGCTGGATTCCTTATTTGGGATTGGGAGAGATTGATCGGACTGCAATGTTGTTTTGGGTTCTTGGCAAATTGATGTATTTATCACAACACCACACTTTGGACTATTCATCAAAGATTAACTGAGGCTTATTTAATTCTCCAATAATTCCTCCCATCAATTAAAATTTGAAAAACAATGAAAAATATTGTAGGTACACCAGTGCTCTCAAACGCGAAGGAAAAAATCGTGCGGATACCGGAATGTTTTAGAACCTACAAAAAAGTTTGAACTAGTACAACCTAAGAAGAAGAAGAATAAAAAGAAGACTGACGTCAATGATTACTGACACGCCTCACAGGTGAGTTGGTAGTAGCTCTGCCTTCTGCGCTGTAGGTTGTGGGTTCGTTTCCCACCCAGGATAAACATTTGTGTGATGAACGCAGATGTTTATTCTGTGTCTGGGTGTTATTAGTATTCTATTTTATGAATATAGTCTATCAGTTACCTGGCCCCTATTCAATAAACATTACAAGTCTACAAATTTGTAAAAAAGTGACAATATTGTCTAATTTTATGATAAGTGCTGTTTAATAAAACCTACAAATATGTAGAATTGTAAGAAAACTTTACAATTTTGTAAATTTTCCTCCAGTAAATCGTAGTTTTTTATTAAACAGAAACTTGTAGAATTGTAGCCGCTTACAATTAATTGTATTTTACAATTTGTAATGTTTATTGAATAGGGGCCTGGTTCACATAGTACAAGCTTTGCTTGTTTAGGACTAGATAGCGTTGTGTGAAATATCCAAATATATTTATTTATTTTTGAATATTATTTATGACCATAAAATTGATGAAAGAGATTTTTCATAACCCATGGGTAAATATAATGTCCTTTCAAAACATGTTGCTAGGTGCACCTTTTATGCCATTTGAATCTTTACCTTGGTAGGTCTAGAGCTCAATATCGCACCACTATGGATTGTAGGTATACAAACAGACGTCGGTTATTGTGACTGGCACTCGACTTTCGAACAATGCATGCTCTTGCGAAATTGCGGCTGGGAGCTTTAAGAAAGCATTTTAGAGACAGTATTTCATACCTTTTAAATGAAAGAGCACTGGTGGTGTAGTGATAGCGCCCCTGCCTCACGATCCGAAGGTCTTGGGTTCAAACCTGGGGCCTTACCACGAATTCATAATACATTACCGAATTAGTATTACATTGTTATTTCGTACCATGACCTATGCAAATTGTATGGAAGTAGTGACGTTTCTATAATGGAATCGTTACGGACTCGTTCTGGAAGACTTCGTGGTAAGGCCTCTGGTCGTGCACCAATGAGTTTTTCCTTTCGAAAAATGTATGTGCGCAATTACCAGTGCTCTTAAACGGTGAAGGAAAACATCGTGAAGAAATAGAACCAAAAATTCGAAGGTGTATTATCATAGGTTAGTATTTTAATAAGCGGTGATGGGCTTGCAACCTGTCACGTTTGGAATATTAACCACTGTGCAAAATGTGGGCATGTGCCAAATGTCATGTTTGGACGTATGTACCTCTGACTACCCCCATTGGTATCCTCAAAAGATCAAGTAACTAGAAATCTGAGGATATATCTAGTGAGAATGATGGGTTACAGTCATTGATTTTTTTTCAAATGAAAGTCGCGGGCAACTGCTAGTAAGTATATAAATAAGATTGTCGCTGAGATATTTTCAAAATAATTTTAGGTTGGAGTTCGATACTTTATCATTCCAAACCTTCAATCATTGTCGTAACTTCCTCTTGGTGTGAATGAAACTGGGAACATCGATACAGGAAACGTGAACTGAATGGCCCCCGCTCTAGGGTTGGCGTCATTATGGTCATCACACACTAAAAGTCAAAAGTTAAAATATTTTTCTATATTAATGTTATAAAGAGGAATGTTTTGTATTTTGTATTTTTGTTTGTAATTAATTAACTCAAAAAACTACTGGTTCGATTTCAAAAATTATTTTACCATTAGAATGCTACATTATCCCTGAGTAACATAGGCTATATTTTATACAGGTACCTCGCGAACAAAGCCGCGAGCGGAAGCTAGTATTCAATAAAATCACAGGGATCATTTTAAATCTTCTAACATACTAGGCGAGTCTAGGTGCCAATTCCAGTCCTATCCCGGTGCCAATTCCAATTAAAGTTCTACCCTGAGAAGAACTGACAAGAAACTCGCTGGGCCCTAGCGCTTTTTTTATATGATCCTTGTTAATTTTGTATATGATCCTTGTTAATTTTGTTAGGGATACCTATCAGTCGTTCGAATGTTTACTTATCCCTCACGATTCAAAGTCGCAACTCAATTGCAAGGCGTGTCGGCATGGCGCTGTTGTAGTGAGTGGTGACCATTATTGAGCGTGATTTTGGTCGACATGTGGAGCACAGCTCGAACGCTTTATTAAACTTCACCCATTAAAAATGACAGATATTTATAAAAAAAAAGTTCAGCGGCCTTGCCCCAAGCTCTTACAAACCATTGTGTTTCAAAAACGTCACAATTCAAGCTTGAAGTAACACTTCTATTTTGATATGTCATGGCATTGTTATAAATGAATATGTCAGGGGAAGTTTGAAAGTAGCGCCTGTTACTGAAAAGATGAGGAGTGCTAGGTTAGCATGGTATTGACACGTGATGAGGAGGGATGAAAACCATGTCACCAAAAGAGTTATGAGTATGAGTGTGGATGGGTGCGCAAGTAGAGGAAGGCCGAAGAAGAAGTGGTTGGATTGTGTGAAAGATGATATGAATGTAAGAGGAGTAGACTCAGAGTTGACGACTGATAGGAGTGAGTGGGAAAGAGAATATGTTGTGCCGACCACACTTAGCGTGGGATAATGACAGGAGAATGATGATGATCGTTATAAATATTACTAAGTAATTGTTTGACTCAATGTGCCATGGTTCGAAATATCATACTTATATTACTTTGATATTGCCCAAAGAGTTTGTGGTAAGGCCACAGGTGCTAAACTATTTGGTTCAACGTATCTTTGCATTCAATGGTAATGTCTCGTTTTGGGGACGCTTCTCTTTGGAAGTAATCTGGATCAGTTAAGCTATCTTATAGATCATTTGTTACGGTATTTAGATTGCTAAACTATCAGCTGTATTGGGCCATTCCCCTCAACGGTTCCGCTATTGTTCGCAACAAACAATTGCCTATCGCGTAAAATAATAGTTAATTTTAAATTTTGGTTGATAATAAGTTATTTCATCTTTTATTACTCCAACTTCATGGTATCAGCTTAAAAGACGAGCTCTAATATAAAGGTTAAAAAAGTTTTTTAAATAACGACAAAATATAAAATTGAGGAAAATCGCTCTAATACATTAGCTGTGTAGTTATTTTAAAGAATAATTTTTTTTATACCTTATCTATTTATTTATATATTCGACACAGGATATAATAAGGAAAAGCATATTATCATCATTCATTTCATCTCATATAGTTATGTTCGTGATTCTGATTCTAGAATCAATAACTCCAATGGCCAACTTCTCAATATATCCACTCGAACTAACGACCTATAAATAAAAACTAGCTTTTAAGCCAAAGCGATCCATTATTTGGGTCACTTCGGACTATTTCCGATAAACTGAGATCGGCTACTATATCTTGCTATAAAAATCTTTGTCTACCGACAGACAACGAATGTAAATATGTTTGATATAGATAATACTTCCTACATAACGTAAAATATATAAAATACCGACACCACTACATATCAAAGTAGTTATTAAGTTAGCAAATACGAGTATACAGCTTACAAGTTAAACTCCACCCTTTAAGGCACAGCCATCAAAATCTTTATACGAGTATACAAAACCAAGTCGGGTTTGTTCGAACACTTATAACTCTAGAACCACTGGACCGATATTCATGGTTTTTGATTTGTTGTATTTGTCTCCGTCCCGACTAGCAGATTAGCTAATAAAAAAATAAAACTTTTGAAAATGACCTCGTACTAAGCTGTACCTACGTCTCTATACCTCCTTAACATTAGGTGGTAGCATTAAGCTGAGATTGGTCCTATTCAGCCACGCGACTTGCATGCAGGAAAGACAATTTATATCTTTTTTTTTTATTTTTACTTTCTGTGTTACTTTTCTAATTTTGTTTGGTTTTACCTTTGTTTTGTTTTTTTTTATCTACTTTTATTTTCCTGTATGTGTCCGTGTCTGAATAAAAATCTATTCTATTCTATTCTATTCTATTTCAAGTTTTGTTAGTGTATGCAGGAAAATGTGTCCAATCCAGTGAAAGCCGAACAGTTAGCAGTCGCTACGTCACGTACTAAATCGTCATATGCGATTAACGACATGTTTTATGATCCTTGTGAAATGCCATTATGACGTTTTACGAGAATTCTCGGGTAGGTATGACTTAATTTTCTCGTATGTAGTGAGATGAGCAGATGGTTTGTATTAGTTCGTTACTATTTTCAAAAAAGCCGTAAAGAGGTTGCATTGTATTTTTTTTGTAGATCAACATGAATAAGTGAAACCTTTTTGGATGTCTTTTCTTCTTTTTTTTTCTTTGCTTATGGCATCTGTCTCTTGATATTAATTAGGTGTATGCCAGTGTCAAGCGTTTAAAATTAGTTGTAATTGTCTCTAATTCACATAATTACACTCGCGTTAAGAACCAAGGCTTTATTGGAAAATTAACCACCAAAATTACACAATAAAACTCAAAATAACATGAGAAAAAATATAAAAACTAGAGCGACAAAGTTGAAAGTCGAATGAATCGCAGAAAATCGTGTCTTTTCTTTGTGAACCTCAAAATATCTATTTATAATAAGTGCTCACTTCGTTCGGTACTACCAGAGTTGCAACTCAAAATATAATCCTAGTTTGTTTAATACAACTTCTACTCGTGCAAAGTTCCTCTTTGAAGAGAAGATCAGAATTTAAAAATTGCATAATTAAAAACTATGATTAACTTTTTGCCGTCTTAACCGAGTTTGAATTATAAAGTTGGGGTGCTGTCGGAATGCGGAAATTTTGTGCTACGGAGCAAATTCTCGCGTAGAATTTGTAGTTCTCAAGACGTGGGTTTTTATACTTTTGAAACCACTTATCTATGTTCAAATTGTTCAATTAAATAATCAGTTCCAAAATGTCGTTCAGATCGGTAAAAACGCAAAACATTTTAACATATTTTTTTAAATGTAGGACTATTAAGATAGTCCGAATTTGGTATTATGAAGAGAAAATAGGACAACTGTATTTCATAATTGAGACAGGACAACTTCTGTTGGTTTATCTATTATTAAATACAATCTTTAGTTGGCCTATATAAAGACCATTATGATTTTGAATGTAGGTATTTTCGTCCAATTGTCTAACTTCCAGTAAGTACTTTTTTTTGGCGTCGCATTGTTAAGGGCTCCCGCACACGGGCCACCGGCCACAACCACAAAATGCCGCTACCGGCATATTTCCTGTAGTTTTCATACATTTTATATGGACTCGCCGCACACGGTTGACGCCGGTGGCCGCCACACGCTACACGCTCTAGCTTCAGGTAACGGCGTTTGTGGCTGTCGCGTGTCGCCCGTGTGCGGCCAGCCTAACTTCCACTTAGTTATAAAGTATTCTACTTATTTTCAATATTACTTTTTTGGGTTGCTATTCATCTCAAATTAGAAAATAAACGAGGTTAGCCAGGTTTACTAAGCTGTCAATGTCACTCGCATGAAAGTGATGTGTCACTTTAGAACGACATTTCAACGTCACTTGCCAAATGAATAATTTAGCTTGCCGTATGTACCTACGTAATTACTTTTAAACAAAGATTTAAATCGTAGATAATATGCCCGGACGCCAAAAACTGTGGCACTGTTTTTACTTGTGTGTGTTAACAAAATGCCGATGCAAGCACACTAATGATTAGTAAAAAATGAACCAAACAGTTATTTCACCATTTATTGTGCAATTATATTGCACGATCTTTCGTAAAAAAATATACTTATTCCTTTTGTACCCTGAAATTGAAAATATTTGGTGTGGCAAATGAGCGAGCTATCTCATTTCGTGTGGTAACAAAACGGCGCGGTCTCAGTACCGTACGGGCATATCTACTATTTAAATATTTGCTTTTAAAACGCCGTATTTAGTGTGACAGCTCCATTAAATTCAACATTTTCGTGTTAGAGTGTAATTTGTATGCATTTATGGCAATTATGTTATTGCAAGATTGGAAAAACCAACTTTATCAAATAGAAATGGTGTTATTATTTTACTACTTTATTGTATTAAGTAGAACTAGCTTCCACCCTCGGCTTCGCCCGCGTGGTACCTTGAAAAACAAAAATGAATCTATCTCACGGGAACCGTACATTTTTCGAAATCAAAAGTAGACTATGTGCTATTCCAGACTATAATCTATATCTGTGTCAAATTTCATCCAGATCCGTTCAGCCGTTTCAGCGAGAAAGAGTAACAAACATCCGTACATCCATACATACAAACTTTCACGTTTATGATATTAGTTAAATAGTTAAATTAATATTAGTAGGATCAGATTAATATTGAAAAACTTCATTTGAGGAAGATTTATTTAAATATTTTAATTTTATATATTATTTAATTTTATATATTTTTAAAACATTATTGTAAGCCTGAAGTAAAATAGATCCGATATTCATTTTAAAGAATACTGCAGTGAAGCAAAGCCAAACAACCATATTCACAAATTTCCAGCTTCTACAGTTTTAGAACCCTGACTTTCTAGAGCAAAGTAGTAAAAACTAAGCATTTTGCCGTCTTTACTAATAAAATGGGAAGTTAGTCGGTATGTACGGAATTAAAAGTTCAAAAACCACCTTTTATGATGGCTATTCTACGTATTTGCAAACTTTTTGCTATAATAATACTTTAGGTGGAAATTGGAAATGTGGTTTTATTTTATCAAATGAAATGACATTGCTCTTTGTAATTACCATATTTGGTCAACATCATAACAGATTTTTTTGTTTACTCTAAAAAAAATGTTGTAATATGACATAATTATTAATATTGCTAATTGCTATATTTGTATTGGTACACCTACAGACTGCTGCTGAGTTTTGTACTTAAAAAAACAATCTGTCATTTAGCTGTCATGGCCGAAAATAAATAAAAACAAATCACAGTCTCGTTCCAATTACGAATTCGTAAATCGAACGGTCAATTCCTTTCGAGCCCTTCCGTTTGATTAACGCGCGCGAATCACTCACTGTCAACTGTCATGTCGTTGCGCGTCTGTGGCCCATTTGTTCGCTCATTCACTCGCTCATTTTGTAACATCGTTCATGTTACTTCAACACTGAGTTTTATGTACATAATTATGTAGACTGGTATGTTTATCGCGGTTGTTGTTACGTGCTTCACATAATGTTTTTAGTGAGAATAGCGTAAAGCTGTAGTAAGTATATTTTTGTATGTTTGGTATTAAGTAGTTGCTTGCATACTAGCTACTCTAGTGTACCTACATAGAATACATTAAAAACCATTCTACCGAATGGATAATCTTCTCCTTTTTTGAAGTCGGTTTATATACCTTGGAACCATAGAAGATTAAAATACAAAGATGTTTCGAAATAACTCTATTTTTAAATTGTTTGTGCTTGGACTACAGTAGTAGCTCTGCCTTTCGCGTTGTAGGTTGTGGGTTCGATTTCCGTCCAGACATTTATAATAACATAGATTATTCTTCTGTGTCCGTTATAATAACCTAGGCAATTTTTGTAATAAATTTTGAAATTGAAATCGTTGGTAAGTATTTTTAGGAACCAAGTAATGATTCAAATAAAAAAAATACAGACGGACGGCGGATTAACTTTAATCCTTTACAATTTGATAAAAATTAAACATAAAGAAAACCAAAAGGAATCAAATCAAACTTACAACAAACCACAGTTAAATTTAACATGAACTCAGAGTAACTTACTCGTAATCTAACCACATAGGTAAGTACGTAGGTAGGTAGCTCACAATCACCGATAATCCTAACTAAATAGATGTTCACTCGTCGAAGGCTCGTGCGCCACTGGCCTGCAGCTCGCTTTGCGCCCGCTTTTATAGGCGCGCTGTCCCCTATGACTCATCGTCGGACGATATTGCTAACACGGCCTCTCCTGACGACGGGTCGTCCTCGGCCCGCAAGCATGGTAGCAACAGGCAGGACTGGTGCCAGGAGCTGTTGAAGGTCCGGCTTCAGGATCAGCCAGCATCTAGCAGGGGCGTAGACCGCTGAACCCTTGCTGCGGAGTCTGATGAGCTATCCTAGGACTCATCAGATTCACCTTCTGTGAAAGAACGACATGTATAAATACGTGCGCAGTTTCTTAAAACTGCCACTTCATTATTCATTCTCAGTTCATAATCTCTTTCGCTTAATTAATACATCGCACATCAATCGTCATCTCGTAACTCAAGTCTCACAGGAGTCACCTCAGAGACGTCTCAAATAATAATAAAGAAAAAATAGGGCCCCTGATACTTTTCTCCATCATGTCTCGACGCAGCATCGGGTCTTCCACAGACCGTTCTGCATCACCTCACGTCGTGGAGGTCAGCGCACGTGCGTCACACGCGCACAAGCGTCTATCTAAGAGTCTGTCGATGTAAAACACGGGTTAAGTAATAACATCAAAAGCAATTGCCTATTCTTTCATTCATCACACATCCAAGGCCCTCATTCAAAGACGCACACGTAGCTGTTTTTCCTATTTTCTACACAGACGCATATTCATCACCTTTGTGCAGTAACATTCATCATCAGACACAAGATCGTTCATCCTTCCTACATGTGCCTAAACAATTTACTACACGTTAGGAACGCGTCTATGGGGCGAGAGCCCTTTCCTACGGGGCTAGGGCCCTGAGAGCTCTAACACGCTAAAGCGTTCATGAGGCAGAACCCCTACGCATCAAGGACACGTCTGCAAGGCATAACCCCTACGCGTCAAGGACACGTCTGCAAGGCATAGCCCCTACGCGTCAAGGACACGTCTGCAAGGCATAGCCCCTACGCGTCAAGGACACGTCTGCAAGGCATAGCCCCTACGCGTCAAGGACACGTCTGCAAGGCATAGCCCCTACGCGTCAAGGACACGTCTGCAAGGCATAGCCCCTACGCGTCAAGGACACGTCGGCGAAGCAGGACCTCCACGCGTCAGGGACACGTCTGCCAGACCGGAGTCTGTACGCATCTCTGGACATCGATCGCCTCGCCACAGCGCCATACTGCACTGCAGCCTGGGTCTGCCCACAGCTATCGCTCGACAGAGCAGCGTCAGCTCACACCGACCGCTCGGCAGAACGTTGACCACCTCGTAAAGGCCACGTACTCCCAGATTCAGTTTTCCTGTCATACAGAAAGCACAAGTATATTTTCAGTTTTCCTGTCATACAGAAAGCACAAGCATATTTTCAAGCAACTGCCTCTAAATAAGCTGCAGATTGCAAGTTGTTTCACCAATGAAGGAGTTCCGGACCTCGATCATTACCAAAACAACTGCAAAGCCACCGGGTAACTATTATCGAAATAAAAAGGTAGCCAAAAATGTCGAAGCTACGAATAGCAAACTGCTAAATGTCGGATCAAATAGCCATTATGTCGGGGCTGCTGGTATAACTCACTACTACAGAAAAATATTTCATACTTCACCAGGGTCGACTTGCCACACCACTGAACCATAATGTTCTGCGGCAGTCAGTCTTCTTTCCGTACAAACCAGCCAATAGCTCGAGCTCGTATCGGTGATACGGTAACGATCACACGACCTCATAGGGACTGCGCAGTGCGCATCCTGGAGTTCAGCTTCGCTAGGACACGTGTGATCCTATTACTGTGACTACACTGCAGGCTGGGTCTGCCCACAGCTACCGCTCGATAGCGCAGCGTAAGCGCACAGAACGTTGACCACCTCGTAGGGGCAACGCACTCTCAGATCTAACTTCCCTGTGAACAGGAAAGGTTAAGCACGAACACAAAGTCATCACATCACATAAAGTGCAAACCGTCTATTCCGTTTGGAATACTCGTCTTGGTAGACTTGGTTCTACTCGAGAAGGTGTCGAGTCCGACATCTCAATATTTTACGCAAGGCTTTACAATTTGGCCTACAGTTTTCAGTTGTAACCTCTCTGGAATAGACCTGTAGTTCACTCTACCAGTTATTAGTCTCTGTTAATTTAACTTTAATTTGGAAACGTCTAACCATTGTTTCTCAATAAAACCAAACAGAGAATTACCATGAAGTATACACGAAATAATGAGACTAACTGCAAACTTACTAGACACGCTCACTGTGCGGTGTCTCACATCTAATTTACCCAATAACGCCAGCGCGGCGGTATTTATAAAAACAATAGGAACACTTAGCTTACCAACATACCGACGATTACATCGTCTACCTGTTCTCGTGTTACACACTAGCCACTGGTCTGCCCGACATGAGTTCATACGCACTGAGAAATGCGTCTGCTTGGATTACACCTGTACTCGTTCAGAAACACGTCTGCAGGGCCAGAAGTCCAAGGGAAGCATCGCGCGCAGTAAGTAGAAAGTTCGCGTCGCATGCTCGTCCCACCACGCGAAGCGAAACGCCTCACGTATGCCATCATACACACCGCTAGGATATGTGTGATCCAAATAAGTGACTGCAACATAAAACATTCAGATTAACACACACTTAAAATGCAGCAAACCTCTTGGGATACCATTATCTTTTCAAAGGAGTACTGTACTGAGCTGCGGCTTGGGTAGTTTTACCCCGCGCACCACTCAGTAGTTTAAGTTCATAACGGTCGCTTGGTAAAACCTTGATAACACTGTTTGAGCCTCTCATACCAGAGTAGAGTTTACCCGCAGGCTTATTATGTTAACCCTGCAGCAGCGACAGCAGAGCGACGGAAGCAGTAAAGCGACAGCGACCGCCTCGCGATCGGCCTGCCGTACTCCACTCCTCAAACGCTCGGCTTCACCTGACCTTGTCTAATACATCTGAAATCTCACAAACAACGGTTATACGATTGTCAACATGTTTACCTTGATAACTACCACACTAGCAGACTGTTTACTTTAAGCACATCAGGTGTGATGAGATTGTAAAAGCGCTGCTATCAATTAAAACATTGATCGGAACACTATTCATCACAGCTGTTGTTGATCGTCGACTCGAGAGCGTCAAGTAGTCTCGTTAGGCACGAAATCAGATGGTTTCAAGTCGGTTAAGTCAGTACACGTAATATTAGCGGGAGAAAAAGGGTTATTTCGACTAGAGGGTAGTCGAAATATAGTACTGCTCATTGGGATGGGCATGCCTACACGATGACGACTATTTACAGATGCGCTCTTTTGAAAAACAATCGTCAACTGCGTGACCAGAAGGGTTACAATGTCAAACCTTGCAGCGAGCAGAGTGATAGCAGATCGACAGCAGCAGATCGACCGCTTACGCGATCGGTTGCAAGTTGTTACCGTAAATGGTATCACGGAAGGCAGTCATCTGCCTATCGCTAAGTTGTCGCCGAATGCACGTTACCTTTGAACACTAGCGCCACTAGCGACAGAACAGCAATTGGTGGAAACAAATATTGTTCACAGATTGTCCAGCAGAGGGAGACAGTGTTCAGTTGCTGTCGCCTGTTAGCTAATACAAAATTGACGTTAGACTTCTTACTAAATGAGCAGACATTTGGTGTGAGGTCAGTAGTTACTCACCTTTGTTCTCTTGGGACATTGTATCTGAATATGGTCCTTTTGTCCACCACAAAAACATGAGACAGCACCTGCACTTATCTAAGGGTTACCTATTCCACGGATAATAATAAGTGTCCTTAGTTCCTCACTAAGACCAGATACCGCTTGTAAACGCAGCAAAGTACGACACGCGTATTCAGGGTATGTGGTGTATGAGTCAGATGTTTTCTTCATGGTTTCGAACAAAATATTGGCAAAGGCTAATTTACCTGGACAAAGATGTTTACCTCCTCAAAGTTCGACCATGAACGGTCGCGGGTGACCCATTCAGATAGCCAAACCTTAGCATCGTCTTTCAAACAAGACGTGACACGAGTGAGACCCACTCCTACGTGGAGCCCTATATGTGCGCCACGGCGTTCGACGATATGACACATCAGGAACGGGATCGTAATCTATTTGTACGAGAACTGCCTCGACATGCGAGACATGTGCACATAATGTGTGACATCTCGAGATGTGAACGAGGACTTCGTGTACGGTTGTGTGAGCTACCTCGTAAACAATGTCTAGAACTAACACGAGTTCTCAATTTATCAATTTAAACAACAAAACACAAAAAATGACTAACTGTGGGTAGTTGTATTTTTGCTTCCTTTCTGGTTTATAGGCCTTTGTCTGGTTGTTTATCAGTGCAAAGGTAACGTTTTACAGAGAAAAGAAAGAGAAAGCTGTATGTGGACACAGACCTATCCCACTTCTGATTTTAGGAACCAAGTAATGATTCAAATAAAAAAAATACAGACGGACGGCGGATTAACTTTAATCCTTTACAATTTGATAAAAATTAAACATAAAGAAAACCAAAAGGAATCAAATCAAACTTACAACAAACCACAGTTAAATTTAACATGAACTCAGAGTAACTTACTCGTAATCTAACCACATAGGTAAGTACGTAGGTAGGTAGCTCACAATCACCGATAATCCTAACTAAATAGATGTTCACTCGTCGAAGGCTCGTGCGCCACTGGCCTGCAGCTCGCTTTGCGCCCGCTTTTATAGGCGCGCTGTCCCCTATGACTCATCGTCGGACGATATTGCTAACAGTATATAAACTAGAGGGACTTTATTTGCGTAAGATTTTTCATACAAAATTCAACCTTCCGCTGCACCTCTTGGAGGTTGAATTTCAACAAATCCCTTTTTAATACACTTTTAAAAATTAAGATAGACGTACCCTCTAAATTTCAAGTTACAACTACCAGCAGCTTGTCTATTTCTTGTCTATGTATGATCACAATGCCTACGCCGCGAAATGAAAGCAAAGCAAAATGCCTCAAATCGATATCTCTAACGTTGTAAGTGAAGTGTGTGTGACTGACAAATTTTGATTCTTATAATATAATAGTACCTGGATGGCCGAGCTTTGCTCGGGTTTTTTTTTCTGGTTTATCGTGTTTTTTGGAAAATGAAACCTAGCTAGATCGATTTATCGCCCCCGAAACCCCCTACATACGAAATTTCATGAAAATCGTTGGAGCTATTTCCGAGATTCCGAATATATATATATACATATACATATATACAAGAATTGCTCGTTTAAAGGTATAAGATTATAATAGATGGACTATTAGGTTATTTGGCTTTACAGTTTTACAGTTTAGAGCTAGATGGCGCTGTGTGATATTTCCCCCAATATATTCATTTATAACTATATCAATGCTATCGTGCACAGTAATTTGAACAAAGTAAACTCGTTTTGTAATATGAAATATCACAAACAACTTAACTAAAGCACACTAAGGTACAATACACAAGGTTATCGCTACAGTTAATTTGTTTAAAAGAACAATGTGTTGAACAAACGGAGTTTAAGTCGTTTAATAAAGAGATATTTTTTTATACTTTTAGGGTTCTGTAGCTAAAAGGTACTATATGGATAAAGTTGGTCGTGCGCATTAATCTATACGTCCTAGCATGCTCTCTGTCTCGCTCACACACCCCGGTATCCATTGGAAGCTGTCTCTGTCGAAGAAGCACGAAAAATTGGAATACCACCAAGTATGATACGTATAGTGCCAAGTGGTATTTATGCCTACTTCTAATAAATACCTACCTTCATTTCC
This sequence comes from Cosmorhoe ocellata, assembly GCA_963675405.1. Classification (NCBI taxonomy): domain Eukaryota; kingdom Metazoa; phylum Arthropoda; class Insecta; order Lepidoptera; family Geometridae; genus Cosmorhoe; species Cosmorhoe ocellata. The sequence goes on along the minus strand of OY776254.1, from coordinate 1,724,526 downwards.
CTTCTCTTTCCCACGCTATGCGGGGTCGGCTCAATACGTTTTCTTCTTCCATTTCCGTCAATCATCACCTTTCTTACTCATCATTTTTGACACATCCATCTTTATTACCTACCTATGGTTATTATTATATTATTATTATTATTTTTTTGTAACTTGTATCTATTTAGGTATTATATTGGGGCTGGATGATGCTGTGTGGATTGTCCAGCATTATTTATTTTATTTATTATTTATTTATTACAATTTAGCTTTATTTATAGTTCATAATATCCGAGTAAGTTTGTTTTTCTTTTGTGTATGCCACCGTCCTCTACAACTATTGTTTTTTCCTATCCATCCAAAGGTTACCTGGAAGAGATCGCTTTTAGCGATAAGGTCGCCCATTGTTACATTAATTTTAAGTTTGTTTCTCTTTTGTATTTCTTTTTAAGGTGTACAATAAAGTGATATTCTATTCTATTCTATTCTATTCTATTCTATTCTATTCTATTCTATTCTATTCTATGGTTGGTAATTATAAAAAAGAGATAGTCTGAAAGTGGCGCCGGTGACGGAAAAGATGAGGAGTAATAGGTAAGCGTGGTATGGGCATGTTATGAGATGAATGTCATGTGACGAGGAGAGTGTTAAGTATGAATGTGGATGGATACAGGGGTAGAGGTAGGCCAAAAAAGATGGATGGACTGTGTGAAAGATGTATGAGTAAGAAAGGAGTGAGTAATGAGATGACGGATGATAGAGGGAAATGAAAGAAGAAAACATGTTGTGCCGACCCACATAGCGTGGGAAAAAGGCAGGAAGAAGAAGGAGTTTGGTAAATAAATAGGCAGAACCCTCTATCATAGAATGGCTCGACACGTTATATAATATTTTCTTTCTAAATGAGCTTAATATTTTGTGTAAATGGCCACGGTTAAATGAACTCTTAAATTATGAAGGTATGCGTTTTGTTTCTTTTGTGAGTTTATGAGCGCTTAGCATTTTCAGTTTTTTATGGACGCCTTTATATTAACGTTGCTTAAAAGTTTTTGAGTGAGAAGTTGATGTTTTTATAAAATTATATTAAAATACTAATTTCATTTAAAGGTTTTTCAGCGTAATTGGACCTCAAGTTGACTTCCAACTTTTTTGTACCTACTTTTCGTAGAATAACATAAAAAAACATTATTTTTCTTATCTTTTCATTAGTTAAAAAATAAATATTGTTAGACAATTCACATAACACCATCTAGCCCCAAACTAAGCAAAGCTATTAATGTTTGCCCTCAACCAACAACCCTAAAATTTGCCTTTGCGAACAAATTTTATCTTTTTCTTGGTCCGTTCCTATACAACTGACTAAATTCAATGTCTAATTTCTACGCACTCAACTATAATAATTGTAAAAAAGCTATTAATCTTACACTACAAAGTCTATCCTACGATGATACAGAGAAGATATAAGATATTATCAAGTAAAATATATTTTATAAGTTCATAATAGTAACCTAGTTTGTGATTTTCCTAGATATTATAATCAATGTAATTTAATACCATGCACAAATTGTTTCTAACTTAAACAACATTAAACTATAATATGCCTTCATAGTAATAGTAAGTGATTATTTTATAATACAGCACTGTTATCGCCTTAAACACAGGATTACCTAATTCAGGCTCAATTATTTTGCTTAGCTTTATTTAGCCGTTTAGTGCACCTTATGTAGTACCCTTTAACGTATTATGTTTTTTGAATAAATTTTATTATTTTATTTATTATTAACCAGATAACTGATAGACTAAAATTATATGCTTTTGTTTTGTAAATACATACATCTAATACATAATAACACCCAGACACAGGACTAGCATTCGTGTGATGAACACAGATGTTTGTACCAACCTGAAGTATGAAGGGTCAGTAGCTATATTTAAACTGTTTATTTCCATTTCCGTGGCTGAATATTTCACTTGGTTTTAATAGGGCTTGTTCTCATAATTATGAAATAGTTGGAAATTAAATGGACGCAATGTGTAATTAATAAAGTTTTTGAAATAAACGTGGCTCAATCAATTATATTTGAACATGATACCAGTTGTAAAGCTATTTTATTTACCTAACTTTTTTAATTGGGAGTAAAATTTTCATATACCTAGCCATTCTTGTGATTTTTCATTCGTTCGACATGGGAAATTATACAGTACTAGCGTCCGCTCGCGGCGTCGCCCGCGAAGTACCTACATAAAACATAGGTAGCCTATGTTCATCCTGAAAGTTCATTCTACACATTGATGAAAGAATTTTTCAAATCGGTCCAGTAGTTTTGGAACCTATTCAATTCAAACAAACAAACAAACAAACAAACAATCAAATCTTTCCTCTTTATAATATTAGTATAGATTTACAGAAATGTATAGATATAAAACTATTAAGTATCGGTGACAAAAGATCTATCGATACCTAACTCAACTAATCCAGATTACAGCCAGAGAAGCGACAAGACGGCATAACCGAGACGAGTTTCTGAGCTGTTCTTCTCGTACTTGGGTTAGGTTGGAATTGGCACATAGATTCACGGCATGTAACACGTTTCAAAGTGATCCTTGTGATTTTATTGAACAAAATATTTTTCAATTCTATTTCAATTTCAAAACCGCGTTGGTTGCTAAGTTGGACTAATTATGAGACAATTTTTCGATCTCTCGTCTCTTTGACTATGAGGTTTTCGTTAGACATTAACCATACTTATTGTTCTGAGCTTTTTTGTAGTCTTCTTCTTCTGACATGTCACTGTCACTAGTTATTTTAACCTAGTGTGGTAAACTACGTCTGAGAGGATCCTTTCATGCACTTTTTTTTCGTGTACTACCAATATGGTTATTAACAATGTCATTTAAATGGCTTCCATTTTATAAAACAAAATAAAAAAAATAAAAAATAAATATGATCACGACTGTAATCCCCAGGCTCGGTAGATATCTCCTCAGATCTTTAGTTACTTAAATCTTTGAGGATATCTAAAGAGGGTAGTCAGAGGCAAGTCTATCATCATCATCTTCCTGCCCTTTTCCCACGTTATGTGGGGTCGGCACAACATGTGATCTTCTTCCATTTCCCTCTATCATTCGTCATCTCAGTACTCACTCCTTTCTTACCCATGTCATCTTTCACACAGTCCATCCATCTTTTCTTTGGTCTACCTTTACCCCTGTATCCATCCACATTCATATCTAACACTCTCCTCGTCACATGACATTCATCTCTTCTCATAACATGCCCATACCACGTTAACCTATTACTCCTCATCTTTTCTGTCACCGGTGCCACTTTCAGACTTCCTCTAATATACTCATTCCTTATCTTATCCATTCTCGTCACTCCACACATCCATCTCAGCATTCGCATCTCCGCCGCATGCACTCTTTTCTCGTCCGTTCCCTTGGTGGCCCAACATTCAGACCCATACAATACGACAGGTCTTATGATCGTTTTGTAGATTTTCCCCTTAAGTTTAAGGGGCATTCTCGGATCACACGTGGTTCCTGTGACCTGTCGCCATTTCATCCATCCCGCATTTATTCTATTTCTTACATCCCGATCAATCTCACCATCATTCTGTACTACTGAACCGAGGTACCGAAAATCGGAACAGACTGGTAGGGATAAACCATCTAAGGCAATAGGAGTAAAACTAGAGGGACCACCGAAGTCGCAGAACAAGTGCTCGGTTTTTGTTCTGCTGATCTTCAATCCGACACTCTCCAGTTTACCTTGCCATTTTCCCAGCCTGTCAGAGGCAAGTCCAAACATGACATTTGGTACATGCCCACATTTTGCACAATAGTTAGTATTCCGTACGTGACAGGTTGCAAGCCCATCGCCGCTTATAAGAATACTAACCTATGGCACATACCTTCGAATTTTTGGTTCTAGGGTATGCCGGTTTCCTCACGATGTTTTCCTTCACCGTTTAAGAAGCACTGGCATTGCGCACATAAATTTTTCGAATGGAAAAACTCATTGGTGCACGACCAGGTTTGAACCCACGACCTTCGGATCGTGAGGCAGGGGTGCTACCACTACACCACCAGCGCTCTATTTTATATGTAAAAATTAATAATTGGGAATAATTCCTCGCTTTATCACGCACTACGCATAAGTGCACTGTGAGCCGTCAGTGCCCTCCACAGCAATTTTTCACTGTCCCCTTGATGAGGGGGATGACGGGGTAAACACATCGCCTATCCGTTTACCCCGTGGGGTGCTTATCCCAATTTATATACATCATGAGCGTGAGCAATTATCGACAGAGTGTCCCAGGGGTGCCCCAATAGTGCAGTCTAAAGAAGGGCAGTTGCTACACACCGTTTATGTTTCAAAAGCAAGACGAAGATTGTCACGATACATCGTTTATCGTTTTTCCGAGTAGCAGCCCTGGATGCCCGAGCTTTGCTTTTTTTTTGGTAAACGACGTTTTCTAAAAATTAAACCTAGCTAGATCGTTTATGGGCGATAAATGTGGGCCAAAACTACTACTAAATTTCATGAAAATCGTTTCCGAAATTCATACAAGAATTGCTCATTTAATGATGACTACAGAATTCGATAAAAAGTTGCTACACATTTGTTTGTTGTTTGATAACAATGGCTTTATAGATTTCGATCATATTTTGAATACATAAATTATGACCTAAAATATGACCATGAATAGCTTTATGCTTAATACTTATTGTGTACGTAACATGCAAAGTCACGTGCAGAAGCTACGATTAATGAATTATATATTTTGGATATTTATTTTAATTGGTAATGGCTTTGTGACTAAACCAAGGTTCGTATAGTACAAGTTTTGCTTGGCTTGGGGCTAGATGGCGCTGTTAGAAAACTTTGCGCATTGCCTTATATTGCTCACCATTCTTTAAACCTGTTTCACTTCTGGATAAACTCCGTACTGTGTAACCTTAGTACAATCATCATCATCATCTCTCTATCCTTATCCCACTTCATGTAAGGTCGGCACATTATGTTTTTTCTTCTGCTCTCCTCTTTCTAGCGTCATTTCCTCATTCAATCATTTTTTACCCACATCGGCCTTCCAATCCATCAATTTTTTATTTGATTTACTTCTACTATCCACGTGTTATTTTAATAAATCATCGTTGAGTGTACCAGCTGTTTGACTATTACCTGGCAGGCAGTTAAACGGGCGAAAAACTATGTAATTTGATTTCTCCATAGCTTAACGATATACCCTTTCGAGTGGGGCTGTAATAGCGTCCCATAGGACGTTGAAAGAGCTTGTAATGTCCCACTGCCCGAGGACGCCTAATCGGTAATTGCGGTGTACGTATATTGGCCATCTTACCCTAATACTTTTTCGTTTTATTACGAAAGCGAATGAAAATCAGGTATGGAGTGGATTATTTCAGTAACTTTTTTGGTCCTGCCTAATAACATTGTATTGTTATACGATAAGTTTATTAACATTATCGCAGGAATATTTTTCCTATATTTCCTTAGGCACTACCGATTGGTACTAGTAGTAGAGTGAAGGAAAAGTTTACTTTATACATAATGGACACTCTCCTTCAATTTATCAATGGAGAATTAAAGGTTGGAAATGTACTTTTGCCCGTAGCACTACTAGTAGTGCCAAGGGAAAGTAAAAGTTCTGAAGTAAAACTCTTCTAGTTGTGCCAAGCGGTAGTGTCTAAGGAAATAAACAATATTTTTTACAGTTTTATTTAGACAAATATAAATTATGTGTCGTTAATAAATGATTTGTCTAGATCAGTGCATACGCTATATAAAATGACAAAAATAAAATATGGCGGCCGTTAAAATATATTTTCAGTTATAAGTACCTACATTCAGTCGGGTTTTTTTTAATACATGATCACGACTGCAATCCCCAGGCTCGGTAGATAATCTATTCAGATCTCTAGAGATCTGAATAGATTACTTAACTAGTTAAGTACTTAGACCTTCGAGGATTTTTAAAGAGGGTAGTCAGAGGCACGTCCAAACATGATATTTGGCACATGACACAATCTGTGACACACACCTTCGAATTTTTTGGTTCTAGGATATGCCAGTTTCCTCACGTTGTTTTCCTTCACCATTGCACTGGCATTGCGAACATATTTATTTAAAATTTTTGAAATAAATATACTAAGATAAATGATTGATTCAGGCGTGACTTTGCGGAAATCCATTACAAATACTGAAAAGGACGGAAATGTCTAGTACTTTCCCGCTAAACCTATTATATAATGAGGTTGTTAATATTGTTGTGGTTATTGCTCCACCGAGCGCCGAGAGAAAAGTACTTTTCTCTCGGCGCTCGGTGGAGCAACACCAGTGCGGAGCGAGTCAACGGTCCTGAGGATGCTTCGTGGAGAAGCGAAACACGTGTCGAGTTTCTATTTGAGGTGTGGTGTTGGGATTATTAATATTAATAATATTTCTATAAGGCATTTTGTGGGGCTCATTAATATTAATAAGCTTAATTAACAACCTCATTAGATAATAGTTTTAGCGGGAAAGTACTAGACATTTCCGTCCTTTTCAGTATAAATATACTAGTTGAATGAAAACAAACGTAGCCGGTTTGCTGTTGACTTTCTGCAATCATCGAATGTTCAACTGACTGTATCAAAACATTTAATTTTGAACCAATTTACATTTTGTAAAGCCCAGGCGAGCCGGGATTACATGGGATACACAGTTGAACCCCATGTTATCCCACAGGTGAACCGAAAATCGTACCCGGGAACAGATTAAATATTCATGAAATGAAACGCTGAGCTGCCACATTGCTCTTGTGTGGACCATAGACAAAGTCTGAAGCGGGTCATAAACTAAATAAAATTCAAATTCAATAAAACCACAAGAATCGTTTTGAAACGTCTTAAAACGCGTCCACACTAGCGATAAACTGCCGTGATTGTGTCTCTGTACCGTAACAGACACGCGTGACAATTAGACAGATTTTCAAGAAACGAAAAAGCACAGACATTTGCCGTGTCAAATGTGGGCGTGTTTTGGAAGAACACACTTTCGCTCCTAGCTCAGTTAGTAGTAGTTATGCTTTTTGCGCTGTAGGTTGTGGGTTCGATGTCCACACAGGATAAATATTGGTGTGATGAACACTGATTTTTGTTCTGTTTCTGGGTGTTATTATATATTCTATGTTTGTATTTACCTAAAATATTATTATTAGTATTAGACGGGTATTTATCGCGTTTAAATTACCTTATATTTTTTTTAGGTAATTTAAACGCGATAAATACCCGTCTAATACTAATAATAATGTGTTCAGATCGCGTAAGTTTAAAAGTACATATTACCTAAAATATTTGTATAAATACCTAAATAATCTATTAGTTATCTGGTTCCCCATATTGCGAGCTTTGCTTAGCTTTGAGCTAGAGGGCGTTGTGTGAAACGTTCATTAGTATTTGTTTTTAATTTAGGTCTAAAAATTAAGAAAAAGAAGAAGGGAGTCTTACGAAATTATGTGTAGTGTAAACCTTTATACATACTTTGGTGTACTTACTAGAGTAAGCTTCAGTATTGCTTAGGTTAGAGGCTTATAAGCCCTTACAAACCATCATGTTTTTGAAACGTCACATTTCAAGCTTAAAGTAACACTAAAAGTCATGGTACGAATTGTGCGAAAAGCTTGTGGTAAGGCCCCTGGTCGCCTATTGGCTTACACCACACCAGGTAACAGCCGTCCTTGACCCGATTCCCTTGCTTTTGTCACGTGTCCTCAAGATATTCATGAGACAACAAGGGTTACCACTGAATAGTTTTATGTGCTTTGTTTGTTCATGGGGGTGAGATTAATTTGAATGGGGGCCTTTCGACGTGGACTCTATGGGGTTTAGAATATAGGAATTAATTGGGCTTAGTTTCAAGAGGAGTGATATTGGCAGTAGACCCGATCCTAAATTCGTAGATTTTTCTATCATCATCATCAACCGACTTCACCCACTGCTGGGTATAGGCCTCTCTTTGCATATGCCATTGTCCATGGTCTGCTATTGCGTTACGAACGGACGAACGATTATTATAATTCCAAGTTGAGATTTTCCCATTTCAAAGAAATATGTGCGCAGTACCAGTGCTATTAAACGGAAGAATCAAAAATCTGACTAACTAGAGACCAGTACGTCGATTCTGTAAAATTCAAACATCAATTCGCATCTCACATCGCTAATCACTCTCACTTCGCATAAGACGCTTTTTATTTGGCACTTTGAATCGGGTTCGAGTGCGAAGCGAGCGTCGAAGTGACTTGAGAATTACCGTATAGAATGTCACTTCTTACGTCATCTCATACTTTATCTGTCAAAATCTCTCCGTCAATTTAGTTCAACTCACTGACACAGTCGCAAGAGTGGCGCTTGTGTAAATTCGAATTATCAACCGAGTTTTTAAAATGCCAATCAAGAAACTCACAGCGGATTCAGATTCGAAGGTTAGAATGAGGTCTTACAGAATCACACAGCAGAGGAGATATAACCAAATTTGAGGATTACAGACTTTATCATGTTTATTTGTTTTGAAACTACTATAACTACTGAAATGAATATAGTTGAAATAATGGATATGATTTTTCTAGTTTGAATTTTAGTTTGTTCGTTATAAGGTCGGATTTCACAAAAGTATAACAAAATTACAAATATATTAACGTCATGTGAAGAGTGATAGATATGAATGTGGGTGGGTGTATATAACAGTAAGACAGACCCAAGAAAAGAATGACTTTATAAAAGATATGAATAAGAAAATTGTGAGTAATGGAAGAAGGAGACAAGTTATGCCGAACACATCGCGTGGGATAAGGATAGGGAGACAAAATATTAAATAATCATTCAAATTTTTTCCCTTCCAGTTTCCGAGCGAACCCCAAATTCCACTGAACAATCAAGTGCGCTTAAACCGCCCTAAAAAGGAAATTAAACCGACAAAACACGCCACAGCATTTCTTCAACAGCCTTCATAAACAAAATAGTTGACAAATCTCAAACACTCAAAAAGGTCACGAGTAACGACCTTTGGCGACCCTTTTTAATGAACACTCCTAAACATCAAACATAGGGCCAACCTGGGGTCAACAGAGATCCCCATTTCAACTGTGGAATTATCGGGTAGGGCTCAGATCATTATTGTCATACTTTTTAAAGATTTTACCATACCGCTAAGTTTAATTTTTAAAAGTTTAAGAGTTTATTATATACTTAATTTTTTTTTGTTAATACACACATACTCGTAGAATACATAATAACACCCAGACATAGAACAAGCACTACGTTCATCCCACAAATGTTAGTCCTGGGTGGGGATCGAACCCACAACCTACAGCGCAGAAGGCAGAGCTATTGGCGACTGAACTGTGAGGCGTGATTGAAATATAAACAAACAAGCAAACTAAGGGTACATAAAGTCTAGGTAATCCGTTCATTGAACTCATGTGCATTCTGTCTCACGATATTTGGTTGTCTGGAAGTTTTGGAATAACGTTTTTCGGTATTTCTTGTTTCGATATTCCGTGACACAAACCTAAATCTGTACTAGAAAAAAAAGACAAAGCGAATAAAACGATACGGAAAGAGTGAGACGGAAGAGTATTTCCTTTTGAATATTTTATTTCTTTCACTCTGCAAGTCTACGCCCTGCTCTCAGGTCCACTTCAAGGGATGCTTTTCAAAAAGGGTTGAAGGATTTATTCTGTTCCTTTCAGTAAAAGGCCACCCCAATGATAAATCGAGATAACGAGTGTACTTTGTACACTGATTTGATTCTGCGAGCAATTAGAATTAAATAGGGGTGGGTTAATGAAAGACAGATTGACGAGGGGTGAGTTTTGTGAAATTATAATCACAAAAATGTATTTACAAGCAGTTTGTTTCAATAAAGGTAAAATTTACAGTTTTGAGCTTATTCTTTTTTGGTTAATAATATCGAAAAATGTACTGTAAATGCAGTGGGATATATTTGTTTTTGTTTTTTAAGATGGTTTAGTCATGTAGAAAGGATGGATGAAAGGAGATTGACGAACCCGGTGCATAAGGCGAGGCGAGTGTGAATGGGACAGTTGGAAGGGGAAGACCTCGGCGTACCTTCTATTTGATCAAATTGGGGACGTTTTAGAGAAAGGCCCGTACCCTAAACCGACCCTAAACCGACGCGCATATATGAAGAATGTAATGAGAGTGAATAAAGCAAAAGAGGTACCTATGTCAGGATCTAGCAAGTGAAGATCCGTGATCTCTGCCTACCCCGTCGGGAAGCAGGCGTGATTTTATGTATGTATGTATGTATGTTTTAAGATACCTTGCTGGTGAAGCCGCGGGGGGAAGCTCGTAATTGATATTTTTTCTTCAACAGAATGATAAATGAACTTCCCAAGTTTTTTACAAACACACAGCACTTAACTGGAACTTGAAAAGTCCTTAAAAACATTTTCTTTATTGAAAACATTGAAAGCAATCGATCATTTTCTATCTTTACAATAGCTTTGTGATTCAATGGTGAGGGAATAATTGAGATCTTTTTGTAGTGCAAGAGCTAACAGCGTTAATACCGCGGTTAGTAAAATATCGCGGTCTATGCGTCATGTTATGTTAAAACACGCTTACATTTTGCTACAATTGTCACGCGATATTGCCCGTGTCGCGGCAAAACGTCTGTACATTTTCACGAGTTTCGTTTCTCGACGTTTCGACAGGTTTACACACAGTCGTGGTCACGGACAGACTGTGACTGTGTAAACCTGTCGAAACGTTGGGAAAATATGTAAATAAAACGCGATAAATACCCGTTTAATACTAATAATAATGTGTTCAGATCGCGTTTAAAAATATAAATAACACGACTTTGTTTTTTGTATATAGAGTGAGATTACTTGTGTTGTCTCTTCATCTACATTCATATAAAAGGCTCGAAAATAATGGAGCCTTATTTTGCTGCCGGGACTGATGAGATTTTATTGAATGGTAGTTAGACAATAATATGAATATATCATAGCTTATGAATCGGATTTTTTATGTAAAAGCCTTATATTGAACCTTCGGATGTCGCTAGAGGCTTTGCTTCATTATATATAATGTATTACATGCCATATGTAAATAATACTTTCCTTTTATTCATATTCAGATTGTCTATGCTCGTGGAGTTTTACCCGATTGCGAAGGGGGGTTATATGTTTGGATGTATTTATGTATATATGTGAGTTCCTTTGGCTGTCGCTATGGCTCAAACGGCTGGACGGCTTTTGACAAATGAAGTGAAACCCTACCCGGATAAAAAGTAGGCCATGTGTTATTCTAAGTAATAAACTACGCGTTTTCCACAGTTTCATAGAGATCCGTTTAGCAGTTTCAGCGTTATTGAGTAACAAACATCCAAATATCCATCCAAACGTTCGCATATACGAGTATAATTCTTCTTCTTCTTCTTCTTCTTCTGTCAACCTCTGTGGCGCAGCGGGCGAGAATCCACCTGCGACGCAAGAGGTTGCGGGTTCGATTCCCGCCGCGGAACAAATATGTGTACGATCGGCAGAAATTTGTTCCGTTGGTCTGGGTGTTTTCTATGCATAATAAAAAATATCTATCTATGTTATAATGTATTAAATATATCAGTTAGTACCCATAACACAAGCTTTGAGTAGCTTACTTTGCGGCTATATGATTCTGTGTGGATTGTCCAGATTTATTATTATTATTATTATTAGGTATTATTCTCATCGAGTTTAACCAGTGTGGTGAAAGGATTAAAATGCGTCTCAGAGGCTTTTTTTAGGATCCAAGACATGTCGGTTTTCTCACGATGTTTTCCTTCACCGTTTGAGAGTACCTACTGGTATACTCGTATAACTTGTATGGTATAGCGCAAATACATTTTTCGAACAGAAAACCCATTGGTTTACGACTGGATTTGAACCCACGACCTAAGGATCCGAAGGCTAGACCACTATACCACCAGTGCTCTCCACCAGTTTATAATACTATCTATATGAATCCCTATTTCCCTTGGTCACGGCATCACGCGTGAACGGCTGGACCAATTTTGATAATTATTTTTATAGTGTCATTGTTTTTTTTGTTCTTTTAAAGAGCAGGTTCTTATGAAAGAAAAAATCAATATTCAGAGTCAAGACAGGAAAACGTCAGTCAGGTGATCTTGTACATAATATTAGTAGGAATAGCAGCATTATTAAGTGCAATATAAAATGTCGCATACAACTAGTTTCAGAGTTTTGTGGTCGCTCTCACTAAATCACTAAAAAAGATACTTCGTCCGAAATTGAATGGTTCGATTATAGATACGTCACGGAAGGTTCTATGAAGGTTCTACGGTCAATTTGTTGAGGCCTTTCGCGTTTGTTTGCTCTGTATCATAACGAGATCTGAGTGATTGCGGAACTCTTGTTGCAATATACTAAAATGTCTATCAGCAACAGATTACGTTATTCTAATAATTATAATCAATATCCAAGGCAATAAACCAATGATATTATACCTAATCATTTTATGGCAATACCCAACACCATAAGAAATACCATCTATGTTCTAATTTATATTTCAATTCGTCTGTTTTTTAATTTATTTGATTAGTAATAAATGATTGATTCAGGCGTGACTTTGCGGAAATCCATTACAAATATCATAAGTTTATGATACTTTTCTTTCGGCGCTCGGTGGGGCAACACCAGTGCGGAGCGAGTCAACGGTCCTGAGGATGCTTCGTGGAGAAGCGAAACACGTGTCGAGTTTCTATTTGAGGTGTGGTGTTGGGATTATTAATATTAATAATATTTCTATAAGGCATTTTGTGGGGCTCATTAATATTAATAAGCTTAATTAATAACCTCATTAGATAATAGTTTTAGCGGGAAAGTACTAGAAATTTCCGTCCTTTTCAGTATTTGATTAGTAATCTTAAGTAACTTATGTAATTGGTTTCTTAAAATCGTGTAAGTTACTGTATAAATAAATAAATAAATAAATAAAATAAATAAATTAGGAGTAATCCTACTAATAAACTGTCCAATGTGCGTTTTGCTTGTGTCGTATGACGGGGTATCGATCTCGCCCGGTGATTCTTAGGACCCCTGGCCCCGGGGTGGTTCCATCTTCCCTCATTGACGGTTCCAGTCCCGGAGCCGCCGGGAACTTGGGGCCTGTAGTTAATTGTGTCTGTCATGATGTGGGGGGTTTGGACCTAGTCCCACCACGTTGGTCCAGTGCGGATTGGTGGGCGGGGCGCCAGAGCCTCGTTTGCTGGTCGGCAGGGTGTACCACGGGCCGGTGAGGTTGGCTTGGGTTCCGAGAAGATGTTGTATAGAACCCCTTACACCCCTACTAACTACTACAAACTACTACTCGTAGTAGCGCGCGAGATCTCAGTTCATGTCCACAGTCCGCATTTGTATTCACGCCCTAAAGTTTTTGGATACACTTTATGTACCTACCTACTAAATGTATAGGTGTAATCCTACTAATATTACAAACGCGAAAGTTTGTAAGAATGTAAATGAATGAATGTTTGTTACTCTTTTACCTTGAAACGGCTGAACAGATCTGGATGAAATTTGGCATAGATATAGATAATAGTCTGAAATAGCACATAAACTACTTTTTATTTCGGAAAATGTACGGTTCTTGTGGGTGAGATTTGTTTTTCTTTTTCAAGGTACCACGCGGAAGCCGTGGGCGGAAGCTAGTTGAGCAATAATTTTATGAAAATACATGAGTTACGTCTTTGTAAAATTAAATAACTAATTTATATTCGTAATAGGTACCTAATCTTGCGTTAAACTCAAACTCAATATAACTTTATTCAGTGAAATCACAGGGATCATTTTGAATCGTCTTACATACTGGGTGAGTTTAGGTTCCAATTCCAGTCCTATCCCCAGTCCGAGAAGAACTGACAAGAAACTCGCTGGGCCCTAGCGCTTTTTTGTATGATCCTTGTTAATTACTCACTACTCGTTACTCGCTCCCACATCGTTTATCTGACGCCCGAACCCCAAGCTCTTTGTCTTATATTATATCACAAACCTGACATTTTGCGGTGGTGCCCTCTGCTTTGTTTTGCTAGGATAATGCATGGAAATTAGGTGCTTATTCCTGGAGTGACCTATAAAACGCGATGAGCTCAATTCTGATACAGAATCAGTGGAGTGAGCTTCATGAGCGAGACTTTGTCACGTACTGGGATGGCTCAAGGCATAATCTATAGGATATTACAGTTATGTGAAAGCGTGAATCTTTGTAGATTTTCCTTATGCGCACATACAACGCGATTTAGCCTTAAACTAACCAAAGCTTTTATAATGGAAACTTGATACCTGATATTTTGGCAAAATTTAACACCAGTACAAGTTAGCTTAGACGATTACTTAGTGATATTTTTTTTCAAGCGTCATCATCATTATCTTCCTGCCCTTTTCTCACGTTATGTGGGGCCGGTATAACATGTGATCTTCTTCCATTTCTTTCTATCATCTATCATCTCAGTACTCACTTCGTTCTTACCTATAACAGCGCCTTCTGTTCTTTACAGTTGGCATTATGCTGAGCCTCGGCCATTTCGCTACTGCAGCACACTAGTTCACCTACTTATTATTATTATTTTATTATTTCATGTTAATTACTTTTTCAATGTTTTGTTTAGTGCTTCTATTTTGTAACTGATCATGTATTTAATTTTCATATTTGTTCATTTATATTGTGTGTATTGTGGTGGCGAATAAATGATATGTCTATGATATGTCTATGTCTATGTCATCTTTCACAGTCCATCCATCTTTTCTTTGGCCTACCTCTACCCTTGTATCTAACCACATTCATACCTAACAATCTCCACAATCTCCTCGTCACATGACATTCATAATTTTTTTTCAAGCGTAAGCTAACATTATTATGTTACCTAATTAACTTAGTTCTTGTCTTTTTCTTTTCAGTATTTTTCTATTCATTATGTTTTTTTATTTGAAAAGCCTTCAACTTACTTTGTATCATGTTATTATTAGGTATATCTGCGGAAACTTGTAATTAGCCATCAACAAACATGCTCTGGTCTATCCAGGCAAGTTCTATAATGTCCATCTGAAATTTTTAAAACAGCTAGGTTAAGTAAGTTAGGGTAAGTTTCTCCAAAATTGTAAAAATAAAATAAATTTTGCAATTGCCATTACTAATGGCGACTTGGTTTTTTCTCGATTGCCACCAGTGGAGGCAGCTATGGTGGTGGCAACTGGGAATAGACGCAGACGCCTGCGATACTATAACAGAGCTGTGAAGCCAGTATGGCAAAATTGTAGACAAAAATACATGTTCATCTATCTTTTCACGAAAATTCTTTGATAAAATTAATAACAGCTAAAAGTTTTTTGTGAGCGTTCTTGCGAACTTAGATGCGTAATATGTTACGAAATATTATGAAAGTAGGTTTATGCGAACTACCTACTTACAGCACGACTACAAAGTCAGCGTTGTATAAAAATATGTAAGTAAAGAGCTATAAATCACAGAGGTATAGTATTATAATATGCCATCTTCGTCATTGTCATGCGAGTATAACAAACGGGTTTGGGTGACAAAAGAAAATAAATGTATCTTGTAAGGCGTCTCGGAAAGCTATTGCGTCTATTTCCGTGAATGATTTAAATATTCAGCTGGATAAAAATAAAGGAATAGAACATTAATAAAAATAATTTAACATACGTCGTACAAATGCCTACAACAATATGGAAAGCTTTGCATCGTAGCACATTGCCCATCATCTGTCGGACAAAATACTCATAGATTAGGAAAAAAACTTTAACCTTAAAACTTTTTTGAAAAAATTGACAAAATTTCTATTGTCCTCAACTTTCAATTTAAAACCACATCCAAAATATCATCCGAGTCTTTACTGGTTTAGAAATTATCTAAAAGAAGCTCGTCCCGCGGTTTCACTCGTATTGACTTACTATAACGGAAATCGGATGAGTAGTTTTACTTAAATCACTTGCAAACTTACAAAGCTACAAACATAACCTATAAATCATATCTATATCTATATAAGAGCTTAACCTGACTGACTGACTGACTGACTGACTGACTGACTGATTCATCATCGCTGAGCCGAAACCACTGAAGCTAGAAAGCTGAAATTTAGAAGGTGGTTTCCTTTTATAACAAAACCACCCACTAAGGCGGGATTTTTGGAAATTCCACCTCTAAGGGGGTTAAAAAGGGTGAAAACGTTAGTATGAAACTTTTTAACGCGTGGAGCGATTTTTATGAAACTTTGTTTGTGCACTGTAAATACAAAATGAATGAATACGTGTTTCAGGATTTTTCAATATAATCTTCAAAAAGGGGTCAAATGTGGGGTCAATGTTTGTATGGGATTTTTATGAGTTGTGTGATGTGTTTGAAACTCAGTTTAGATACTTTAAGTGAACGAAGTCGCGGGCGGGTCAGCTAGTTATAGATTTAATACGTTCTTGAATGTAAGGTGCCGTAGCGAGCACAACTCTCCACTTTCTGAGATCCGCGGTCTCTCCAGCAATGGCTTAGACTCTTACACACCGATAGCAGTCAGATTGCGATGGTCTCGCGATGGACGACAAACGTGGACCGCCGGAGCCTCGTGTCCTCGTCACCTAATTTGAAACTGAGCTGACATCCGACCTAAATAACCCAATTTAAGGCCCAGAATACTCGTCACACTATTCCTTACGTAAAAGTTACAAAAAAAAGTGACATAGGTCCGTATAGCAACGCGGATCTCCGCGGAATCAGACATAGCACGAAGCGAAATACCCAAATGACAAGTAGAGTGCGGCATGATAATATGGCTGCTCTGAATTATATAACAAAAGCGACAATTTATAAAAAACATAAATATGTTCAAGTAAATAGCTTATTTCAAAAAAAGGGCTGGGTTGATTTGTTTCAAATTAACTGATTTATATTCATGTGAAATAGAAATTCAAAATACCTTACTGTTCTGGATAAATTAAGGAATTTCTGAATTTTCAGAGGTGTTTTTGACGTGATTTTTAACCAAGGTTTTCTAACTAACTCGTGTTTTAGCTCCGGTTGATTTATCACTTATATCCTTGAGTATCGTGTAGTTCAATTTCAATGTAATCTATTAAGCGGTAATAGAATGATTAGGGTTGCAATACTTGCAATTTTCAAAATGCTGGGCCTTAACAAGACAAAACTCACCTTATCAATTCGGTAAAGGAAGGCCCTAATTCGACGCCTTGGCTTCGCTCCAAGCTGCAGCCCGCGAGTAGCTCGGAGTTACAGCCGCCCCAGTTCTACTTATTATGCGATACTCCATGTCGGATTAGTTCAACCTAGGCTCAAGGCGCGATCAAACTGTTAAGTTGCTAGTTGGATGAAACTGAGCTGAAATTTTAGGTATTTATATTTTTCAATCACAAAAATTGGAAAGTTTGTAAGAATTCATAGCAAATGGAGATCCGTGGTCTGTGCTTGCCCCGTTGTTGTATAAACAGGTGGTATGTAAAAATTAGAAGAGGTGTTATAATAAGAATAATTTAAAATATTTTGTTCGAACAGTTTAGTATTGGCATTAATTGTTAAGATTTGAAGGGCAAGCATAAAGAGGCAAAGAAGAGAGAAAAGAGGCATATAAACAAAATAAATGTTTATAATCGGCAACACGCGTGTAATAACATAATATAGTTTACGGTAGCCATTTACCATCAAAATTAGTCTCTATTTTTGAATTCTGTATAAAATAGTCAGAAGAGAAAGCATGTAAATAATAATTATCTTTTCTATTCGTCAGAAAAAGAGCCACGGCTTAGCAAAATGCCTTGTCATTGACGGTTAGGTAGGCTCAGTCAATTACACTTTTCTCCCTTTTTCCTTTCTCCTAGCTTCTTAGTCTTTTTCGCTTGCTCGCTTCGCTCTCAAGCACAGTCATCTATTCTCACACTCTGACTGTTCAAATTAAAAAGCGACCTAATCTATTGCTTCTATAAAGTCTACCGTATAGCTTCCTAGGCTTAATTTGAAGTAAACGGCTCGGAATCGATAGGCTGCAGTGAATTGTGTATTCAACTTTGTTTACACTGCAGCACGGTTTAAATGACAACCTATATCTTGCAAATTGCTTCTTGAATTGAACCTCTAAACTGGCATTAGGCATTATTCATGTTACACCCGTGCCGTAGCCGGGACGACCCCACTTTACCAATTTGGACTTTATTTAATTTTGTAAGGGGATTGAGTTTATTATCAGCAACTAGATCAGTGGGCTATTATTTCCCGAGTCATCGTAAGGTCATTTTACGCTTATACCTACTACTAACACTATATAGACAGTCAACTAACTTATTTCTATAATCTATCTATCTATGGTTGTTGTATTTTGGATAGGTATTTGACATCAACAATACTATAGAATTGATGTCCATATAGAAGTAATCCAATATCCAAAAATCACAGATAGAATATAAAAACCGACCGTTAGGCTGTGAAAACGCTTGTTTAAAAAACGGACTGAGGTTGTAAAAATCTAATAGATAATGAACAAGACAGGAAGGGGATGAATGAATAAGAACTCTTTTTAGTACTTATATAATTTTAGAAAATATAGTACAAAGTGCAATCAAACTAAGTATATTAAAGAATACTCAGCTAGTTTAATAAAATACTCATAAGAAACCCGTCAAAGCCAGGAACAACTTCAACAAAATACAGCATTCAAGGAAAACAGCAAGCCCGCTGGCGAATGTCCAGATCTTCAGATAAGAGTTCAAGTATAATAATCATAATTTTGCTAAATGGACACACTTTCGCGTTAGGTTTGATAAGACGCTCGATTCGGGTAATGAGCTTCTCGGGGCTTTAGTTATGGACCAGACACTGGCCAAAAAATACGCGAGGCCAACTGTCATTACCGTCTTCTTCTTCTTCTTTGTTTATAGCATCTGTCTATTTTGAAATCAATGTAGTCAGGATTAAGTGTTTAAATTAATATTGTCAATGTCAAAACGTCAGTCAAGTTGTCATGTCAATTTAAACCCCCGAAATCAGTGATCTGTTATGTAATATTTTCTCTGTGCCCTAAAAGCAAAAAAAGTTATTCGCCATTTTGTGGCGTCCTTTTTGGATTTGAAATTTGTCATAGCGTCATATGTACCCAGTGTGGAACCGCGCCGACCGGACCGAACCATCTGCTGCGTCCCGCTCTACCTATGACGTTGCTATACGTGTCCCGACTGCACTTCGCCACTAAGCCTACTGACCTGGTGGAGTACATGAAGGTGAAGACCAACGTCATATTGAGGGTGGAGAAGTTGCATTCGCACAACAATGTGAGTTTCAATTCATTTGTTGTGCGAGTGCCGACTTCAAATCTCGCCCTCTATATGAAAGAGGATTTCTGGCCGAAGGGTGTCATATTTCGGCGATTCCGTGGAAGGCTCGGCGACACCCCCCCACTTCCAGCTCCCAATAATTAGTTTATTATATATGTATGTTAGACTGTAAGGTATATATTTTATATGGGCCGTAGTTTTTAAGTATTTTCCATCTTGTACACTTAGACTTATGTTGCCTGAAATAAAGTTATTATTATTATTATTATTATTATTATTATTATATTCTACTACTCAAGCCCTTTTATTTGTTACCTTTGTTGAGGGAGTTGTGAAAAATATGTAATCCGTCATTTTGCAGCGGCGGCCATCTTGAACCGATTTCCATCAAGCATAGCTAAGAACACTCCCGACTTATCAACCAAAAAAAACATAATCAAAATCAGTTTATGCGTCCGGGAGCTACAATGCAACAGACACACACACTCTGACAGACACGTCAAACTTATAACCAAGGACCTTCTACTAGTAACTTCTAACTAAGTAAGTTCTACGTCAGTAGATAGAATGTCTTTGCTTACAACACCCCGTGGGTTAAATATGAACACAATGATTTCTCGCACGCCAAGTCACTCACGATAGTAACCAGTATTATACACTTGAATTGTACGTCTACATTCAGGCGAGGCGAGCTTAAACACTCTCCAGGGATGCCTATTGTCTCACAGTGATAAATTGCGTGCCCCATTCGGTACGTCACCGCATGCTACAGGGTGATACAATGCGCGACAAATGGCCGAGTGGGAGCGATCGGGACAAGCCCGAATAGCCGATGTTTGATTAGTTTCCAGAGCGAAATGTTCACTCACTCCCTAATTGTTCACTCTTTCAACTTTGTCATCAATTCTATATTTTTTATTCTTCGAAAAACAAACAATACTTACTGCTAAATCCTAACAAATCGAGACTTATAATTTACTTACCATTAACACGTTTTCGCTTATGATAATTATACTTTCTAGTAGCATGAAAAAGAAGTAAAATTGTGAAAAACTATGTGGTCATGGAGGTATTTCACTGCTTTGAATTGTCGTTATAATTAATTAATTCGAACTATAATTGTTCATTATTTATCAAACTGAATTGTCCTTAAAGCTATACTTTAAAAAAAATTGTAGGTTGTAAATTCGGCTGTATTTTATTTATTGCTGTTCGTTAATCGATATCTGTTGACGATTCTTGATTAATAAAGAAAAATCTCCAGATGTTTTCTTTAAAATTTCTGCAAGATTGCTCCTTTTCCGTAAAACTAAAGCCATTATTGAAACATATCATACCGAAACTTTTTGTGTACGATAGGTATTACTTTCGATTCTCAGGTATAACTTTCGATTCTTAGTATACCACAATAGGTTATAATTTTATAATTGAACTTATAAATACATTATTTAGAGTATATTTTTTGTTTTTTTTTTGTAATAAACATTGACACGCTGGGGATAATATAACGCAACGGGAATATTATTCCCACTTAGTCAAAGCTAGAAACAACCTCAATTTAATTCATTCGCTTTGGACTACATTCGTCTACGGCTGTGAAAGTTATAATTTGAGTGAAACAACTAACTCTATATGGCTCCGTTTGACCCAGAGCAAGTAACTAAACAAATCCCACGCTCAACTCGACGAGTAAATACAAACAAAACACAAACACCCTGTACAGTCAGGTGGAATGAACTCGGCTAAGTGTGAGTCTTACCTTGATACTGATGCTAGTGTTTATAATACAATTAATCATAACTCTATACTCTACTAGCTTCTGCCCACGACTTCGCCCGCGTGGTACCTTGAAAAACAAAAACTAATCTATCCCACGTAGCCTACGTGCTATTCTAGACTATAATTTAACTCTGCGTCAAATTTCATCTAGATCCATTCAGCCGTTTCAGCGTAAGAGTAACAAAGAACCATACATCCATACATAAGTATGTATAGCGACTTTGTACGCGTTGGGTAAGTACCTAACGACCTAGCTGTTACAAAGTCGCTTGTAACAGCTAGTCTATACTAATATTATAAAGAGGAAAGATTTGATTGTTTGTTTGTTTGTTTGAATTGAATAGGCTCTGAAACTACTGAACCGATTTGAAAAATTCTTTCACCAATGTGTAGAATGAACTTTCAGGATGAACATAGGCTATATTTTATGTAGGTACTTCGCGGACGACGCCGCGTGCAGAAGCTAGTTTATTAATAAAGTCAATTAAAGGAATCGCTAGCAATTCAATAATGTTCAAACTGGTGCTCAGGGTAGCCGTAAAAAGTGGTGGATGGCGGCGACATCGCTGCCGGCGCATTTTCAGAATTATCTCTAACTACTTTGCTACACTCTATCATTTTGATGTGCACTTTATGTAAAACGACATAGCATTTTTGCGATTAATTCAGTTTTACTTCCTTATTTGCTCTATGAACGTAATTTAGTTGTTTAGACATACAGGATGTTACCAGACTACTTCCGAAAACTTCAGGGATTAAGTACCTAGTACCTGGGCGACCGAGCTTTGCTCGGTTTTTTTTGGGTAAATAACGTTTTCTAAAAATGAAACCTAGCTAGATCGATTTATCGCCCCCGAAACCCCCTACATCTAAATTTCATGTAAATCGCTGGAGCCGTATACAAAATTTGCTCGTTTAAACGTATAAGATATAAACAACTTTTTCTAAGAAACCAACACTGTACGCGCGAAGAATAATTGCTGTTTCATACATTTTAGCCAAGTAGGTATTGAGAGCGCTGGTGGTGTAGTGGTAGCACCCCTGCCTCACGATCCGAAGGTCGTGGGTTCAAACCTGGTCGTGCACCAATGAGTTTTTCCATTCGAAAAATTTATGTGCGCAATGCCAGTGCTCTTAAACGGTGAAGGAAAACATCGTGAGGAAACCGGCATACCCTAGAACCAAAAATTCGAAGGTATTTGTCATAGGTTAGTATTCTTATAAGCGGCGATGGGCTTGCAACCTGTCACGTACGGAATACTAACTACTGTGCAAAATGTGGGCATGTACCAAATGTCATGTTTGGACGTGCCTCTGACTACCCTCTTTAGATATCCTCAAAAGATCTAAATAACTAGAGATCTGAGGAGATATCTCCTGAGCCTGGGGATTACAGTCGTGATCATATTTATTTATTTATTTATTTTATTTTTAGGTATTGAACAGTGATCTGTTATAGTTACGAAAGTAATAATTATCTCTATGGTATTGAACTTTTGCATGGAACAGCTGTTTTTTTCGCGCTCACAGTGTTTCTTAGAAAAAGTTGTTTATATTGATGGGTAATTTAACCCCCAGAAGTTTTCGGAAGTAGTCTGGTAAACACCCTGTATAATAAGAGCCGTGTCTGTAAATTTGATATTTTCAAATAAAAATTACTATTACCTAGACACGCTAATTAGCCCAAAACAAACGTTTGTCTGTTTGTCTGTGTGTTTGTGCTCGCTAATCTCTACAACGGCTAAACCAAATCGAATGCAGCTTTCACAGGATTTGACAGGATAAAGAATGAGTACCTATGTCAGGGGGAGTCTGAAAGTGGCGCCTGTTATTTAAAAGATGAGGAGTGCTAGGTTAGCATGGTATGGACACGTGATGAAAATCATGTCACCAAAAGAGTTAAGAGTTTGAGTGAGGCTGGGTGCGCAAGTAGAGGAAGGCCGAAAAAGAAATGGTTTATGTGAAAGATGATATAAATATAAGAGGAGTAGATTCAGAGTTGACGAATGATAGGAGTGAGTGGAAGAAAAAAACACGTTGTGCTGATCCCACTTAAATAAATAAAAAAAACTTGAGAGGTGTCAAGGGACACCCGGATGGAACGAAGTTCCTTTCCTTGCTTTCTATGAGAGAGAGAGAGACAGACAGAGAAACATGCGCACGCCGCACGGCTTACAACTATAGCAAAGTGTCGTGCCAACTTTTCGTGAGAATTTTTTCCGTCCAGCCCCCTTTCACAGCGCGCGATAAAAAACTTCGTTCCAAAAGCAGGAGAATGATGCATCGTAAAAACTCACGACACAACATCGCATCGTATTACGGCGTTAGAACGTACCGTGTCGTAAATATGAAAATGACTGTTCATCACAGAACCGCTAATTTTCATTTCAACAGTATCACAAAACAGGCTTTCATAAATATTGATTTGGACGCTATCACACGACCACAAACTAATAAAGGCTATATTCGCGTGCGCCAATGTGAGGTGAATTATGAACGATGACCAATCAGCAGACTCCCTGAGGTCTGCGGTGAGTTGCATGGATCATTTGGATTGGCTTATATTACCTAAATATTAGTATTTACTAGCTTATAATGTTTGTTTAATGTTACCAAATGATATTTCCATGAAATTGCATTGATTTCTACACTCTTTGTCCGTAGTACGGTAGTGGGCTGGTTTTATTTTTTTTAGATTATGCAACTAAAATTTTATAGACCAGTGTTGCTGTTTGAAAAGTAAATATTATGTAACATGTTAGGTTTAAAGAACTTTATTTCTCATAAAAACTTTACAGTTTACTTAGAATGAGATAAATTTAAACAATAAATGTGTACTAAATCTAAGTTTAAGTAGGTAAATAACTCCTGAGCTTAAATGATTAATTATAACTATTGTGTTATAAGTATAATAATGTTATGTTTATTTATGTAATTTGTTTTGCTATTCTATTGAGCAGACATGTGCCTTCAACATATTTTTGTACGTATTAATGCTTTCACATTCTTTAATGGTATTTGGTAAATTATTAAAAGTACGTGCTCCCTCTGAAAGAATCGTCTTTTTTCCGTAATTCGTACGGGTATGGGGTAATTTTAGTTTAATTTTGTTTCTTAGACTATATTTAGTTTCTCTTCCTATATGTTGCTCCTTTTTATATAGTATTATGACATTTGGTACATGCCCACGTTTTGCACAGTAGTCAGAATTCCGTACGTGGCAGGTTGCAAGCCCAGTGCAACCTAATAGGAAGACACTTCAAAGAAGAAACCAAAATTACAGCGTAAGGTAATTTTCTAAGAGCCGTCAAGCAATGAGGTGTCTCATCTATCTAAGTAGCTCATCATTATCTCCCTGTCCTTATCCCACGCTATGTAGAGTCATCGCAAATTCTTCTTCCATTTCCCTCTATCACGCGTCATCTCAGTATCTAGGTACATAATATAATTTTGCACACAGTCCATTCATTGTGTCTTAGGGCTACTTTTATTTATTTATCTACATTAATATCTATCGCTCTTCTCGTCACATGACTTTTATCCCTTCTCATAACTTGCCTATACCTAAGGATTTAAGACGTGAAAAACAAAATGAATGCGGGATGGATGAAATGGCGACAGGTCACAGGCACTACGTGTGATCCGCGGATGCCCCTTAAGCTTAAGGGGAAAATCTACAAGACGATCATTAGACCTGTCGTATTGTATGGATCTGAATGTTGGACAACTAAGGCGACGGATGAAAGAAAAGTGCATGCGACGGAGATGCGAATGTTGAGATGGATGTGTGGAGGGACGAGGATGGATAAGATAAGGAATGAGCATATTAGAGGAAGTTTGAAAGTAGCGCCGGTGACAGAAAAAATGAAGAGTAATATGGTTGGCGTGGTATGGGCATGTTATGCGGCGGGAGGAAAGCCATGTCACAAGAAGGGTGATGGATTTGAATGTGGATGGATACAAGAGTAGAGGTAGACCCAAGAAAAGATGGATGGACTGTGTGAAAGAAGATATGTGTAAGAAGGGATAACTACTGAGATGACGGATGATAGGGGAGAGTGGAGGAGAAGAACCTGTTGTGCCGACCCCATCTAGTGGGATAAGGGCAGGAAGATGATGATGATGATGACCTAAGGATTTAAGATTCCTTCTTTACCCGACTGCAAAACGAAAAATTAGGGTAATGTGTATGAAGTTATGTGTGTCACATCACTTAGAGAACTTTAAATCGAAAGCTTATGATTTCCAATAAACACCACTTGGAAACATTTTAGGTGATATCTATGTGCCTTGTGCATGTGAAAAGGCACTGGACTGGGATATAATTGCGGGTATCCAGTCACGGCCGGCTCGGGGGAGCGCTGATTGGTAGGTACTGACTGCTCATGCATCATTTGCATCTCATCAATGATTAGTAGAGAATCAAATATCTATTGCATTGTGTATTATTGTAGGTACACGTAATGATAGGTATTAATTTACCATATCTCGTTTTAGTATTTATCATAATACTAGATGGCGCCACAGGAAAAGTTAGAACGCGCTATTGTTGTGTTGGCATTAGAATTTTAGCGAGAATAGAATTAGCACGTGGGTTTTTTATTAGATTTAATAATATCGTTTATCTATGCGTTTGTGGACACTAATTTTCGCAACGGCTGAACCAAATTGAATGCCGTTTTCACTAATGTATTGAGTATTGTAAACTTCGGCTTTGTTTAATCGAAATCGGTTGAGAAATAAAAAAGATAATTATCTATTCGTACAGCCCCAGTCACAGAATATTAAAAATAATCAGACGCGTACGTAGTTGCGGGTATTAACTAGTCTATAACATATTTCTAGGATATTAAATGTACAATTGTTGTCCACCAATATTTATTATTATTATTATTATTGTTAAAGGCATCCGTCTCTTTTGAGATTAATTTTGCCACTGTCGATTGTTTAAATTATTAATATTGTCACACTTTTCGTAACGCTTTATCCAGTTAACTCTCCAAGTCGAAGTTTTACATCAAAAACTCAATGTTCTTTTCATTACACTATATTCGTATAATAATCGTAAAAGTGTTAGCAGAACGATACCTTTAGCCGTACACATCAGAATTCCTCTCAAGAAACGAAAATAGAGGTTTAAATGGACATTGTCGCATCGTGAACGGTAGTTTGGCATTGTCTAGGGTCGTGGCATAGACTCGATTACTATCGCTTATAGAAGAGGCACTTTTATTTATTTATTTATGGGAAACCAACCGTAGAAGATAGCATTACGTAATTATAACAGAAAACCGATCATAGGTTTTTACGAATAGAAAATAACAAACTTTTTGTGACTTTAGAATATATTAATAACAATTTAGGATAAGTAACATTTTTAGGAAAAAAACTATTTATTCATAAAACGGCAAGGCGTTCATGGCGGTCAAGTAATGAAAAAATTAACAGTATTGCCAGAAAATTATTTCGTAATAATAGTGGGTATTAACTGGTGTATAAGTAGGAATTTTTTTTGATACATTATTCCCTACTAGTATCAATGTGACTCGTTGGGAATCCATAGAAAAATTGGCTTGATTATCTCTTCTTTTGGACTAGGACGTTTTTACTCAATATAATATATTTTATCGTTATTTTAAAAACTTATTTAACCTTGATCTTAGAGATCGTCTTTCATTCAAGTTAATAGCATGAAGATGGAGCAATGAAAGATTGGTTAATAATAAGTTATTTCACGAAGGGTACATTTAAAATTAAATATTTTACGAGATAAACAAAATTCTTTGTTGCGAACAATGACGTAAGTGAGATGATGAAACCGTTGAGTAGAATAATAAGCCAGTGGTAGTGTTGACTTACTGTTAAACCTAGCATTAACATCAAAAATACCCTCAGAAATCAGATTTCATACATCTAAACCATAAACCCAAGAGGTTCCCTGTCACATCTGATAACGGCGTGTCACATCTGACGTTTCTTCTTTGCCGGCATTCCAGTCACGTCCTCCCGGGGCAAGGGACGCGTGAAAATATTACCGCGTGACAGATAAACATGGTACCCTTGATTTGTTTCTGTCACTGTCTGTTGTACGGCGAGTGAGCGGAAGCGGTATATTAATATTACTTTTTGTTTTCCATACGGACCCACGGCACAATTCAACTAGTTGTGCCGTCTCGGTACTTTTGATTCCCGTCTATACAAATAATTGGTCCGTTGTTTTATTTTATGTGGATGCAATAGTATGTGATTGTTTCTTATGATGTCAATTTTAACTGTTTTAAATTAAAAATATTAAAAAATTGTGCTATTGAACGGAAAAACACATGGAAGCATTAATTCAGGCAACTAAACCCGCGAAACTCTACACCAAATTTTATACATCAAAGCTCAGTTTGAAAGCTGGTGAAAAGCACTAATTGTCCAATGGTGTTGGCTCTGCCTTCCAACCCTATGATCGTTATTGTTTGAAAAAATACTTGCATTATCTTAAAAGTGTAATTACTGATGGATAAATAATTAATAAGATATATTAGGACTGTCAAACGTTGTAGGAAAACATCGTAAAGAAACTGGCTTATCAATGAACCTAAACAGTAAGAATGACTTGTGTCAAGTGCCTAAAAGGAGCCTTTGTTACCTACTTTATTACTTTACCCTTTCACCACAACAGTTCAAAAGAACTAGAGACTCAATAGCAAGAAATGTGAGGTCTAATCCATCAACACAGAATTAAGTAAATTACCTACAGATTTTGTAGATTCATGTTTTAAGCTGGCAACCCTACTTTTAAATGATTCTGGTCACGTGATACCTTAGGGACAGTCGAGGAAAACATTAGCGTGATAGCGCCGTTGATTTGTTTCCTTGATTGTACCGTGGCCTGACAAATAGGTAGGTTTATAACTGCTAAAGGAAAAGGGAGAATTAATGCCGAAGATTAGACTATTGAGACAGTGACAAATTGTTTGAGAGTATAAATAGTAATTGTTAAATAAATATTAGATACTGTAGTTACTTATATCAACAATACAAGTAATTTAACGATATTAATCTTGGGTTCGACCAAAATTAGTTCAAACACTATTCCCAGAATAAATCGTAGTTATCATAGAGTAAACTAACATTTTACTTGCATTTGACATTATTTTTTTAGGAGAATAATAATATTACTAATAATGATAAGAGAATGTTGTGGAGTGAAAGAAGACGTAGTGATGAAAATTGAGAAGGGTATGCTAAGATGGTTTGGGCATGTAGAAAGGATGGATGAAAGGAGATTGACGAAACAGGTGCATAAGGCGAGTGTGAATGGGACAGTTGGAAGGGGAAGACCTCGGCGTACGTATCTCGATCAAATTGGGGACGTTTTAGAGAAAAGCCAGGTCAAGAGTACCCTAAACCGACGCGCATGTATGAAGAATGTAATGAGAGTGAATGAAGCAAAAGAGGTATGTCAGGATCGTAGCAAGTGGAGATCCGTGATCTCTGCCTACCCCGTCGGGAAACAGGCGTGATTTTATGTATGTATGTATGTATGTAATAATAATATTAATAGTATATTAACAAAACATTGTTACTAACAGCTTCTAGTGACTATCGATATACCTATCTCCTCAGATCTTTAGTTACTTAGATCTTTGAGGATATCTAAAGGGGGTAGTCAGAGGCAAGTCCAAACACGACATTTGGTACATGCCCACATTTTTCACAGTAGTTAGTATTCCGTACGTGACAGGTTGCAAGCCCATCGCCGCTTATAAGAATACTAACCTATGACACATACCTTCGAATTTTTGGTTCTAGGGTATGCCGGTTTCCTCACGATGTTTTCCTTCACCGTTTAAGAGCACTGGCATTGCGCACATAAATTTTTCGAATGGAAAAACTCATTGGTGCACGACCAGGTTTGAACCCACGACCTTCGGATCGTGAGGCAGGGGTGCTACCACTACACCACCAGCGCTCCATTTTTAATTGTATTACGGAAAGTTTATTCCCTTATTATTTATCTTATTGGTTTCTGCCTTTAGTATATTGTTTGCAATTATCAAAATTGCGTGATAGGAACACTGTTGCTGATAGAAACTGATTGTAATTGAACAAAAAAGCATGATCACGGCTGCAATAACCAGGCTCGGTAGATATCTGCTCAGACCTCTTCTGACTTAGATCTTGGAGGTTATCTACTAAGAGGGTAGGCACGTCCGAACATGACATCTATACTATAATAATATAATAATAATATTATAAAGAGGAAAACTTTGATTGTTTGTTTGTTTGTTTGTTTGAAATGAATAGGCTCCGAAACTACTGAACCGATTTGAAAAATTCTTTCACCAATGTGTAGAATGAACTTTCAGGATGAACATAGGCTATATTTTATGTAGGTACTTCGTGGGCGACGCCGGGTGCAGAAGCTAGTAGTAAATAATATAGAGTTGGTCAAATCCACCCTAACTGATTTAAGTCTATAAGATCTATGCGTTCGGCAGTTCGCTATATTATATTTAGCCTGACACCAGTGCTGAGAAAATAAGGCCCATAAAATAAAGATAACTTGTACGCGACTCGCGAGTATGCCTTGTAAGCACTTAATAATTCCCAAACGTCCTCCATTATGCAAAGCTGGCTCAGCAAATGTTATTATACCAAATTACACATGAACATTTCAGTTTGATGTCAAACAATAGCGCACAAACAATGGAAACACACGAGCCGGTATTGCTTCCGCGCGCAAATAGTTCGCGCAATCCGGATCCGGTTCGGAGACGGTTTGTTTAGTTGTCAATATTGATGTTCTGTGCCGATGCGAATTAGATTTTGATGCTCCATTTTCTGAAATTTAAACAGATACAGCAGTTTTTGGTAGTTTGATTTTTTTTCGAAAGTTTCGTGAACTTGTATTTATTGGAACGAAGGTCCTTTAAACGCGTTGTGAAAGGGGGGCTAGACGGAAAAAATTCTCACTAAAATTTGTAACGACACTTTTTGCTATAGTTGTAAGCCGTGCGGCGTGCGCATGTTTCTCTGTCTGTCTCTCTCTCTCACAAATTAATCGAAAGGAACTTCGTTCCATCCGGGTGTCCTTTGATACCTCTCAAGTTTTTTTATTATAATAATCTAAAGTAATAATAAGTTAAAGTAAGGCAAATGAGTTCAAGTCAGAGCCACAGATAATGTACCCAAAAGCTTGCCATTGTATCTCGTTGAATTTATAGTGTCTGAAATAGTCTCTCAAGCTTCTTACTGGTTTAAAAGAACCGTTAAAATGACAAAAACTTAAATTTATACTTTTTAATAAGTATAAAGTTACAGATACTTACAAATTATGATTCCATACACATATTTATGTATTTTTACTATGTTTTATTTAACATTTTTTAATTACTTCTAGGTAAGTACATATTTTATTCATCTATGTATGTTATAGATTTTCCCTAGTTTTTAAAGTTTGCTGGTAGTTACTCTTGTATCTGTATTTTTTCAATTACTTGTTTGTAAATATTTTACTGTAACTATAAAGAACTAGTTTCCGCCCACGGCTTCGCCCGCGTGGTGCCTTGAAAAAAAAAAACATCGCTATCCCACGGGAACCGTACATTTTTTCGGGATAAAATGTAGCCTATGTGTTATTCCAGACCATAATCTATATCTGTGCCAAATTTCATTCAGATCTGTTCAGCCGTTTTAGCGTGCAAGAGTAACAAACATACATCTATCCATCCATCCATACATTCTTACAAACTTTCGCGTTTATAATATTAGTAGGATTACAAGAAAGTAATTGTAGTCTTAAAATCAGCAGTACGTCGATTCTGTAAAATTTAAACATCAAATCGCATCTCACATTGCTATTCACTCTAACTTCGCTTAAGACGCTTTTTATTTGATACTTTGAATCGGGTTCAAGTGCGAAGCGAGCGTCGAAGTGACTTGGGAATTACTGTATAGAATGCCACTTCTTGCGTCATCTCATACTTTATCTGTCAAAATCTCCCCGTCAATTTAGTTCAACTGGCTGACACGCTCGGAAGAGTGGCGCTAGTGTAAATTCAAATTATCAACCGAGTTTTTAGAATGCCAATCAAGAATCTTACAGCGGATTCAGATTCGAAGTTTAAAATGAGGTCTTACAGAATCACACGGCTGGGGCTTGGGTTCCGTAGCGTCTAAAGCAGTTTTAAACAATCGTATGTTCCGCCAATCGCACTAATGTAAGATGCTAAGATGCGAGATTTGAAAGTGTCCCAGTATCTCGTCTCGTAATATTATTTGGAGAGAGATGGCGTGGTAAGATGCTGGGTTTTAGAATATTAGTTCTAATAATAACTCTGAGAGCACTGGTGGTGTAGTTGTAGCACCCCTGTCTCACAGTCGTGGGCTCAAACCTGGTCACGCACTACTGACTTTTTCTAATAAAAATAAATAAATAAATATGATCACGACTGTAATCCCCAGGGTCATCTTTAGATACTTAGATCTTTGAGGATATCTAAAGAGGGTCGTCAGAGGCAAGTCTAAACATGACATTTGGTACATGCCCACATTTTGCACAGTAGATAGTAACCTGTCACGACTTATTCTATTTGAAAAAAATACATAATGTGCATAAAGGCAGTTAAAAGGAAAATACCTTAAAAACCAAATAACTAGAGATACGATTAAAAAAGATGAACTAACAGGTAATAAAAAATACAAAATGCAGTAAAACTAGTATTTTATTGCATAAATAAAAAAAACCCAAAAGAAAATTGAAAATAGCTTCCAACAACCGCCATTTTGGATTTTTTTATATTTTGTATAGCCTATGTTTCTCTTGTAAACCTCATTTGTCAAAATATGACAGCCCTTCTGACTAAAGCGACAGCCGAAACGACTCGTATTCATACAATACACCAAATTAAAAAACTCGTAACTTCCTACAGCCGCCATATTGATTTTTTTATGTTTTGTATAACCTATGTCACTTTTGTATATCCCATTTGTCAAAGTCAGGCTAAATCGGGCTACAGCAAAAAAACGCACATTCATAACTACACCCCGATCCATTATCCTTCATCTTCGGAGTCGGGTAAAATATACTGCCGTAGCTCGCAGTCTAGCACGTCCTTTATACAAGTACACCACTACTAAAGTAACAGTTGACTTTAGCAATAACGCGAGTGCCTGATTTATGCGTTATGTAGAAGTGTGTTAGTGCAATAATTGCTTGACAAGATTTATCGCTTGCGCTGGCTTTTTGTGCTCTTAGTTGAGACAGCAATATATTAAATTCAATGCTGTAGTGTATTAAAGAGTGTATAACAGGGGCTTTACCATAAGATCTTACAAACTATCATGTTCACACGTCACATTTCAAGCTTGAAGTAATACGAGTATAAATAAAAATACTTCCATACAATTTTTATAGGTTATACGAAATATCAAAGTTACTAAAGTTAGTAAAGTACTTTGATTTAGCGATGCTACGAGTTGATTTTATTCCAACTTGGATAACTCGAGTTGACTCGGCCGCTAACTCGAATCGCAACTCGAGTTGACTCGACTCGCATCAACCGGATGGGATCCGCTTCGCGGCAGCAGCCAAACGGATCGGCGAGTCGAGTCGAGTGCACCGTATTCGTATTCTTATTCTTGATTCAGCGGCCGAGTCAACTCGAGTTATCCGAGTTGGAATAAAATCAACTCTTAACATCGCTACCGGTGAGGCGACAGAATACGAATCAAAACAAAATGAATATTCGTAGAGTCGAGTTTCGGTTTCGAGTTGGCGAATCGCTGACTCGCGACCTCGCGTGCACTCGCATTCGCATAACTCGCATCACTCGCATTCGTTATCCGCATTCCGGTAGGTATGTGAGTTGATTCGAGTTGCGAATGAACTCGATTCGAATCAACTCGTTTAGACTCTGATTCGAGTTGTTCGAATCAAACAACTCGACTCGCCCATCGCTACTTTGATTTTGCTTGGAGAGCTTGTGGTAATGTCTCAGGGGTATGAGGTGCACTTTATCCTCTCACCACACTGGTTCGTCAGAACTTATGACACGATAAGAAAAAACCGGCCAAGTGCGAGTCGCACTCGGGTTCCGCACCATCGTACGTTTTAAATTATTATATCTTTAGCCCACGGCTTCACCCGCGTAGTACCTTGAAAAACAAAAACAAGTCTATTTCACGGAATCAGCGTGAAAGAGTAAAAAACATCCATACATACTCACAAACTTTCACGTTTATAATATTAGTAAGATTATTATTATTTTTTGTTGTATCTGAGTAATATGGATAGAGAATGCAGTTTTGCGACAATTGTAAACCACTAAACTGTTGAGTAAACCCCAAACGGCATTTGAAAAGGCTGTGATTGCAAAACAAAACAGATTTCCACGCTACATTGTGCCGACTATCTCATCGAATGCTGTTGAACGAGCGCGCAGTTGTCAATTGCTGTGAGAACGCTCTCAGGCGGTCGTCGCTCCGACAAATGGCCGCCGCCGTGACATATGTGATCACAATGCACTGTGGACCGTCGCTGGGTGCAGATGGGATTTTTATTCGGATTTCTGAAATGCACCAACTTTTATACAAAGATTTAAATCGTAGATATGCCAGGACGCCAAAAACTGTGGCACTGTTTTTACTTGTCTGTGTTAACAAAATGCCGATGCACGCACACTAATGATTAGTAAAAAATTAAACAAACAGTTATTTCACCATTTATTGTGCAATTATATTGCACGATCTTTCGTAAAAAAGTATACTTATTCCTTTTGTACCCTGAAATTGAAAATATTTGGTGTGCCAAATGAGCGAGCTATCTCATTTCGTTTGGCAACAAAACGGCGCGGTCTCAGTAGCGTACGGGCATATCTACGATTTAAATCTTTGCTTTTATAAGTCAAAGTTCGACAGGTAAAAAGATCGTAGGATTAACTTTACATAGTGATATGAACAAAGTTAGATTAGCTAAGTTTATTAGTTATGCAGTAGATTAAAAAAACATTTTTATTCGGATTTTTGAAATGTATCATCTTTTATAAGTTAATGTTCGATGGGTTAATGTTAAGCGGCGATGGGCTTGCAACCTTTCACGTACGGAATTTTAATCACTGTGCAAAACGAGGTCATGTGCCAAATATCATGGTTTGGACGTACCCCTGACTGCCCCCTTTAGAAATCCTCAAATCCCCAGGCTCGGTAGGTATCTCCTTAGATCTCTACTTCTTTGAGGATATCGAATATATATAAATATAATATAATATTTGATACATGCCCACGTTTTTCACAGTAACATACCGATAACTTACTTAATGTAATCTTAGTTACCCTAAATGAAATTCAAATTCAAAGATGTTTATTAAAAAATAATTAAAGATAAATAAATAAATTTAGATGCCTATTCCAGCATAACCAAGAAAAAAACAGTGACGCTAAACAAATCTAAAATACCCCAACACATTTAACCGTAACATAAATTGAACGGAAGTTCAAAACCACTATAACCCATTGGATATCTACTATCTGTAATGGGTTATGGTGTGAATACGCTGAATTTGAATTTGAATTTGAACCCTTGTACGCATCATTAAGTACACAGATAGATTCATGGCATCCATACAATATACAATACATACGACTATAATCCCCAGGCTCGGTAGATATCTCCTCAGTTCTTTAAGGATATCTAAGGAGGATAGTCAGAGGCACGTCCAAACATGATATTTGGCACATGTCCATATTTTGCATAGTTGTTAGTATTCCGTACGAGACAGGTTGCAAGCCCATCGCCGCTTATAACAATACTAAGCCTTACAAACACCTTCGAATGTTTGGCCGGTTTTTTCACGATATTTTACATAAATATAACTATAAAATGGTTTAAGCTGAAAAAACCATTAGTATCATCAAGGAGTAATATAATTGTGTTTAGAAAGTTTCTGAATTATAATTTAAGACTAAACTTTACTCATACATTTTCATTTAAACGGCTAAGATGATCAGAACAACTACAGAACGAATGTGAACCGAAAATCATTTAGCTTATAAAATAAAGATTGCAAAATGCAACCCAAAAAATCTAATAGTAAATTCCAACACTAGCTTTCCATCTGAATGGCCGACGCTAGAAACAAAATCAGTTGAGACGAGGGTCCTTTGTTCTAAACGTCAAACTGCCAATCTATGCAATAACCTAACCGCGCAACTAAATAATTTAGTACTGACCCATTTTTGCAGGATTCCCAAACGCACCGCACACCAGACAGAATATCAGGAAGCAACATGGCCACTCCATAGTTTTAACTTTCAAAACAATCACTCACTTTAAATAAATTTAAAAAGCACGACTCGATCACATTTTTGTTCGGCTACGGTACGTAGCGGCGCTACGGCGTAGAGGCCCCGTAGACGACTAGTGTGGGCCGCGGTGCCCAGACGACTGACTCCAAGCTACGAGCACGCTTTCGGCTCTGTATTATTGATTCTTTAAAATGTTATTTTTGGATATTTTACACTTTATAGTCACCTTTTTGCTAATAGTATGCATATTTCCGCTATATCTTAAGACTAAAAAATAATAAGTTGTATAAATGTAACGAAAACTCGTGTAAAAATATTGTTTATTCATAAAAGTGGGTGTAACTTAATTTTGTTCTTCAAATTTAATAATGAGCGGTCGGTTACAATGTGACTTATTTATCTTTCCTTCTTTATTTATGGAATCTGACTTTATATAGATAAATTTAGCTCTCTGTCAAATTTTTTGTCCGACTGCGAAGCAGAGGCTAATGTGTTTGAGGTGAATTTATGTTTGCGAGTTCCTTTAGCTGTCACTATAGCCCAAACGGCTGAACGGATTTTGACAATTTGATGAGGTGTCGTTGGATTTGTCTTTTAAAAATAACTTTTGAGTCAAATAGGCTATATAAAATTAAAATGGCGGCTGTAAAAATCTTTTTTCTGTTACGTTTAGTATGCGTTCAGTTGGGTTTTTTAATTGATGTGATATATATTATATTTAACGAAGTCCTTTATGATGACCTTTTTGATTTAGAGTTAGACAATATATTCAAATAAGAATATTTTACTGGACCTTGTGTACATTTAAAACAAAATAAATATTGGTCTTTCAACTGAATAAATGCGAAATTTCGAATGTTTGTTTGTTGTTTACGGTCGATATACACAATATTCTATCTATCTGTGGTTTTTGGATTTTGGATAGGTATTTGAAATTACTTAATGATAAATAAAATAAATAAATAATGCTGGACAATCCACACAGCATCATCTAGCCCCAAAGTAAGCTACTCAAAGCTTGTGTTATGGGTGTTCAAGCATCTCCTTATGCTTTTAAATTAGCAATCACTTAAATTACGTAACATCTACTTGTGTTCTAATTATAGCAGTAATTAGGTGTTATTTTTGCTCTGTTAATTTCATCAGGCGTTGGTCTATACCTTTACGTGAATTATGTCAAATCACTCTCTCTCGACACTCACCGAACTGAATAGACGTGTCCTTTCTACATCCTTGCAATTTTAATAAATTACCAAAGTAATATCAGCGTTGGAGTTTAATTTGTCTAAAGAATTAGGCTCCCTTATGTTCTAAACCTGAACATAAATTGGTGGCCCATGAGGGGAACGTAAAACTAGAAAGCAAGGAATTCTGGGAGTTCCCCGCGGTTGGCTAAGGACTTTGGACTTTGAAGAATTTATTTCAAAACCGAAAGAAATACAAGGAGTCGAGCTTATCAAGACTACGTGGAGTGTTGGTCAGTGGATCAGCTAAAGATTCACGCCTGCAGTGGTGGTCTGAGAAAAGATAAGTGCCCTTTTTTATCCTTTGTTCTTCCTAACCTCAATTTCATTAACACATTTTCAATCTAAATTGTCTCACTTGTGATAAAATAAGGTGTTGTCAAAGTTAATTTAAATCAATTAGTGCTAAATATAAATGCAGTTACTTTATTACAAAATAAATCGAGAGAAATAGGACCTACTTCCGGTATACGGCAACGTGGTGGTCACGTGCCCTGTCCAGTATATCTCGCATCCTAAATATCTCATAAACCAACTGCAATCTACGTTCCTTGTTATAAATTCGCCTTATTAACGTTATTTGCCGGCGCGTTACAGGTGTTCTAAGACAGCTGACCTAGGTGATACGTCATCTATTGAACACTCGGCCGACCGGTCAGCTGAGCGTCGTTCGTGGTGCTGTGCGGATCGTGGGGCTTACGAGGAGCGTGAGAATAAGACTTTTATTAATTAATTAACTTCCTATAATGACGTCAAGGGATAGCGATGGTGCCTCAGGTTTGGAGGAGTTATTTAGAAAGCGCAGTTCCGTAAAAGGCCAAATAACTAAGTTTAGAAACTATTTATTGACTCAAATACAAAAAACTCAATTAAATTCCATTGAACTAACTGAATTACAGTTAAAACTCCAACGAATTGAGACATTATCGTTACGTTTTGACAACTTGCAAGAAGAGATCGAGGTTCTAAATCACAAAAATTTAGCTGCAGAGCTGGAAGAGCGAGAGAACATTGAACATGAGTTTATTCACAATATTGCTGCAGCTAAAAACCTAATTGATAATTATTTTAAGGCAGAGAACGAACATAGGCGGGAATCTATTCATGTTCCTCAGTGTTCTCACGATCATAAAGAAATTGGTGTTAAATTGCCTCAAATAAATATCGCTAAATTTGATGGTTCGTATTTCCGCTGGCTTGAATTTCACGATACATATAAGACTATGATTCATGACAATGTCAAAATAAACCCGATTCAAAAATATCATTATCTAGTCTCGTATTTAGATGGGGATGCTAGTAGAATTATTTCTAATTTAGAAGTATCTTCCGATACGTACGAGGAGGCTTGGAAGTTGATTTGTGATCGCTACAATAACAAAAGGCTATTAACTAATCACCATTTAAATGCGTTGTTTAGCATTCAACCGGCCACAAATGAAACAGAAAGGTCTCTTCGGTTTTTAGTGGACACAGTAACCAAAAACTTACGTGCTTTGCGTAGTCTAGGTCAGCCCACTGACAAATGGGATACCCTCATAATTTTTATGATGCTATCAAAATTAGATCCTCAAACGCTAGCCAAATGGGAGGAATACAGAAACACCCTCTCTGATCAGCCTACACTAAATGATTTCTTCAAATTGCTAACTGATCGTGCGGATGTTTTAGATTCTCTTAATCGCAATAAGAGTAACAATAATAATAATAATAAAAATTCATCGCAACATTCACGCGGTTCAGAGCAAAATAACTTAAACAAAAATAATAAAAACAATCAAAATAACAATAATAGAAATAACTCTAATACAAATAAATACAAACAAGAAAATTCACATCAAACAAAATCATTTGTCGCTAATCATGAAAATCAAAAATCATCTTACGTTTGCGTAATCTGCGGTAAGGATCACAGAATATATGATTGTGCCGTATTTAAAGACAAAGGTCTTAAGGAACGTTTAGATGACGTTAAGTTATATAAATTGTTTTCCAATTGTTTAAGACAAGGGCACCCTGAGCGCAATTGTCGTGGGGGACCTTGTCACATTTGTAATAAAAAACACAACTCCCTGTTACATAACACGGAGCAGTCAGTGGTAAACCACGCCTCCGCTGAGTGTGATCAGGACGAAACAACTGTAAATTTCACTAAACAAAACTGCAATGAAGTTTTGTTGTCTACAGCGTTGATCGAATTAGTAAATCCTAATACAAACGAAACACAAAAGGTTCGCGCGCTGTTAGACTGTGGTAGTCAGTCTACTTTTATAACCAAACGATTACAACAAAAACTATCACTCAATTCATGTCCCATTACTGCGCTAAAGGTAATTGGGATTGGCAATAATTGTTCAGATAGGGTAGTCGAAAAAAGTGACGTTCAATTAAAGTCACTCCATACACCATTCAGTGTATTGTTGTCATGCTTCGTACTAAACGAGCTGACAAGCAACTTGCCAAGATCTGCGATAAACGTAGGTAGGTTAAAAATACCGGACAATGTTCAGTTGGCTGATCCAACTTTTCATAAACCGGCGTGCATAGACATGTTGATCGGTGCCGATGTTTTTTGGGATGTTTTAGGTAACGAGGTGAAATCTATTGGTCCTAAGGCCCCCAAGCTCCGTAGCTCTAAACTAGGATGGTTAATATCCGGTCCGATCTATCCGTCAAGTACTTTAGACCATGTCCAATGTAATCATGCCGCTATGATAACTCATAACTTGTCAGACGAAATAGATAAATCATTGCAAAAATTCTGGCAATTGGAAGAATTGCCTAGTAAACAAGTTTTAAGCGAAAGCGACGAAATATGCGAAAAACATTTTCTACAAAACACCACTCGGCTAAACGATGGTCGGTTTTGTGTGAAATTGCCCTTAACCACTTCCCCAGGTTGCCTAGGTGATTCCTACGGTCTAGCTAAACGTCGATTATTCAATCTGGAGAAGAGGTTTAGACGAAATCACGAGCTTAAAATAGAATATTCTAAATTCATTGCAGAATATGGTAGGCTAGGTCATTTATCTGAATCAGCCATAATAAAGCCGCTTCCTTCCTATTTTCTTTGTCACCATGCAGTTCTGAAGCAAGAAAGCGAATCGACAAAGCTTCGAGTTGTATTTAGTGGTTCGGAACAATCATCATCAGGGTACTCGCTAAACAATATCCTCATGGTTGGATCGAACGTTCAGGACTCATTGTTCAATATATTAATTAGAGCGCGTCAGTACAAGTACATTCTAACTGGTGATATTGAAAAATTCTACAGACAAGTTCAGGTAGTTGAAAGTGACCGCGATCTGCAGCTCATAGTTTGGCGAGAAAATGAGACTGATCCTATAAAAACACTAAGACTGCATACCTTGACGTACGGAACTGCAAGCGCGAGTTACCTCAGCACGCGCTGTCTAAAGCAATTAGGAGAGGAACACGGTGACTCACTGATAAAAACAATAATAAAAAACGATTTCTACGTCGATGACCTTATTACAGGCTCCGACGACGAACAGCAGCTAAAATACATACAAAATGAAGTTTCAAATACATTAAAAACAGGCTGTTTCGATTTAAGAAAGTTTAAAAGTAATTTCAATAATCTATTTACAAATTCTAACATAGATACGCAACAAAACTTAACAATAAGTGAATCGTCGAGTACACTAGGTTTGGGATGGTGTCCGACTAGTGATACGTTAAATTTTCCGATAAAAACCATAACTCAGCCAGATTTAATAACCAAACGCGTTATCATGTCAACATCATTCAAAATATTTGATCCGTTAGGTTTATTGAGTCCTTGCATTATACAACCTAAAATGTTGTTGCAAAAATTATGGAAACATAAGCTAGATTGGGACCAGTCGGTTCCACTCGAAGTAAAAAACGAATGGGAACGATTTGTTGCAAACATGTTGTTTATTAAGAATCTACATATTCCTAGAAGAGTTTTGTGTGATTCCCCGGAAAGCATTGAAATGCATGTATTCAGTGATGCATCCCTAAACGCGTACGGTGCATGCGTTTATATGCGTTCCACAAGTGCAAACGGTCGCATCACTACTAGATTGTTGACTGCGAAATCCAAGGTCACGCCATTGAAACCGACGACGGTTCCACGTTTAGAGCTCTGCGCTGCACTGCTCGCTGCTAGACTGAGTAGGTCAGTAATCAACTCACTGCGGAATGCGCCTACGCGTGTTGTGCATTGGTGTGATTCCAGCATAGTGCTTGCTTGGATAAGTAACAATTTAGGTAATCTAAAGGCCTTCGTTGCGAATCGTATAAGCGAAATTAAAGAAATCACAGACAAATCAACTTGGCGGTATGTACCTACCGCTGCCAACCCCGCTGATTTAATTTCTCGGGGGGTGGATGCCAGCCAGTTAGTGTCCATGCAAATATGGTGGACTGGCCCTAGCTTCTTAACCGAAGACGAGTCACAATGGCCCGTATTAAATACAAAAATAGACTATAATTTACCGGAAATAAAAAGTAACACGGTCACAATCAAGGAAAACATAATAAAATTCGAAAATTACTCTAAATTGATAAAACTACAAAGATCGTTTGCTTATGTAAAAAGATTTATTTATAACTTAAAAAACAAAAATAATAAAATAACAGGAATCCTTACCGTCGATGAATTGAATGAGTCATTTCATTCGCTTTGTATTATGGCACAGCGAGACTCGTTTGCTACAGAATACGAATGTTTAAATAGCAATAAACCTTTACACGGTAAAACTAAAATATTATCTTTGTCTCCATTCCTTGACAGTAAGGGTTTGATTCGAGTTGGTGGACGTATCAGTGCTTCAGAATACCCCTACGATAAGAAGCATCCGATTTTACTACACGCGTCACACCAGCTAACTAAACTAGTGTTCGATAGAGAACACTTACGTAATATGCATGCAGGTTCACAATTACTGTTAGCCGCCGTGCGTGAGTACGTATGGCCGGTCAATGGTAGGTATTTGTCTCGGCGTACCGTAAACAAATGTGTACGATGCAGACGCTTGCGTGGTAAAACATTAACACCGAAGATGGGCAATCTCCCGTCTCAGCGCATCACGCCTAATTACCCATGGGTGTCTGTGGGAGTGGACATGGCGGGTCCATTCCATATACTAAACCGTAAAGGCCGAGGTAGCCGTTTAATAAAATGTTACCTCTGTTTGTTTGTATGCTTGCGCTACAAGTGCATCCACTTAGAAGGGGTAAGCGACTTAACTAAAAATTCCTTTATAATGACACTTCGTCGATTCATCGCTCGTAGAGGAAAGCCAGCGGAAATATTCTGCGACAACGGTGGTAACTTTGTAGCAGCCGCGAAGGAAATAGGCGATTTTATAAGGTCTACTGCGGAACCTCTATCTGATTTTGCAAGTCAGGAAGGTATTAAATCCTTTTTCTCACCCTCCTACGCGCCCCATTTCGGTGGTATTTGGGAGGCCGGTGTAAAATCCGCAAAGCACCACCTACGACGTGTAATAGGCAATAGTCATTTAACCTTTGAAGAGTTGTCAACTTTATTTGCTCAAGTGGAGGCTATACTAAACAGTCGTCCCTTGTGCCCATTATCCTCCTCTCCTGACGACCTTCTTTCCCTCTCCCCAGGGCACTTTCTGATCGGAAGACCGCTGACTGCGATGCCATCTCCACACCCAGATGACCGACAAGAAAACTCACTTCAACGATATGCTCGGATTGAACAACTCCGTCATCATTTTTGGAAAAGATGGCAGAAAGAATACATTGCTGAACTACAGCAGAGGACAAAATGGAAGACCAGCTTTGATAAACTGAAGCTCGATGACCTTGTCCTTCTTCAAGAAGATAATGTACCCCCGCTTTGCTGGCGTCTTGGACGAGTGGCTCGTCTTTTCCCTGGACCGGATGGCGTAACAAGAGTTGCAGACGTCACTACTTCGAGAGGCTGCGTGCGACGGCCGCTTACAAGACTTTGTCCGTTACCCACGGCTGAAGATTTAGATTTAAGTTCTTAGTTTGTTTCAATTTCATGTTTTCTAAGTTCTTTAGTCATTAATTTCCTAGTATTTAATAAAAATGCACTAAATTTGCAAAACAAAATTTAATTAGGTAGTTCATTTTGTTTTTACTAGCAATTGTTAATCAATTTAGTCTTATTTAGTGTTGTTGGTAAAATGAAGACCCTATTTGTTTTATTTTCCCGGGGCGGGAAGATGTTCAAGCATCTCCTTATGCTTTTAAATTAGCAATCACTTAAATTACGTAACATCTACTTGTGTTCTAATTATAGCAGTAATTAGGTGTTATTTTTGCTCTGTTAATTTCATCAGGCGTTGGTCTATACCTTTACGTGAATTATGTCAAATCACTCTCTCTCGACACTCACCGAACTGAATAGACGTGTCCTTTCTACATCCTTGCAATTTTAATAAATTACCAAAGTAATATCAGCGTTGGAGTTTAATTTGTCTAAAGAATTAGGCTCCCTTATGTTCTAAACCTGAACAATGGGTACTAGATAACTGATATATTTAATACATTATATACATACATAGATAGATATTTTTTATTATAGATAGAAAACACCCAGACCAACGGAACAACTTTCTGCAGATCGTACACAAATTTGTTCCGCGGCGGGAAT
Source organism: Cosmorhoe ocellata (assembly GCA_963675405.1). Classification (NCBI taxonomy): domain Eukaryota; kingdom Metazoa; phylum Arthropoda; class Insecta; order Lepidoptera; family Geometridae; genus Cosmorhoe; species Cosmorhoe ocellata. The sequence goes on along the minus strand of OY776254.1, from coordinate 1,681,210 downwards.
CGAACCCGCAACCTCTTGCGTCGCGGACGGACTCTCTCGACTTCTATTGGATTAATGTCAAATACCTATCAAAAATCCAAAAACCGCAGATAGATAGAATATAGAAACCGACCGTTAATCACGTCAAAACAGCTAGATAGATTTCTATGATATTTGGAACATTATTCAACCCAGATAAAAATATGGGTCGCGACTCGTGGTCCCACTGGGATTGTACCACTATTACTCGTGGTCCCACTATCCCTGAAATCATGGGTTCGTGGTTCCACTGCTTAGTGGGACTACCAGTCATAGTTAAAATCGTAGGTTCGTGGCCCCACTGCATCAAGTTTATACCCTTTATTTTTTAACTTCGTCAAATTTTATCGAAATAATTTTCAATCCAGGTTTCTTTATAATAAATGTTGTCGAAATCGATAAAGATATTACGACGTGAATGTATAACAACATTCGAACTTTGCATTTACAATAATGTGATAGTTTTTATCTCAAGGTTTAATATTTAATGAACGCAAAGCGCTTTATCCTGTCTTATCCCGTTCATCCCTTTGTAAGTCCCGCGTCTAATGAATCTCAAAATATTCTTTGATATTGTTAAATAAGAAAATATGCCGCGTAAGGGAGGAAATGCATAGACAGTGCCTACTATGAGTCTTTTTTTGTATAATTCTAGCACTGATAAAGTTATTAAAATATTAGATAGTTATAGTTTATAGTTTGTAAATAAGTTTATTTTATGTATGTTAGACAAAGTTATACATATAGGCCGTAGTTTTTAAGTATTTTCCATCCTGTACAAGACTAATGATTATTATCTATACCTTTAAACGAGCAATTTTTCTACGAGTATATATAATTATCTGAATCTCGGAAACGGCTCCAACGATTTTCATGAAATTTAGTATGCAGAGGGTTTTGGGGAGCAATAAATGATCTAGCTGATTTTATTTTCCAAAATACACGATTTACCGAAATAAAAACTGAGCAAACCTCGTCCAGGTAATAATTATAATGTTAGTAAGAATGTCAATATAAAATCTGTTTTAAGTAAGCATTAATTTAGGTAGGTAGTTTTATTTTATTATGCGCTGACCTAGCTTTTATACAAATTGGGTTGGCTGGCAAAATTTCCCCTTGCCAAGGGAAAATTTTTGCCAACCCTCTTTTTATCAGTGATTTTTGTGTACAATTTCAATACTCTTGTCTTATCTCCTCTCATCTCCTCTCCTCTACATTTTGGTGGAAACCGGCCCTTAGATTTAGAACCAAAATGTTTTATTTTCGAGAACCAAAATTCTAAGACGTGTTATCAATGACCATAAGCGGCGATGGGCTTGCAACTTGTCACGTACGGAAAACAGTGCAAATCGGGGCCATGAGCCAATTTGGCACTACCAAATATGATGTTTGAACGATCAATTTATTATGTCTACGTGATAAAATTTTGTAATACCTAGCACTTGGTTTAGTGGTAGTGGCTGCCCCTTCGATTTAAGATGTTTTGAAAACTTTACATACACTATCAGGACCCTTAAACGGTGAAGACAAACACCGTTAAGCAATAGGCATGTCATAGAACATAATGAATCTAAAACTTGTGACTTCGTGTAAGAAAGGAGGCTTTATTACTTTATTACCTGGTTCAAAAAGCTAGACAAGATAAGATGAAATTTCTGATTTAATGAGTTTGATTCGTAAACTTATGGTATTGCCAGACTCACCCTCGGCTGCTTTATTTACACCCCTGATGCTTTTCATTTCATGAGGAAAATATTAAATTTTTCTAAGGCGCTAGGCATGAAATTTGAATTAAGCTTTTATATAATGTAAACTTCGGCTTTAAGTGGTTAACCTAGGTCGTAGGTTTATTTACACAATAACAAACATAATCTATATCTATATTTATATATATATATAAAAATGAATTGCTGTTCGTTAGTCTCGCTAAAACTCGAGAACTGCTAAACGGATTTATCTTATTTTGGTCTTGAAATGTTCGTAGAGGTCTAGGGAAGGTTTAAAAGGTAAGAGAACGTATATTACTTACTTAAAACGCGCAGACGAAGTCGCACGCGGGTCAGCTAGTCTTATATATATAAAAATGAATCCCTATTTCCCTTGATCACAGCATCACGTGTGAACGGCTTGACCAATTTCGCGAATTCTATTTTTGTTGTGTTTGTTATTGTAAGAAGGTTTTAAGACAGGAAAACGTCTGTCGGCTTAGCTATATATATATAGAAAACAGAGTTCACTGACCGCAAGTAATGTACCCAAAAGGCTGGCAACATTACCTCGTTGGATAGCTATACTGATTATCTGTCCGAGGTAAGCACCCTTTGATCATTAGTCTATAAATTATATGATTATACATACCTTGTTCTGGAATTAACCAAACCACAATTAAAAGAAAATAATATCGTCTGAGCCACACAATCTTTTCATAACAGCAGTTTGAAAAACTAATTCTTAAATTATCATTCTTGTATATATGTATATATATATAATAAATAAATAATAAATAATGCTGGACACTATCACACAGCATCATGTAGCCCCAAACTAAGCAGAGCTTGTATTATGGGAACCACATGACTGATAAACTACATAGATATACTTTTTTTTTTGTAAATACATACATATTATACATAGAAAACACCCAGACCTGAGACAAATATCTGCAAATAATGCAAACATTTGTCCCACGGCGGGAATCGAACCCGATCATATATATCGATTATATATATATATATAATCTGAATCTCGGAAACGGCTCCAACGATTTACCTGAAATTTAGTATACAGGGGGTTTCGAAGGCGATAAATCGATCTATATAGTTTTCATTTTCCAAAAAACAAGATTTACCAAAAAAACCGAGCAAAGCTCGGTCCACCCGGTACTTGATATTATTTGTGCAAAAAGAGGCGGTCGCCCAGCCAGAAAAATTCCAGAAAAATTCTAAAAATAAAATTATTGGTTAATTTTATTTTATTATGGCAATGTTCATTCTTAATTATTTGACAGTTTTATAAAGATCTCATTTCCGCCCTTCCTGTTCAATGTTTATTTTCTGCTATGACGTGCATTTGTAAAAGATATACTCATTCTTAGACCTTTGGCAGTAAAGGCATCACACATTTTAGACCTTTTATATTTTAGGCGCAATGGAACTTAAGTCATTTTTCTGTTAAGGCTTTTTGCAAAATAATAATTTTACATTTCAGGCACGTACTTCCTAGGCATTTTAGAAATTAGGCTTTCTGATCAGGAAGCATATTTTTTTATCAATTAAGTAATACAGTTCATAAAATTAAAAACGCCTTTCATTAAACACCAAGCATAACTTAACCATGCGTTCGCCATACAAATTTTCAACCCCTATTTCAGCTGCTTTAAGATTATTTTTTGAGCCAAAAGATATCCTTTGTCCATCTCCAGGATATAATCTATCACCTTGCCAAATTTAATTGCGATCCATTCAGCCGTTTAGTCTTGAAAAGGTAATAAAGCGAGTTACTTTCATTAATATCATCGGTATTCCAAGCATCGAGATTGAAACGAACAGCTAATATGTTTGAGTTAACACAGGCAAAGGCACGTTTGTTTCACTAGTTGGTAGATATTATTGATTTGGTCCGTCCGACCGATCGGTCGGGTAACTTTAGTAAGCCGCGGTTGGCTTGCGCTAATCACCCTGACTGCTTCCTTTGATGTCGACATGTCGACATGTCTGTTATGAATGTAGGTACCTGTAGCATCAGTTTTAATCATACATACATCAACCGAACAAACTTTTGTTCTAAAACTGTATCCAATTATTTCAGTAATCTAGGATTCATAGTTACATTATCGGTTATTGAAGAGATTTCTTAAATATTACTCATGAATTAGTTTGAATCCAAATAAATGTGTATCCACACTTGTGACATTACGGTGTGAGCGTCATCGTGGCTCCGTAACGTAACACGCGTGACAATCACACAGATTGACACCCGGGACCTAGTAAAAAGGTAGACATTTTGAACAACGTGTGACATTTATATAGCAAATGTGGGTGAATGATACGATATAATGATTCAATATATATCATTATAGTAGCCAATGTCACGGTCACAGAGCAGTTGTTACATATTTAATTATTTAAAGATTTTTTTCACATAGTACTACGATTTAAAGGCGCCTTGGCAAGTTACGTCTATTATCAGAAAATACTAACACCCGATATTTATATATATTTCGAGCTGTTACAACAGTACCCCTAGTATGAGTTTTTGATAGTTTACGAAAACTTTTTTCGAATAGTATCCTTTCATACATTTACCTCCATCGGAAATGTTAAGGAACTAAAATAAGGTCGATAATATCGAAAATATCTAATCGGCAGTCCCAGCAATGATTTTCAAACCAAGTTTTCACGATATCGACCTTATTTTAGTTCCTTAACATTTACGATGGAGGTAAATGTATGAAAGGATACTATTCGAAAAAAGTTTTCGTAAACTATCAAAAACTCATACTAAGGGTACAGTTATGTATATTTTTTTATAGTTTTATCGTAAAGTTTATGACCAGTTAAGAAACGACACCTCTTTTTTCTCGACACGAAAACACGAACTTTGCTTATGGGCCTATAAATCGTAGCACAGATTTTAAATCTAGCATTTTTTTGTATTTATTCCTCAACTCTGCGCAGCCTTACCACAAGTTCTTATAAACCATCATAGTTCAGAAACGTCAAATTTCAAGCTTGAAGAAATAAATACAAGCAATTCTCGTATGAAACGTATTATATAATATGAATCTCGGAAACGGCTCCAATTATTTTCATTAAATTTAGTATGCAGAGGGTTTCGGGGAATCGACCTGGCTAGGTTAAATTTTTAGAAAACATCATTTACCAAAAAAAAAACCCAGCGCATCTCGGTCATCCAGGTACTTATTTACAGTACATGGTACGAAATACCAATGTTATATTAATTTGATATTGCCTCAAAAACTTGTGGTAGCTCTTAGTTGTTTTACCCAAACGAGAAAAGCAAGTCACGGGCATCACACAGGAAAAGCACTATAAAGAATTTTACGTCTGTTTGTTTGTAAACGCAAGTCATCCGGAACATTGGAGCACCGCGAGCCATTTTCTCTAATGTACCTATTCTTTTGTTCGAAAAGTGTCATTTGTTATGCCTGTCAGTATAACGTATTACGGGCTTTTGTAGCGTTTATGGAATCGGCATTATAAATAAGTATATCGGTGGACTATTCACACAACGCTATCTAGCTTTAAACCAAGCAAAGCTTGTACTACGGGAACCAGATAGCAGATAATAACACTAGATACAACAAAAATTTGTGTTTATCACACAAATGTTAAACCTGGGTGGGGATCGAACCCACAACCTGCAGCGTAGAAGGTAGAGCTGTAAGGCCAGTCAATTTATATACATACTAGCTTCTGCACGCGGCGTCGCCCGCGAAGTACCTACATAAAATATAGCCTATGTTCATCCTGAAAGTTCATTCTACACATTGGTGAAAGAATTTTTCAAATCGGTTCAGTAGTTTCGGAGCCTATTCATTTCAAACAAACAAACAAACAAACAATCAAAGTTTTCCTCTTTATAATATTAGTATAGATATCATAGTCAAGTGAGGCCTAAATTAATGATAAAACTACAGGGTACCCATAGAATCACTACCACTACTCCGTTTATTCTCAAGCTTACCTTATGCCTCACGATCGTGGTTGAAGGTCGTGGGCTTAAACCTGGACGTGCAACAATGAGTTTTTCCATTTGAAAAATTTATATGCGCAATGCTAGCCCTCTTAAACGGTGAAGGAAAAAAATGTGAGAAAACCGGCATACCCTAGAACCATAAATTCGAAGGTTTGTGTCATACGTTAGTATTCTTAAAAGCGGCGATGGGCTTGCAACTGATCGATCACAAAACTGATTCGGATGTATCTCTGACTACCTTTTTTAAACAAAATAAAATAAAAATAAATAAATATGATCACGACTGTAATCCCCGGGCTCGGTAGATATCTCCTCAGATCTTTTAGTTACTTAGATCTTTGAGGATATCTAAAGGGGGTAGTCAGAGGCAAGTCCAAACATGACATTTAGTACATGCCCACATTTTGCACAGTAGTTAGTATTCCGTACGTGACAGGTTGCAAGCCCATCGCCGCTTATAAGAATACTAACCCATGACCCATACCTTCGAATATTTGGTTCTAGGGTATGCCGGTTTCCTCACGATGTTTTCCTTCACCGTTTAAGAGCACTGGCATTGCGCACATAAATTTTTCGAATGGAAAAACTCATTGGTGCACGACCAGGTTTGAACCCACGACCTTCGGATCGTGAGGCCGGGGTGCTACCACTACACCACCAGCGCTCTTTTAAATATCTAAGTAATTAGTGGTCTGTGGAGATATCTACCGAGCCTGGGGATTACAGTCGTAATCATGTTTTTATTATAATCAAGCTATTTTCAAACCACAATATCTCCCTTAATAAGAAAGGGTGTGGTGAGAGAATAATAACCACTAATGAAACGTCGCTTAGGTACTATTTCCAATCTCATACTTGTACGAGGAAAATATAAGAAAAGTTAATAAATCATATTGCAAGCCAATATTCGTAAGGCCTTAAGAAATTCCTTGGCGATTTGATACTCTCATATTTTGCGCGGTCGGATGTGATTTCGGGATTCCATATTGGTTAGGTTTAGTTTTTGTTGAGGGGTTTTTGTCAATGTTAAAACGCGTCCACACTAGTAACATACTGTAACCGTGCAATTTTGAACAAAAGATGGCTGTTTTATTCAAAATTCTAAGGATTGCTCCGATGAATTTAGAACTTTAATTCACATATTTTACACTCGCGTCAAGAACTCGGGCTTTAATGGGATAATAACCACAATAAAACTCAAAATAACACGAGAAAAAAAATTAATACTAGAGCGACAAAATTGACAGTCAAATGCATCACAGAAAATCCCAATGATAGCTCTACGAATCTACTTCTCTGTTATGACTATGTGTCGGTTGAATATGTAGCAAATGATAATATCCCGGGTCCTACATGGCTCGATTGATAGATATATTGCTATAGTTATTGGGATTTCTCCAATTTCTCCGATATATGCGGTATAACGAACCTCTGGCACCAGCTCGGAATTATTGAGTCGCCACTCGCCAGTGGTCCTTGTATTCAAATATTTTCACTACAAAATAATACAAAATAAAATAAATAAAAAATATAAATATGATCACGACTGTAATCCCCAGGCTCGGTAGATATCTCCTCAGATCTTTAGTTACTTAGATCTTTGAGGATATCTAAAGAGGGTAGTCAGAGGCAAGTCCAAACATGACATTTGGTACATGCCCACATTTTGCACAATAGTTAGTATTCCGTACGTGACAGGTTGCAAGCCCATCGCCGCTTATAAGAATACTAACCTATGACACATACCTTCGAATTTTTGATTCTAGGGTATGCCGGTTTCCTCACGATGTTTTCCTTCACCGTTTAAGAGCACTGGCATTGCGCACATAAATTTTTCGAGTGGAAAAACTCATTGGTGCACGACCAGGTTTGAACCCACGACCTTTCGGTTCGTGAGGCAGGGGTGCTACCACTACACCACCAGCGCTCTTGTAATACAAACGATATGTAAAAAATAGGTTAAATAGTTCAAAATAGGTAAAAATGTCAAGGGTGTCACGTAGACGAGCTATAAACTCTTTCGATAAACTCGCAAAGTATATATTTTATGTAATGTAAAAAAAAAAAAAATGTAATTTAAATACATAAGTATGGCTGTTTTGAATTACTCTTGGAAAATCATTTCTGACGGATTTAAAAAAGATAAAGTGACTGAACCTTATTTTTTTTCGGCGTCGGTCGCATTATTTATGCAATTTTTTTAATTTTTTCAATTGCTTTATATTTTCTTTTTATTAACCTTTGCTTTTGAATTAATGCCAAAGAAAAGATGGATGGACTGTGTGAAAGATGACATGGGTAAGAAAGGAGTGAGTAATGAGATGACGATGGAAGAAAATCACATGCTGTGCCGACCCCACATAACGTGGGATAAGGGCAGGAAGATGATGATGATGATGATGATGCTTTTGAATTAATGACAGTGACATTTTCTAACTGAAAAGAGGTTAACATGTGAAAGAGGTTGACTAGGTGCTAGTGGAATCTAATGTAATCTCGAGCAGTTTTGAATTTTAAGCACACCTCTGGCAGTTTTACGTATAAACTACCCATCCTCGCGTAGTAAAATATTTTATACCCACCGTCCCCGGAACGGGGTAATGTAATGTCGCTTATGCTTGTACGTGATGCGAAGTATTTTCGCACTATTTCAACTGCACATTGAGCCGTTTTCTCTACAACCTGGACAAAATATTTAAATTTACTTTCGATAAAATTCATATTTTTCTCTACCTCAACTAGGTATACGTTATACTGAGGCATGATTTATGACTAACTTTCAAATTATTCCAATTTTTGTCCCTGACGTTGCGGGAATCGATCATAAACAATCGATTATAAATTTATTGACATAAAGCTATTGATAAAAGATGTACGTACCAACTATCATTTACGACTCCGTACTAGCAAGCTTTTAAGAGTTATTTTATACTAGCTTCTATCTGCGGTTTCGGATGCATAATACCTACATTGTATTACTTTATGCTATTCTATAGTACAAGCTACAGCTATTCTCAATTTTATCCGAATCTGTCCACCCGTTTACGCGTGAAGTAAAAATATCTAACTAAGAGCGGATTTGACCAAACTAGTACCTAGGTACTCGTAAAGCACTATTCTTTAAATAAACTGTAGTTATCAAAGAAACATTTTACTTGCATTTAACATTACATTATTCTGAGAATAGATATGCCAGAAACTGATCAAATCCACCATAAGAAAGAATCTTTTTGAATCATATGATTTCAACATGGATCTAAGAAAAGAAAAATCATCATATTAACACAAGTCTTTATTAGTTACTTTACTCTGTGTACCCACAAAAAATACATATTAAATTCATAACTAATGACATGTACACAGGCGATCTTAACCTTATAAAGAGTTCTCTTCCAGCAAACCTTGGGATTTGGAAGAAATACTAATGCGAACACAAACTTATAAAAACAGATGTAAAAGCTATTTTAATACCATATACTAAATATACTTAAACTTAAGTAAAAGTTTTGTCCCAATATCTACCAAACACTACACTGTGCGTAAAAAACGCTTTGAAAGCGCGTCGGTAAAATTTTATGCTGGATTGAGTAAAGGCCATAATGTGACGGAGGCTGTTTGCGAGTGGCGTGTCAACTTGGAGTGTGCCAATTTTGAGGTTTCGCGGGTGACGAGCTCACTTCACATTATGTACGAACCTACTTTGAACTTTGCGTTATACTTTGTGAGTTATCAATGTACAAATAAGTATTTAGGCAATAAACAAGATAAATTAAATTTAAAATACTATTTTGTGGCCATCTTCAATTTAAAATTTGTCATAGTGTATAGTATTCTACTGCTCAAGCCCTTTCATTTGATACTTATATTGAGGAGGTTGTGAAAATAAAAAGTTATTCGCCATTTTGTGGCGACGGCCATCTTGTATTTGAAGTTGGTCATAGTGTATAGTATTCTACTACTAAAGCCCTTTTATTTAATACCTTTATTGAGGGAGTTGTTAAAAAATATGGAATCCATCATCTTGTGGCGGCGGCCATCTTGGACCGATTTTTATCAAACATAGCTCAAACTTAACACTCACGACTGGTTGCTTACCCATCGCCGCTTATAAAAATACTAACCATGACACACACCTTCGAATTTACAGTTGTAGGGTACGCCGGTTTCCTCACGATGTTTTCTATCACTGTTTAAGAGCACTAGCATTGCACACATACGAGTACGAGTATATTTTGAATGGAAAAACTCATTAGTGAACGACCAGGTTTGAACCAACCACCTCCGGATCATGAGGCAGGGGTGCTACTACCACACCACTGTGCTTCATTTTATACGACTAAAGATATCCAATTTACAGTTCTAATTGGAACTAAAATTTGTTAAATTCTTGGGTTATGGTTTCTACTCTGGCGTAGTTCAATACGTGAAAGTTTGTGATAATGTATGGATGTATGTTTGTTACTCAATCACGCTGAAACTGCTGATGGGATGATGAAATTTGGCACAGAGGTAGATTACAGTCTGGAATAGCACCTAAGCTATAATTTAATAAAGTACCTACCACGCCAGTGAAACCGCGGGCGGAAGCTAATACATAATATATCCATACCTACGCATTGCATAGTAAAATAAATAAATATGATCACGACTGTGATCCCCAGGCTCGGTAGATATCTCCTCAGATCTTTCGTTACTTAGATCTTTGAGGATATCTAAAGAGGGTAGTCAGAGGTAAGTCCAAACATGACATTTGGTACATGCCCACATTTTGCACAGTAGTTAGTATTCCGTACGTCACAGGTTGCAAGCCCATCGCCGCTTTGCATTGCATAGTAGTCGTAGGTTTTCTGTTAGATAAATTAGTAACTAATTAATCGTCTAACATAGAAGCCAAAGAAATAACCACAGAAAATAAATCACTGCGGACCTCCAGAGCGATTATTAGCTATTTAATTACAGACAATCTAGCTTCTACAAAAGGTGTAAAAACTAAGAAACTCAACTTTATACTTTCAACCTTACCTTTCAGTTCTAAGGTTCATAATAAAGTGGCTTCGTGTCGTAAGTTACTAATGAACACTTGATTGCAAAGTCGCGTATGTTTCACGTGGAATTGAATCTGCTTCTTGTGGCGACCCTCTCATACAATTAGGCTGGTTAACGAACTGAAATGTCACGCCTTTTAGGGTTGGCACGTGTGTTTTGGAACGAAGCTCCTTATCGCGCGTTGTGTAAGGGGGCTAGACGGAAAAAATCTCACGAAAAGTTGTAACGACACTTTTTGCTATAGTTGAAAGCCGTGCGGCGTGCGCATGTTTCTCTGTCTGTCTCTCTCTCTCACAAATTAATCGAAAGGAACTTCGTTCCATCCGGGTGTCCCTTGACACCTCTCAATTTTTTTTTTTTAATATTGGTTGACAGTTCTCACAACGCCATCTAGCCCCAAACTAAACAAAGCTTGCACTATATCAACCAGATAGTTGATAGATTAATGATACCTATACTTTTTTTTGGAAATATGTACTTACATAGAATACATAGCTTAGTTTTACCACTAAGTATTTTTTGGTAGTAATTAAAATATATAAGTCACAGTGTGAGCAAAAAAAAGTCTGAAAGTGGCACCGGTGACAGAAAAGATGAGGAGTAATAGTTTAGCGTGGTATGGGCATGAGAAGAGATGAATGTCACGTGACGAGGAGAGTGTTAGATATGAATGTGGATGGATACAAGGGTAAAGGTAGACCAAAGAAAAGATGGATGGACTGTGTGAAAGATGACATGGGTAAGAAAGGAGTGAGTACTGAGATGACGAATGATAGAGGGAAATGGAAGATCACATGTTGTGCCGACCCCACATAACGCGGGAAAAGGGCAGGAAGATGATGAGTGTGAGCAAAAAAAATTGAAACCGTTAAGAGAAGCGTAACCTATTTCTTCTTTAACCTCTTTCTCTTTCCCTCTAAAGAACGTACATGATTCAATGCACTGAATATTGGCCCCTAAATTGGTCTGAATATGGGTTGAATCGGTCTGAATATACTAAATAACTTGTAAATTAGGTGAAAGTTTGATCAGGGTAAAAGATTATAAAATGATATAATTATTTTGTACTAGCTGATGCCCGCAGCTTCGCCCGCGTGAATGTCGATTATCGCGACTTTTCATACAAACTTTCATCCCCTATTTTATCCTCTTGGGGGTAGAATTAATCAAAATCCTTTCTTAGCGGATGCCTACGTCATAACATCTACCTGCATGCCAAATTTCAGCCCGATCCGTCCAGTGGTTTGGGCTGTGCGTTGATAGATCACTATGTACCTAAGTCAGTCAGTCAGTCAGTCACCTTTGAGTTATATATGTATATTTAGGTTATTGTGTAGTACTTGTAGTAATGACTTACTTATGTTATTTGAATTGTGTTTTATTTCCTAAAAATAATCCTTAAGAAAAGATGTATGGACTGTGTGAAAGCTGACATGGGTAAGAAAGCAGTGAGTACTGAGATAACAAATCTCAGAAAAAAATGGAGGAAGATCATAATATGTTGTGCCGACCACACATAACGCGGGAAAAAGGCAGGAAAATGATGATGATGATGATGATGATCCTTAAATTGTATTATGTAATTGTACTATACGCTACTAGACTCAATATGCCATAATATACTCAATTACGAAGCATTTAATCCAATCTCAGCTCTCTTTTTGAAGTTTTAAACAATTATTTTAAAAAGTTTCAATAAAACAACTTTTTTAATGACTTGGCAACCCTACCTGCTGCAGAAGGGGGCTATTACCGTAGCCGTGTGCCCGATAATTGCTGCATTGAAAATGTTCGTTGAAACATGTTTATTAATAGTCAAAATTGTATTAATATTGCTTTACAGGTTGTCTATTGATTGAAACTATTTTTATAACGTGACACCACTCAAAAATATAATAATAAAATGAAATACTTAAATAAAAATACCCAATCAAAAAATATTTTTTCAATCTCTGTCACTCTGTCTGACTTTATGTTTGAATATCATGTGAAAACTACTAAAGAAATTAAATATAAATTTCACTGTACGCTAGCTTATATTCCAACTTAATGACTCGAGTAGATTTCATCATCTCCCATTCCTAGAAAAGGGAAAAAAGGTGTTCACCCCAAAAAAGGGATGCAAATTCTTGTAAAAAAAGATCGATATACATTGCGTGAATCGACTTCAAACTTTGTTCAAAGAATGTTGATAACAAATAAGAAAAAAATCCAGCCTTACCACAAGCTCTTCGAGCAATATCGAAGTAATATAACTTTGATACGTACCATGACCTATAAAAAGTATATTGAAGTAGTGTGAAATGTAACGCTATTGAATCATGGTGGTTTGTAAAAAAGCTTGTGGTAAGTAAGACTCCAGGTCAACTAGTCGAATAAAACAATTTTAGGAACGTGTCTACTATTATTATGGAATCCAAAATATGTTTTAGTATAAGATAAACACTAATACTCTGAGTAATATTGGAACTACAAATATTTGCTGCAAACCAGACAAGACGGCGTAGGTATCGTGGAGAAAGCAAATATTTTCAGAATAGTGGTGGTTAATCTGTTGTTTATTGATATACTATAATTTAGTTAAACACGAACGATCTTATTTACTTCACGCTAAAGCTCAATTCATCATGACTTTCGAATTTGACATTCCTAAAATAGGCTACATGAAATCTTAACAATCTAAACACAAACATGCCTATTTTATTGAAATTACATAGTTTATAGAGGTCACTTTGAATGTCATTATAATATATCTAAATATATATAATTAAAAGGTGACTGACTGACTGACTGACTGACTGACATAGTGATCTATCAACGCACAACCCAAACCACTGGACGGATCGGGCTGAAATTTGGCATGCAGGTAGATGTTATGACGTACGCATCCGCTAAGAAAGAATTTCGATTAATTCTACCCCAAGGGGATAAAATAGGGGAAGTTTGTAACCGATATTCACGCGGGCGAAGCTGCGGGCATCAGCTTGTTGATCTATAAGAAGAATGTACCTAATATGGATATTCGCTGCCTCACGTCGTCCGCTGCTGCCTCACGTCGTCCGCTGCTGCCTCACGTCGTCCGCTGCCAACTCGTACTACCTGAACATTCTCCTCATCACATGACATTTATCTCTTATCATAACATGCTCATACCACGTTAACCTATCACTCCTCATTTTTCCGTCACCGGCGCTACTTTCGTACTTCATCTAATATTATTGTACTAGTGCTAGTGCCTAGTGGTTTATTTAAAAATCTTGATTTAACGATGGTGTCCTAATGGATCCACTGTAAGCGGGCTCCATGCAAATCTACCGAATGACGCTTAGCACTTTATTTTACGCCAAAGTTTATTATGCGACACTTCAGGTTGACGAGTTTGCTGCTAAGTGTCTGTGTCGCAGGTAAAGTCGTGAAGTGGGATGATTACATATACACTCAGCTGTCAAAAATTGTCGTAAATTATAATGGAATTCTCTGTGCTGTGGTAGTTCACTTGCGAGCTGGTTTTGAGATAATATAAAACGTCATTCAGAGACTATCGAACGCCTGGTAACATGGTTTTCATCTTCTGATGTTTTATGATTGAGAGTACGAATCGTTCTAATTTCTCGTATTATTTTTTCTTCTGGTATTTTGACTTTTATTCTGTAATCTTAGTACTATTTTTCCAAAACCCGAGTTCTTGGCAAGGGGGTGTATTAAGAAAATTAAAGTAAATTTTTTCTTCAATTCCTTCGAAGATTTCCTGAGAATTTTAAACGAAAAAGGGCATCTTTTGTTTAAAATTGACTTGACAATTAAACTATAACTTTGTGACATTGACAATACTACTAATTTATACATTGTAAAAATTGATGTCAAAAGAGACAGATGCCATATTCAACAGAGCAGAAGAAGAAAGAGATCAACTGATGAAATATAGAGGAATAACCAATATTTTCCCAAAAATTGGCCCAATACTGTGTATGATTAATAGTGTATGTTAATATTGTACTTTCACACAATGACTGAAACGTTTTGAAGGTTCAAAACTGTTGTGAAGTTCGAGACACGGACGGATATTAAACATTCAAAGACCAATAACTTTGAACTGTTTAAGTGGTATTACAGAGATTAAGACTTTGGAAACTTTTGTGGATAATAAGTTTGTACCATTTTAGTTGACAATGCAAGAGTAGGGTTATAAGTTTTAACCAGACTGCAATATCTAGGTATATCTCCGTATATATATATATATATAGGTATAGGACGACCTCTGTGGCGCAGCGGGCGAGAGTCCACCTGCGACGCAAGAGGTTGCGGGTTCGATTCCCGCCTCGGAACAAATTTGTGTATGATCTGCAGAAATTTGTTCCGTTGGTCTGGGTGTTTTCTATGTATAATAAAAAATATCTTTCTATGTATACGAGTATAATGTATTAAATATATCAGTTATCTAGTACCCATAACACAAGCTTTGAGTAGCTTATTTTGGGACTAGATGCTGTGTGGATTGTCCAGCATTATTTATTTATTATTATTATTATTTATTATTATTATTATTTATTATCTGATTATTGCACTTGTGCAAATTCATTTTTATTATGTTCAAGGTGTAATATTATGTATGAAGGTACCTATGCGAATTCTTTTGGCTTTCGCTAGAGCCCAAACGGCTTGACAGATTTAGACAAATGAGGTGTCGTGGGATTAAATTATTCCCACGAACAGAACAATACTACACTTTTTAATTTCGATTTCTTTATAAGTCAAAATTACATTTTGTGTCATTAAAAAAATTTAAAATAGGCTTTACAAAATGTAAAATAATTTAATATATTTAAAAATTTGATTCAATAGCTTTAAGAAACTATTTTCAATTATTCTTACAAATAAATTTTAAATATATTAGATATAATATTACTTTTTATTGGATTATATTACTCTACCGAACCGTTCAGACATAATTGAGTCTTTTATAATTTCTATCTAGGATGTTGATTGATAATTTGGTGATAAAAATTGCTCACAATCTTACGTTTCATCTCCCGGTTCATAGAAATACAATCTCGAACGCATTCAGAATAGCTCCCAAAAAGCAGCAATAAGGTTGTTCCGTGTCCAATTAAAAAATTGGACACGGCGCGTGAGCCAAGATTGCAGGGGTTGTTTTTAACGCCCCTTAAACACTTACCCCCGATTTAATTAACTTTGAAAATAAACTGCCTTTTTAGTTGTGTGTTTATTTAAGGTACCAAGCACAAGATAATTGCCTGGCTACCTCATTAATCTTATTGCTGTTGATGCCAAAATTATGATCATATTTTTTTCCCGCACAGGACTTTTTAGCCATGAACAAATGTTTGAGTTGTTAAAATTGTTCTGTAACCTGAGTTCACCTGAATCTTTATTAGAGTAAACAGGCCAATAATGATGATGATGATGATATTTTTTTATTTTGTTAAAAATACCTATCGTGCACGCCATCACGATCGCAAGTGTCTCCTAGCAGGAACACAGTAAACGGCATTTTTCAATGTGACAATAGGATCAGTTGACCGATTCAAAATATTCATAAGGTCAACACAGTCAGGGCATCAGGACAGCGGCCTTAGTTGACTAAAGGGTCTTTACGGAAGAAAAGACTAAGTGACACTTATTTATTGTGATTTGGCCAAACAAAAATGTCACTTATATCGTCACAATTGTGGCTGGCTTCTCTTTCGTAACGAAAAACACTGGCTACGGTGCTCATAGAAGGAAAGGACGCGTTGGTTCGAGGAAGCCATTATTTTATTTCACGAACACGCAATTTAAATCTTATACCGACCTATAAGACGACCTCAGTGGCGCAGCGGGCGAGAGTCCGCCTGCGACGCAAGAGGTTGCGGGTTCGATTCCCGCCGCGGAACAAATTTGTGTACGATCTGCAGAAATTTGTTCCGTTGGTCTGGGTGTTTTCTATGTATAATAAAAAATATCTATCTATGTATATAATGTATTAAATATATCAGTTGTCTAGTACCCATAACACAAGCTTTGAGTAGCTTACTTTGGGGCTAGATGATGCTGTGTGGATTGTCCAGCATTATTTATTTATTTATTTATTTATATACCAATGACATAAGGGTCACTTAAGTTATCGTAAAATGATAGCAATAAACATATAGTAAGTCACAGTAAGTCTTGGAATATAGCAAATGGGCCGATCCAAGCCCTTTTATCTTCACAATACGTAATCGGAAAATTATTTTATATTCCTCAAAGGTACCCGAAAGATGCAGACAGATAAAATGCTTCAAAGATGTAATAAACCCTCTTTTTATGCCCTTCGGATATACTCTCCCAATAATAACGGGAGAGTACATTTTATAACTGTACGGAAGATAGTTTAGAAGCTTGCTTGTATTACTCTGGATCGTGACATTACAGCGTGTCCGTGACCAAAACACGCCCACATTTGTCACGAAAGTTTTTATGTGTCACGTTGAAATTTAAGCTTGTTTGTATAAGAGATAGCGCGGACGGGTTAATTTTGTCGCCGTGACTGTTTCGTCACTCCTAACAAGTCCGTGGTTATATATGGAGGTGCGCGCATATTACGACGTGACAACTGGGTGACATCTCCATACATAGCCATGCCCACGCTCGAAACACGCCCACATTTGTCACGAAAGTTTTAACGTGTCACGCTAAAATATAAGCTTGCTTTTATTGCTCTGGACCATGACTTTACAGCGTGTCTTTGTCCGAAACATGCCCACATTTGTCACGCAGATTTTTGTCTTTTTCACGAAGTCCGTTGAAAATCCGTCTGATTGTCACGCGTTTTGACTGACCTCACACTTGAGTTAGCCAACTCCATACTCACTCTTTAAAAGATGTGTATTTTTTATAGTTTTGATATTGAACAATTTCTGTCGAGTCAGCTAGTCGATACCTAACTAATATTATAAAGAGGTTATGTACATAATATATTGTGGCTTTGTAAGTTTGGATGATATCTCTGAAACTATTCATCCTATTCCAAAAATTTTATACAGAGGAAAGATTTGTGTTTCAATTTAATATGCTGCGAAACTACTGTACCGATTTGAAAAATTATTTCATCAATGTTTAGAATGAACTTTCAGGACGAACCTATGCTATATCTTATGTGGACGGACGCTAGTCGAAAATAAAATGGGTTCCAACGAGCTACACTTTTAAAAGTTTGGGCGTTAGATTTTAGTTTTTTTTACGAAAATGAGAATGTTACAATTAAAAACCTACGGCTCTCGTTCTAAAATTAAAGATTGTTTGACCTATCTCTCCGATCGACTTCACGTTCCGCGCTCGAGTGATATACAGAGATGCGAAGGACCGATAGCGATATAAAAGAGAGATAGGTACTATTCAACTGAAAATATTGCTTTGATGTAACATGCTTGTACCTAAGTAATGACTTGGTTTCCGGGAACTGAGAATCGTCATTAAGGTTCGTCACGGCCGGGGGCTCAAAATCGAATATTTTGCTGTTTAAAGTAATAAAACCCGAAACCCCCCTACTAAATTTCACAAAAATCGTAGGAGCCGTTTCCGAGATTCCGATTATACAGGGTGTCCCATAAAGTAGTGTCAAGCGAAAGTCCAGAGATATAACACCCCTTGGGGTACCCGAATCACCCAAGTAGGGTCCAAGATGATTTTCATCTTCCACTACATAAATTTAAACCATAATCTGATGACTTTGACATTTAATATGACATTTACTGAAAGTGACATTGACAATATTAGACAATCGTTTTCTTCTTCCATTTCTCTGTGTCACTCCTGCGTTATCCTAGAACCTTATTATTGTTAGTAAATGATGTAGTTTTGCGTGACTTTGCAACTAACTTTGATTTGGTCATTTTATTCTAAGATAAATTTTAGATGGAGTTTCCCAGTGATCCGTTCGCTAATCTCTTTTTTTTATTCTAAGATAAATTTTAGATGGAGTTTCCCAGTGATCCGTTCGCTCTAAGATAAATTTTAGATGGAGTTTCCCAGTGATCCGTTCGCTAATCTTCTTTTTTTTATTCTAAGATAAATTTTAGATGGAGTTTCCCAGTGATCCGTTCGCTAATCTTCTTTTTTTTATTCTAAGATAAATTTTAGATGGAGTTTCCCAGTGATCCGTTCGCTAATCTTCTTTTTTTTATTCTAGCCTTTAGAACTAGTGTAGTGAAGGTATTTATTTTAGCCTAAGAAGCTCATTTATGGCCTATTATTAGATAGGTATTTGACGTAAGTTCTATAGAATTTATGTCAAATACCTATCCAAAATCCAAAAACCGCAGATAGATAAAATATAGAAACCATCCGTTAGTGTATTAATACACCATTTTTTATTAGTTAACACATTTCACATAAAAACGTCAAGAAAAATGTTGTCTGGCAACTTCTCCGTAAATTACGAGCGCTAATAACGTCGTGGTTTTTTAAGGAACATTTAAGGAAAAGGTAGGAAATCATTTGGAATACCGGTGATATATAAAATTAGAGATAAGAGATGAACTTTCGAAAGTCGAGCTTTATTATATTAAGAGTAATATAGGTAGGTTTATGCTATATCTACAAATGTAGGCTACACAAAGGTGTCATTGGATTTTTCTGGATGACAAGAGAGACATTAGCTATGCAAATATCAAAAAATCGGATATGGCGGCTGTTAAAATCTATTTCAGTTACGTTCAGTCGGGTTTTTTAGTTTTTGCAATATTACGAGTAATTACCTTATATTTTCCCGACGTTTCGACAGGTTTGCACGCTGTCGTGGTCACGGATAGACTGTAATAAGGTAATTTAAACGCGATAAATACCCGTCTAATACTAATAATAATGTGTTCAGATCGCGTAAGTTTAAAAGTACATAAATACGAGTAAGTCATAACTCATAACAGTTATGACATTCAATATTATTTACAATAAGCTCCGTGCTTCATTCCGTGTGCTATATTGATGTGACTTCGACTTGCGCGAATTTAAATAAAGCCAATATAGTCCATGGTCTTTGGCTAGAAATAAAAATAAGTAGAATGCTGAATGTAAAAAACATGCAGTTATGTTTTATGCTTTATTATTCTTCTTCTTTGTTTATTCTTAGAGAACAATTTTGCCAGTGTCAAGTGTATTTATTTATAAGTATTGTCAACGTCACAGAGTCATAGTCAAGTAGTCAAGTCAATTTTAAACAAAAGATGGCTGTTTTGTTGAAAATTTTCGGGATTTCCTCCGATGGAATTTCAAGAGAACTATTCACTCTAATTCACATACTTTACACTCGCGTCAAGAACCCGGGCTTTATTGGCAAAATAACCACCAAAATTACGCAATAAAACTCAAAATAACACGAGAAAACATATAAAAACCAGAGCGACGTAGTTGTCAGGCAAATACACCGCAGAAAATCCCTTCTTTGTTTATTGTGTCTGTCTCTTTTGAGACCAATGTTGCAAGTATGTTTTAATTAGTAGATAGTATTGTCAATGTCAATTATTTATTTAATTTATTAAAAAAAATCACAAAGTCATAGTCAAATTGTCAAGTCGATTTTAAACAAAAGATGGCTGTTTTGTTCAATATCTCTGGATTTAGAAAAGAGTTACTTTACACTCGCGTCAAGAACTAGGGCTTTATTGGAAAACTAACCACCAAAATTACTTATAAAACTTAAAATTAAAAGAACAAAACTTAAAGCTAGAGCAACAAATTTGACAGTCGAATGCATCGCAAAAAATCCTCTTATGCTGTCTTTCAATGCAGTTTTGCAAATTGACAGTTAAACAGATGAGTTTAATATTGGTTTGATAAGATTTTCAGTTGTTTTTATATACATATGTACCTATAATGTAATACCTACTCGTAGTAAGGTCCTTACTTACCTATCAAAAGTAGCTTTTTAATTTTTAATTTATGACATCTATCATTAAAAATATAATTTAGTCAGTGGCATGATGTTTTGATTGTATATGTACTTTTAAATTTACGCGATCTGAACACATTATTGCACGCTGTCGTGGTCACGGGTAGACTCTACCCGTGACCACGACAGCGTGCAAACCTGTCGAAACGTCGGGAAAATATAAGGTAATTTAAACGCGATAAATACCCGTCTAATACTAATAATAATGTTTTGATTGTATTTTTTTAACGTCGCAAAGTCGCAATCAAATGTCAAATTTATCATTTAAAAAAAACTACATGATTTTTACTCAATCATCAAGTTTCTACTAATATAGCTTTTTTACTATTTTACGATAGTATTGAGCTGTTTAAAAATTTAAATATCTTTTTATCAAAAAAAAACCTTCTATTTAAATACTTTCCATTCTACCCCAAAGCGTTCCACTAACATAGTTCATAGGTACCACAGTCTAGTTTCGATTCGTTCAGTATTGAATTTACATTTTGCCCGAGAGGTTTTGGCGGAGCGCCAGGGAAGTCCTGATGAGTTATGGCATTCATACATTTGTCGCGATTTTTTGCCTTGCTCTTGGCAAAGTCAGTGCTGTTTTGTTAGTGGTGCTTTGACCAGTTTGTCTAGACAAAGAATTGATATGAAATATGACAGTGGATTAGGATAACCTTCGGTTGTTTTCAAAAATATCTCAAATGCTTGCTGATATCTAATACATGATTTTATTGTAAGTTGGCTAAAGTTTTTTGTTGGCCTGTGCCTCACGGCCAAAAATTTACCCTACTACAAATCCTCCAGATAGACTGACTTGATATCATCAGATTTTTACGATGAACATCGTAATTTTTCACGACATGTCATTGCATTGTGTCAGGTCGTGCCTATATGTTTTGGACCTTATAATTAAACTTTGTTTAGCGTTAATCAACATTCTTGCCCTTTTCCCACGATATGTGTGGTCGGCACAACAGTGATCTTCTTCCATTACCCTCTATCATTCGTCATCTCAGTACTCATTTCTTTCTTACCTATGTCATCTTTCACACAGTCCATCCATCTTTTCTTTGTTTAGCGTTAACGTTCTGAAAAAATGTGAAGCTATAGTGATTTAAACGTTTTTGTGAGGAAAAAAACATTTGTATGACGTGTATAACGTATGATTTGTATGTATGAGACACAGTTTAAGTACAGTCAACGCTGACCTTACACACAGTTTAAGTTGCGACTAAACATTATTTTATTTCAAGAGCTGACCTCATAGCTCAGTTGGTAGGAGCTCTGCCTTCTACGCTGCAGGTTGTAAGTTCGATCCCCACCCAAGATAAAAATTTGTGTGATGAATTTAGATGTTAGTTCTGTATCTAGGTGTTATTGACGACCTCAGTGGCGCAGCGGGCGAGAGTCCGCCTGCGACGCAAGAGGTTGCGGGTTCGATTTCCGCCGCGGAACAAATTTGTGTACGATCTGCAGAAATTTGTTCCGTTGGTCTGGGTGTTTTGTATGTTTAATAAAAAATATCTATCTATGTAATTAATAATGTATTAAATATATCAGTTATCTAGTACCCATAACACAAGCTTTGAGTAGCTTACTATGGGGCTAGATGATGCTGTGTGGATTGTCCAGCATTATTTATTATTTATTTATTTATTTATTCTATACAAAAAAAAGTATTAAGTTATTCTATCAGCTTTTTCTAGTTCCCTAATACTTACAGCTTTACTTAGTTTGGGGCTAGATTGCGTTGTGAGAACTGTCCACCAATATTTATTTGTTTAGAGTCATAAATACTCAGAAGTCATAACACATTCAGTTTCCATAACGCAATCACGCATGGCCTCCTCCAAAAATATAAAAAGAACCTCAAAGAAATATTTTGTGGAAATAGTCGCGCAAAAAATGTGGAAAAAATGTCTCAAAGTCACTGCCGCATAAAATTATGTTTTACGATGTCCTACGAGCTCCTGAAAGGGACTTTAATCGGAAAGTATAGCTGAGTATGGTCAAAAAAAGGACAAGTGTGAGTCGATGAACTCACTACAGTTTTTGGACACCAAGTGGTGTTTGAATTGGTTCTTTTTCTTTTTCAATTATGGCATCTGTCCTAAAGGTGCGGTTAAACGGCGCGGGGTAGCACGAGCCTACGCGAGTCGAGCCGTCCGTGGAAAACGCGCTGTCCGCTTTGTACATCTGTTTAGACGGCGCGTATTAACACGAGCCGAGCCTAGATGGCGCGCGCGCCTTCGCGCCTCCGTGTCGATAAAACCGACAAGTGATGGCTCGTGCAAACTGACGAGCCGAGCCGAGCGTAGCTGTTTACACGCGCCGTTTAAACGCTCTATTAGTGACCTCAGTGGCGCAACGGGCGAGAGTCCGCCTGCGACGCAAGAAGTTGCGGGTTCGATTCCCGCCGCGGAACAAATTTGTGTACGATCTGCAGAAATTTGTACCGTTGGTCTGGGTGTTTTCTATGTATAATAAAAAATATCTATCTATGTATATAATGTATTAAATATATCAGTTATCTAGTACCCATAACACAAGCTTTGAGTAGCTTACTTTGGGGCTAGATGATGCTGTGTGGATAGTCCAGCATTATTTATTATTATTATAATGGAGTGCAGTGCAGTGCGCGCTCGGAAACGGACGCGCTTCATTCAAGCACTGTCACGAATTTTATAATTCGCGGTACGCGCGGCTCGCGCCGCTGCCCGGTCCTATTGCGATGTCTACTGGCAAGGCGGTCATCGTGAACGAGCTGTTGGCGTTCATACAGAATGCCATCGACACAATGGATGAGATCAGCATCCTGCAGATCTGTAAGTCCAATTTCAAGGAAGAGGAGATCTGCAGTGGGAAGGCGCTGATCTTCCGAACGTTGGGCAAAACTGCCCAGATGCCATCCCGCAGGAGGGATGGAGGAGAAAGAAGTCTCCAGGACATCATCACCGTTCTGAAGGAGACCGACCCAGACGACGTGCCGGATTTCGTCGCGAAGGAGCTGCACAAGCTTCCACCGGTGGGATTCGACCACGTTGACGTCACCAGGCTTCTGAAGGACATCACATTCCTGAAGGCAAGCTTGGTCGAAGTTCAGGCTAGATTAGAGGCTTCGGATAATACCATCTCTGGGCTGCGTGCCGAGCTGGTGTTACTACGTAACACTAATTCGGTATTCAGGTCACCCGAGGCCTCTAATAATGTGAACACACGTCGCGGAGCGCTAAATGCTTCGGTCTGCAGTTTCAAGTCAGCGGATTTCGCGGAATCGTTGGAGTCGTCGGTCGCTGTATCTAGTGCAGCGAACGTGAGCCCACGTGCCGCCGCCCGCTGCCCCGCGCCCTCGTCGGTCACTGCCACCGCGGCCCTGCACCCTGCGCCCTCCGCCCCGCACGTGCCGTCCCCCGCGACGACACCGATATCTGCATCCACCCCACGTGGATACGCTGCTGCTGCCGCCAGCAAATCAAACAAGCGGCAATCGACGACAAACGGCGGGAGGGAGATTCGTAAACCTCCTCGCAGTGCGGTATCCCAGGGTCCTCAAAAGACCCAGGAAGATGATGAGGGTTTCATCAGGGTTGAGAAGAAGAAGAAGAAGGTGCCCCTTCGTCGCAACCAGTGTGGAACCGCGCCGACCGGACCGAACCATCTGCTGCGTCCCGCTCTACCCATGACGTTGCTATACGTGTCCCGACTGCACTTCGCCACTAAGCCTACTGACCTGGTGGAGTACATGAAGGTGAAGACCAACGTCATATTGAGGGTGGAGAAGTTGCATTCGCATAACAATGTGAGTTTCAATTCATTTGTTGTGCGAGTGCCGACTTCAAATCTCGCCCTCTATATGAAAGAGGATTTCTGGCCGAAGGGTGTCATATTTCGGCGATTCCGTGGAAGGCTTGGTGACACCCCCCACTTCCAGCTCCCAATAATTAAATAATTAGTTTATTATATGTATGTTAGACTGTAAGGTATATATTTTATATGGGCCGTAGTTTTTAAGTATTTTCCATCTTGTACACTTAGACTAATGTTGCCTGAAATAAAGTTATTATTATTATTATTATTATTAGGTATTATTATTATTATTATTATTATTATTATTATTATTATTATTAGGAACAATTTCGCCAGTATCAAGTGTATCTTTATTTAAGTATTGTCAACGTCACAGAGTCATTCAAGTTGTCAAGTCAATTTTAAACAAAAGATTTGTTTTGTTCAAAATTCTCGGAATTTCCTTCGATGGATTTTGAAAGGAACTATTCACTTTAATTCACATATTGCACACTCGCGTCAAGATCTCACTACACTAGGTACTTTATTTATACCTAAATTATTGTAAATGCGAAAGTCTCTGTCTGTATGTTACCATTTCACGACTAAACGGCTGAACGGATTTTAATGAAACTTGGCAAGGAGTTACATTGTATTTTGAGAAAGTACATAAGAAATTTGAAAAAAAGCCAAAATAATTAAATACGGACAAAGTCGCGGACAACATTAGATCTACATAAGAACTTAGTAACTTCGGTAAAAACCGGAATCACCAATAACCGTACTTTACCAGTCACATTCCCCTAAAAAAGGTTTCAATCATAAAGGAACCCTAAAAAGATCATTTCTATGGGCACCCGAGTTCGGTTTGTATTACCAATAGTTCGAATGATCAAAGTCACCTTTCTTGAAGTGGACCCTCAAATGGACGTTCAGGGGTAGGAAAACGGAATATTTATTCCAAAGTAAATGGAAAAAGTATTTTTAAAACACTGATTGATGTATAGAATAATCGAAATAAAAAAACAACATGACTTAATCGCTCTAGGACTTAGATCTTTGAGGATATCTAAAGATGGTTGTCAGAGGCACGTCAAAACATGACGTTTGGCACTTATACGTGACAGGTTGCAAGCCTAGCGCCAACCCAATATTGTTTTGCACTAAACAATTCACGAATAAGCTCTGTAAACCCTGTATTAATAGGCTTTAAAACCACATCATATAGTTTTTCAAATTATTTAAAGTTTCCAGTGAATATATCAGTTTTGTTGAAATTTACTAAACATCAGTTTTCGCTTCGCTCGTCAACACACTCGAGCCCAAATTACTTACAGTATATGAGAATAGTAGGGTCTGAAGCTTTCAAATCGAAATGTTACTAAATGTGCCCGTAATATTTTATTGGTTCGATGACTTTTCATAACATTTTATTACGTATTTTGAGGAAAACTCATTTTATAAATACAAAAATAGGAAACGCCAGATATATTATTAGTATTATATTAGGTAAGTACCTGCCTAATATTATGTTAACCAAAACCTTATTATGAATGTATTAAGGGCTAGTTTCACCATGCTCTGTTTATTAAACTAAACCAGCTTGTAAGCCTTTTAATCACCTGTTAAAAGTGTCCAGAAATCGATTATTCTCCGTAATATGAAATGACATTATAGATTTATTTGACTTGTTGATTTTGATGCCAGATCAGTTAGTGCTTTGTTGGCAAAAAATTGGTGAAATATGACCTAATGCTGGCAATATTTGAACCACATGCACTTACAAAACAATAAACAAATGTTTAAACAAGTAAAAATTTCACGTTTCTTTTTTAATTTACGTGCTCCACAAAGTTAGACCCGCGAAGAATTCTCGCAGCGTAAAAACAATAATGAAAAACAATCATGACTAATCCCCAGGCTCAGTAGTTATCACCTCAGATCTCTAGGCACTTAGATCTTTGATAATATCTAAGGAAGTCAAAGGCACGTCCAAACATTATTTGGCACATGCCCACATTTTGCACAATTGTTAGTATTCTGTACGTAACAGGTTGCAAACTCAACGCCGCTTTTAAGAATATGACTTATATTTTTTTTACACCTTGGCTTACATTATTGAAGTTTTAGTAAGGATCCCTATATTTTTTGAAAATATAATATAGCCTATGTCACCCGCTGATAGTGTAGCTTCCCAACAGTGAAAGAATTTTTCAAATCAGTTCAGTAGTTTCGGAGCCTATTCATTTCAAACAAACAAACAAACAAACAATCAAAGTTTTCCTCTTTATAATATTAGTTTAGATATAAGACACTCACTTTCGAACATTTGGTTCTAGAGTATGCCGGTTTCTTCCACTTGGTTGGCGCACATTTTTTTTCGATTGGAAAAACTCATTGGTGCACAGGGTAGAACCAATGACTCGGGTCGTGAGGCAGGGGTGCTACCACTACGCCACCAGAGTAAAAACACACCCTTAAAGCCAACGCCCACTATCGCAACACGTGTAACCGCTGTATTATTATTTTGTCGTTGCGCGCGGCTAATATTATTGTTAGAGCTAACGCAAAATAAATAAAAGCTCGCAAAAATGATTGCCACTGTCCAAACAACGTCTCAGGTGAAACAAATGTCCAAAGTTTTATACCCTTGTCATGCGGAAAGTGTCATGTTTACTTCTGCTTCGAGGTCACATCTGACAGCAGCCTTCAGACGCTACCTACCCCCAAAAGTCCATGCAGACCAGTGTGGTGAAAGGATTAAAGTGCCTTCAGAGGCCGAACGAAATGTAAAAGATAAAATTTTTCTATGACTCGATTGGTTTATTAACCGACTTAAAAAAGGTTGTCAATTCAACTGTATTTTTTTCCACTACTTTCCTTTGGCACTACTGCTTGGCTCTACTAGTAGAGTGAAGGGAAATTTTACTTTCCCGTGACACTACTGGTAGTGCTACGGGTTCATGTTTGTTTCCTCATAAAGATGTTTGTTCTGTATCTGCGTGTTATATGTATGTATTTACAAAAAAATATACATATATATTATAATTAATCTATCTATCATCTGGTTCCGAGTACAGCTTTGTGCTTAGGGGCTAGATGGCGTTGTGTGAAATGTCCAACAATATTTATTTAATGTCTAACAACTAAATATAACTACAGTACAATTCTAGCACATAATATAGGCGTTTACATATCATATCGTTGGGGTAAACGAGTTCTCGAGTGGAGACCGCGGCTCGGCAAACGTAGTGTAGGACGCCCTCCGGCTAGGTGGAGTGACGATCTGCGAAAGGCTGCTGGCGGAGGCTGGATGCGTCGAGCTGAAGACAGGGCGCAATGGCGCTCATTAGGGGAGGCCTATGTCCAGCAGTGGACTGCTATAGGCTGATGATGATGATGATGATGATATCATAAGAATTTAAAAATATAATGAGCTATGGGCTTAGCAAATAAAAAAACATGATCACGCCTGTAATCCCCAGGCTCGGTAGATATCTCCTCAGATTTCTAGTTACTTAGATTTTTGAGGATACCTAGAAACGGTAGTCAGAGGCACGTCTAAACATGATATTTGGCACATTCCCACATTTTTTAGTAGTTAGTATTCCGTACGTGACAAGTTGCAAGTCCATCGCCGCTTATAAGAATACTAACCTATGAAACAAACCTTTGAATTTTTTGTGACTTCACACAACATGCTTAACACACTAGGTAGTCAAATTACACTAATACTAGCTTCCGTTCACAGCTTTGCTCGCGAGGTACCTACATAAAATATAGCCTATGTTACTCAGGGATAACGTAGCATTCTAACGGTGAAAGAATTTTTGAAATCGGACCAGTAGTTTTTGAGTTTATTCGTTACAAACAAAAATACAAAATACAAAACTTTCCTCTTTATAATATTAGTATAGATTAGTTAGACCTGTCGCGATGTATGGATCAGAGTGTTGGGCAATGAAAAAGACGGATGAAAGAAGAGTGCATGCTACTGAGATGCGGATGTTAAGATGGATGTGTGGGGTGACACGGTTGGACAAGATTAGGAATGAGTATGTTAGAGGAAGTCTGAAAGTGGCGCCTATTACTGAAAAGATGAGGAGTGCTAGATTAGCATGGTATGGACACGTGATGAGGAGGGATGAAAACCATGTCACCAAAAGAGTTATGAGTATGAGTGTGGATGGGTGCGCAAGTAGAGGAAGGCCGAAGAAGAAGTGGTTTGATTGTGTGAAGGCTGAAGGATGATATGAATGTAAGAGGAGTTGATTCAGAGTTGACGAATGATAGGAGTGAGTGGAAGAAGAAAACATGTTGTGCCGACCCCACTTAGTGTGGCATAAGGGCAGGAGAATGATGATGATTAGTTAGGTACTATATATGTAGGTACCATCTATAGTTCAACCTAAACCTAAAAGCCTTGAGTTTGATTAGATCAAAAGTGATGCCATTATTTATAGAATTTATTTTCGTAGCTTGTATAGATTCTTGAGTTGTGACCTTGATTAATGGAAGGACTGACGGTAGCTGAGCTGGCTTGAACAGTGGCTTGACAGTTCCTGGAAAAAAATAACTCCTGCGCATACAGATAGTCTTGTCATTATCATGATCAGAGTCTTACCATAAGCTACAAATCATCGTGTTTCAAAAACATCAAAGTTTCAAGCTCGAAGTAACACTACTTCAATATAAATATAATGTGTCGTGGTACTGAATGTCAAAGTTATATTACATTGATATTGCTTGAGCAGCTTGTGGTAAGGTCCCAGTATTTATAACATGTTCAGGAATGAAACGACACAAATCAAAGCCTACTTATTATAAAGTATACTTGAAACTATGTATTTTGAAAGATAGAAGTGAATCTTAAATATTTAAGATGATAATAACTAAATAAATAAATAATAAATAAATAATGCTGGACAATCCACACAGCATCATCTAGCCCAAAGGTAAGCTACTCAAAGCTTGTGTTATGGGTACTAGATAACTGATATATTTAATACATTATACTCGTATACATAGATAGATATTTTTTATTATACATAGAAAACACCCAGACCAACGGAACAAATTGATCTCAAATAAGTAGCTATTAGAGTCGTTTTAACCCGACTGCGAAGAAGAAAGGTAATGTATTTGGGGTGTATGAATGTAAGTATGTAGGTATGCAAGTTCTTTTTGGCTACCGCTGTAGCTCAAACGGCTGGATAGATTTTCAGAAATGAAATGCGTCTTTGATTAGACCACAAGAATGACGTAGGGTATACAAATGTGAATTATGAGGGCTGTAAAAAAATGTTTTTAATAATTAAGTAATCGCCAAAGATTTAAATCGTAGATATGCCCGTACGGTACTGAGACCGCGCCGTTTTGTTGCCACACGAAATGAGATAGCTCGCTCATTTGGCGCACCAAATATTTTCAATTTCAGGGTACAAAAGGAATAAGTATATTTTTTACGAAAGATCGTGCAATATAATTGCACAATAAATGGTGAAATAACTGTTTCGTTCATTATTTACTAATCATTAGCGTGCGTGCATCGGCATTTTGTTAACCCACACAAGTAAAAACAGTGCCACAGTTTTTGGCGTCCGGGCATATCTACGATTTAAATCTTTAGTAATAGCTAAATATTTTTTAAATGTACTGTAAAATCGTGAAAGGAACAGAAGTTGGTATCTAAATTACATATTAATCTTTACTAGTGTTTTAATAAACAAATAGTTCTTACCTACTTTCTCATACCTTTGGTCATACCCACAGTTGGTGAAGTCGTTGACCTCCAAAGATATCTGTAGTTTGATTTAGGGGTCGTCAGGACTGGTATTGTGAGTTTACTGTTCAAAATACTCGTTGTTGTATAGTAATTATCCAGTCGAGATAATTCTGTAAACAAAGATCAAAGCTATAGTAACTAAAGGTTGTAAAAACGTAAAAATAAAATGTGTGAGATTAATCTACATTATTTTCAGGAAGGTTAAATTTATATGCTGAATAAAACTCGTCAGCAAAGTGCTGATTCAATTTCGATAAAATTTATATGGGATCACTCAAAAGTATAATACCTATACGAAACAAAAAGAGGATCATGAAATTCCTTCCAAATTTGCGGAGTAACCGCGTAAAAAACAGAAAAAACATAGAGTATAATTGAGAAACTCCCCCATTTCGAGATCGGTTAAAAATCAAAAAGCAGGTAAATTAAAATAATATCGAAAAAAATATGTATGTACATTTATAAAAATATTGTACTTACGATACGATCCCATTCTTTTAAACCTTCTTGGATGAAAATTTATGTTGAAACTGTTTTTTACTCTCGTCCACGTCATTTTTATGGCATCCTGTAAAACAAATTACTTTAGATGGACACCCTGCTTCGTGCGAGATACTTGGCTATTGCTCACAAAGAAGTTTAAACTTTATTTGCACGCGTATAAAACTTATTATTGCTGTACTTCGAGCCCTGTCACGATGAAACATGGTGATACAAATTTCGTAAGTAAATAACAATTAGAAAAATATGTTTTTATATATTGTGATTTGGGGAGACCCCAGTAATAGTGTGACGAAATAAGTTAAAATATATTATAAAAAATATATTTGTTAAAAAATATAATTACAAAAAGCAAAACTTAATGAAATAGCTGACTTAAAGGGTCACTTAATCCTAATTCAAATAAAACGAAAGAAATAAATCAAAGAAAGATTCAACAAAACGCTGACGTCACTCACCCCCATTTTCCTTGGTAAATGTACCAAAAAATCAGTAAATTTATTGTGGGCGAATGCCGGCATCCACATCAAAATTGTAAAGCAAACGAACACCTTCCTTAGTTCCATGGTGCTTATTAAACACTGCATAACTTGAGTCAGACCACACTTAAGACTTATTGTTTTTGACCACTATGTTCCAAATTTATGACCAATTATTATTATTTGCTTGAGTCAGGCCACATTTAAGACATTGTTTTTGACCAGTATGTTTCAAATTGATGACCAATGATATTGTTGTTTGCCTGTTTATTTGTCTTTACATAACACAATATTAAACTTTTTTAAATTGTCTCTTAAGCTACATATAACGGTCGGTTTCTATAGTCTATCTATCTATGGCTTTTAAATTTTGGATAGATATTTGACATTACTTCTATAGGATTAATGTCAAATAGCTATCCAAAATCCAAAAACCGCAAATAGATAGAATAAAAAAATCGGCCGTTAATATTATGATTTTTATTTTTATTCTCAAACGACAAGGAGATTTTTATGAATACGTTTTTAACACGGTGTACTAATTTAAGAAGATTAGTTTATACTTAGAGTTTAACATTGACTGCGTATAAATTAAAAGTTTAACCAAACCATAGCTAACCATTTTTAAACGTACATAATATATTTGGAGGGAGCCAAAAAATGTATTAAAAATTTATTGCACGTATTGTAAATACAGAATACTTTTTTGATAGGTACCTTACTTATATATTTATGAGTACCTACCACATAGACTCGTTGAAAAACTGTTTTTATTGCATGTATTGTATTATTAAAACTTTTAATATCAGAATACCATATTTGTTTTAATAATTTTCAAGTTTTATTAAAACAAATAATGATTTATATTACAACGTGCTAAGGAAAAGGCAGACCAAATTTAACTGAATAGATTAGACAAAGTATTGAACAAACTATATTGAACACTAATGTAGTATTATGTAAACATACTTTGGCCTATTATACATAATGTAACAATAGGCACATTAGGTGATCATTATCTGTACAATAGGGATGTTATGAAACATTCTTAATAAGTCGTAAGTTTTAATGGTTGTATTATGATTAAGTACCAAATTAGATTTCATAAATTTTGTTGTAAAAATCGGGCATGAATTTATTTAATGCAAAGGAATTTATAATGTCATAACATAAAGTTCCTTTGTCTTTGACTTAGTAAAAATGTATAAAAAAAATCTCTGAGATATAAAAAAATACTTTTTCAATAAAATATTGCTCCCAATCCTCGTGCAGTTGATCCATCTGAAAAAAATTAAAACCTTTTTACAAAAATAAAATATTATGTACCTACATATTCATAAAAATAGTGAAACCGAAAGTTATACATGACTAGCTCGATGTACCTACATAAAATATAGCCTATGTTTATCCAGAATGTTCATTCTCCACATTGGTGAAAGAATTTTTCGAATCGGTTCAGTTGTTTCGGAACCTATACAATGCAAACAAACAAACAATCAAATCTTTCCTATTTATAGTATTAGTATAGATAATAGATTATTACGAAATAAAATAACATTACATAAATAAAATCACCATTAATTCAAAATCGAAGTACTTACCTAATTAATGTTTTAAAATGATCCTTGTGATTTTATTGAATAAAATATTTTTCAATTTCAATTTCAATTTGAAATGCCAAATAAGTTTGGCTGTTCGGGTTCTGGCTAGGTTGGATCTAAGTCATCAAAGTAGTTTCTGAATCATCCAAACATACCTGAACGAATTGCAAACTGCGGTTTCTGCAAATGTTTCCACTCGTCAAGACTCCGCCACCGGGGGGTAGGCAGTACCGGCAGTTCCAGCTTCCGCAGCATCAGGTAGGTACTGCTGCTCGTGGTTGCATCCATAATGACTGTTACAGTGGTGGTTGTAGCTCTTGAGCTGGTTTTTCTACGTCCTGAAAGCATATTGAACTAGTTAGCTGGTCTTTGATAAACTGTCACATTAATTTTAAGTTTGTTTCTCTTTTGTATCTCTTCTTAAGGTGTACAATAAAGTGATATTCTATTCTATTCTATTCTTTTCTATTCTATTCTATTCTGTCTTAGGCCAGGATTCCACCAAAGCGGAGAGAAGGTGTTTTTTAAACAACCAATAGAATTGTGTTATTGACAAGTCTCCTCTCCGCTCAGCTTCAGTGGAGATCGCTGTGCTGAGATTAAATGTGTAATATTGTATGGCGCGATGGAAGCGGAGATGTGAGCTGTGCGCGGACGACGCGCAGTGAAGATGAGAGATATTATGCACACCGCACACGTCTCCGGTTTGATGGAGTCCCCCGAGCTAAAAAACATCTCTTCTCGCACAGCACACAGCACACTGCACACATCTCCGCTTTTGTGGAGTCCCGGCCTTAATGATCCACTTTGTTTGTTGTTATATTATTCGCTCATTTGAGCATTCTAAAGTCTATAGACCATACTGCCTAGTCTTACGTAAACGTTTTCTATAAAATTTAACTTAACCGCCATTTTTTTTTGGAGTTTGTGGCCAGATCTTAGGCGTTAGGTTTTCGTTTGTTTTACCGAGCCTGGGGTTTACAGTCGTGACCGTGTTGGAACGAAGTTCTTTATCGCGCGTTGTGAAAAGGGGCTAGACGGAAAAAAATCTCACGAAAAGTTGTAACGACACTTTTTGCTATTTTGTAAGGCGTGCGGCGTGCGCATGTTTCTCTGTCTGTCTCTCTCTCACAAATTAATCGAAAGGAACTTCGTTCCATCCGGGTGTCCCTTGACACCTCTCAAGTTTTTTTTAATAATACTCTGTACTCACGTCCTCCGCGGCCCAGTCTTTTGATCCTAACTGGCTTTTTGATAGCTTTCTTCATGTTTTGCCAAGCATCGGAGAAGGCTTTCTGGAAAAATATATGTAAAATATGTACGAGGAAATACAAATGCTATGAAATACAACATTAGGATATAAAAACGCAACTAGATAAATCAAAAATAATTCAAATTAGAAATCACAAAATGGCTACACAAGTAGTTGTTGCCCGAGATCCCTAACCGCTTAGTCGTGAAAATATAACAAACAACTGCTTTTGAATTTAAATGAGTGTAGATTTTATTCATCCATTTTGAAAAGGGCCATTAAAAATAACTACGACAAATCATACAACAGTAATTTTAAGTTATTTTTTTGTTTTTCGGGGAAATTGCTAGAAGTAGGCTAAACTATAACGTATAATACCACAACTAGTAGAATTACGAATACTTAACTAATTCTTCGAGTAAAACATTAAGTTCATCCAATAACACCAGTTAACACCCTTGTGATAGAAACTGATGTAACTTACGAATTACCTTTTGAAATCAAGGTATCGAATAAGCCGAGAGATCGACTCATCTCTCGGCTGACGATTGCTTTGTACGGGCCTGACGTACGATGTGTTTGGATAAACATCTTTCTCTTTCATACTAGATGATAACAATTTCTGAACATGACGCGCACGTGAGTACGGTAAGCACTGATATACAGAGTGTCCCAAAAAGTAGTGTCAAGCGAAAGTCCAGAGATAGAACACCCCTTGGGGTACCCGAATCACCCCCATGTATGTTCCGCGATTTTTTATAGTTTTCGAGTTATGAATTTTTTTCCGAATTTTTTAAAATTTACGACTTGAACAACTTAAAAAGTTCTTTAAAAAAAGTAGAAAACTTTCTTGAGATTTTTTTTTTGCTACTGAATTGCTATGAGTTGTTCTTTTATGCATAAAATAATCAGCTACGTGGCTTTGATGAAAACTATGAAAATGTTGGTGTAAAGTCAAATAATTACATTCGGTGAATTATGACTAAAATTTTCAACTTTAAGTCATAATTCACTAATTCTTTGTAGTCATTAAGGATAAACTCATTGGTGCACGACCAGGTTTGAGCTCACGACCTTCAGATAGTGAGGGAGGGGTGCTACCACTACACCACAAGCGCTCTTTGTCAAATTTATCAATTGTTATCAAATATTAGAGCACACTTCTTCGCTATCGAGTGGTATACTCGTAATAATATGGCGATATCTTTTAATTATGAAAACAAAGTAAAATTATGCCATATGGTATATTAGTATAATATGCTGAATGTTCAAATTTCAATCACGTTGTGGCAGCGGAACAGGTTTTGGTAAAATTTGGTAGAGGTGTTAAGGTTTTTTTTTCTGAATAACAACCTTAAAAAATTTTGACCAAGTTTCAATTAAATCAACGTTTGTATAAAAAAACAGCGCTCACAAAGTCTTTCCTAAAATTATAACTCTCTTGAGACTTGAGACAATAATATTTTTTCTAAAATATTACTGACTAAATTGAGAGAATGATGATTTTCCTTAAACTTACTAATATAAGACAATAGTATCACAAACTATTGCTATTAGAAAATATAATCAAGAAGATGGTATTGTGTATAAATAACGAGCAATCTATGCTTGTAATAGATAATTAATAAGGGTTTCCCTTACAAGTAATTACGGCCTGAAATATTGATGATTACCTTCTACACATACCTAACTACAAGATTCTGCACGCGGCTGTGCTCGCGTATTTCAGCAACTGATTATCATAAACTTAATCAAAAAACGTTCAGCCGCTGCAGTGTTTTAAAACTTTGGCATGGACACTGAATCAATTCGAAAGTAAGTTTATTACCATACGGCTAAACGAATCTTGCTGAAATTCTGCAAGGAGATAGATTACATCCTGGGGAAACAGTACTGAGGTGACGGATGATTTAGATACAGATTCAAAGTTTATTTGCAAAAAAAAACAATGTGCCTTTCACGTAACGTGGTAATAGGACAGGAAGATGATGATGATTATAAAATTTAATAAAAAATATGAAAAATGGAAGTTGCGATTAAAAACCATTTAATGAGTTGAGAAATAGACAAAAATAACATTAGGAGTTTTAGTCATACACACACTGATATAATATCGAACAACGTATCAGGTAAACTTTGACAGTAGCGCCAGTGATAGAAGAGATGAAGAATAATAGAATTGCGTGGTATGGGCATGTTTTGAGGAGGGATGAACGTAATGTGATGAGGAGAGTATTAGGTACGAATGTGGATGGATGGATGTAGTAAGCTAATAAAAATGTGGATGGACTGACGTGAAGATGACATTGGTAATAATGAAGTGAGTATGAGTACTAAGATGACGAATGTATAATGTAACATAAATCTATGAAGAATATGACAGAGGGAATTAGAGGAAGATCACTATTGTGGCGACCCTACATAACATAGAAAAAGGGCAGAAGATGTTAATCTAACAATGTACTCACAGAGATATCGTTAGGCAAGTTATTGAAGAACTCAGACACTGTAGTCCCATCAGACTCAAGCATACACAACACCAAAAATGTTAATGCAACGAGGTACACTCTCTTCATGTTATAGTACAATTTTATTCGTTTTACGATGTAATGCAATCGGTGTGCGGAAGAACAATGAAGGTGAAACAAGGTTATGCCTTAGAGTTGAATGTAAATATTATAACTTGAAGCCATACCTTGAACCATATTGGGTTCCTTCAATAGCTGCTCATTACAATTGAATTTCTATTGGCAGTAAGACAACAGAGTTAGTGTTATCCCAATTGTGTTTTATATGGTGAAACAATTATATATTTTTCATTTCTATTTCTACATTTTTGCATTCCTTCATGATTTTTACCGTTAAGGTAAATTAATTTTAATTGATTTGAGCTCTGTAGTACCTACCTGAGACAGTTTTTACATAAAAACTTGCTCATCACATAGACCATCTTCAATTTACTCATCCATATCTACAGGAAAGACAATATATTGATCAGTTCGTCCGAAGCTGACTTAAGTCACGGGTTTCCTTACGAGATTTTCCTTCACCGTTTGAGAGCACTGTGAATCTTTCTGATTGATTGTGATCAGAACATCCTACTAATATTATAAACGCGAAAGTTTGTAAGAATGTATGGATGGATGGATGGATGGATGTATGTTTGTTACTCTTTCACGCTAAAACGGCTGAACGGATCTGAATGAAATTTGGCACAGCTATAGATTATGGTCTGGAATAACACATAGGCTACATTTTATCCCGGAAAAATATAAGGTTCCCGCGGGATAGATTGGTTTTTTTTTTCAAGGTACCACGCGGGCGAAGCCGTGGGCGGAAGCTAGTACACCATAAAGTTGGATTTAAAATTGGGAATATTTAGATGTTTGTCTCGGCAAAAAGGAATTGGGTGTTTGAAATCAAGTCTAAACCAAAAACCTTTTTGCATTCATAAAGGCTTTGAGTTCAAATCCCGTAGTAAATTAAACTAGGTAAGTCTAAGAATACACGAAATCTGAATTGACATTCAAA
This sequence comes from Cosmorhoe ocellata, assembly GCA_963675405.1. Classification (NCBI taxonomy): domain Eukaryota; kingdom Metazoa; phylum Arthropoda; class Insecta; order Lepidoptera; family Geometridae; genus Cosmorhoe; species Cosmorhoe ocellata. Next base: position 1,643,577 of record OY776254.1, on the reverse strand, counting down.
CCTTTGAAAGGAAATTGAATTTCCCAGCGAAACCTAACTTTTTGGGTTACTTAGTATCAGCTTTAAAGATGAAATGTCGGGGTTGGGTTAAGCCTATCCCCAGCCGGTAGATATGATTTGGTACGATCCCTAGGGCCTATTTAAAGCTTTTACTTTAATCCTGAAATACCGTTTCATATCTAAGTATCCGGCTCAGCCGGCTTACCCGTTTTGACTAAATTTAATATCTAAAACATAAAATAAAAATCTTTGTATCCAGAAGAACCATTCCAGTTTCAAACGAGATATTAAAAAAAAAACATGATTACGACTGTAATCCTAAAGATATCTCCTCAGATCTCTAATTATTACTTAGATCTTTGAGGATACCTAAAGAGGGTTGTCAGAGGCACGTCCAAACATGATATTTGGCACGTCATGCCCACATTATGCACAGTAGTTAATATTCCGTACGTGACAGGTTGCAAGCCCATTGCCGCTTATAAGAATACTAACATATGACACACACCTTCGAATTTTTGGTTCTAGGGTATGCCGGTTTCTACATGTTTACCTTTACCATTTAAGAGCACTGGTATTGCGCACATAAACTTCTTGAATAGAAAAACACATTGGTGCACGACCAGGTTTGAACCCACGACCTTCGAATCGTGAGGCAGGAATGCTACCACTACACTACTACTTATATTATGTACCTACTTGAAGAACCACGGAAAAGAGGGGACTCTTCTAACACAGGTGTAAAACTTAACAGAAGAGATCCCAACCCTACAATTGATTTACTATGTAACTAAAATAAAAAGATTTTTACTTTTTTTTTTTACTACCACTAACTCAGGTTAGTGTCAGCACTTCTTTTTCTTCTTTCGAGTCAACGGCTAAGCTTATATATTATTTTCCAATATTCTGCGACTCTTACGCCCCTCTCTGTTGCCTGGTTAAGGTCCTCTCGTGGTCGGGCAGAGAGGACATGAAAGCAGATGCTCCATGCTCTGTATGGGTGCTCCGCAGTTGCACTCACTCCGGGATGGGTCGATGTAGCCCCACTTAGCCAGGTTTTGAGGGCAGCTTGACTTCGAAGTCGGTTCAGAGACCTCCAAGTTGGCCACGGCAATTCGTGACAGGCAGGTGCTCCGCTGGAGGAAGGCAGTTGGGTGGGCAGTGTCAGCACTAGCCCGATTCAAACCCACGAGTTAAATGAATAAGAAAAAACTTTTACCCAGGGGCTCACTCAGGTACTGCACCTTTTTGGAGTGGCCCATACTGTACCTATTCACAGTGGCAGAGACATGACAGTCAAGTTTGTAGAGTCGCGGGTGCTGACGACTCCTTGAGGGTGAACTTTTGCTGACTCACTTATGCATAGACACACTGAGCTTTGCATTTTTCTTTTTTTTAATTATATCACTAGTTCACTACACGTTCGACGTTTAGTGATCCCGTGACCACGACAGTTTGTAAGCCTGTTGAAACGTCGGGAATAATCTTAATCTAAATATAATATAACTCAAAGGTGACTGACTGACTGACTGACTGACTGACATAATGATCTATCAACGCACAGCCCAAACCACTGGACGGATCAGGCTGAAATTTAGCATGCAGGTAGATGTTATGACGTAAGCATCCGCTAAGAAAGGATTTTGATTAATTCTACCCCCAAGGGGATAAAATAGGAGATGAAAGTTTGATTTTGTTTTTCAAGGTACCACGCGGGTGAGGCCGTAGGCGGAAGCTAGTAAGTAAATAAAACGCGATAAATACCCAGTTAATACAAATAATAATGTGTTCTGATTGCGTAAGTTTAAAAATATATTATGATCCGATTTCGGCTCTTTTTGTGAACAATTTTTTCTTCAACTAGTTATTATCACCATAATTTCCTTTTTTCGGTCACCAAATGTATTCCGAACGTACAGCTTCTAAGGCCATGGTCGCTAATAAAAATACTAACTAATAGGTACATCTTTAATTGAATTATTGATTCTGTATTAAATTTTGTTTTTCGCATTTTTGCACAAAATTCATTGGTTCAAACCCGACTATAAACACTATACCAAAGGCTGGATTTGTACAACTTCTGATATAACTATTCTCAGAATAACATCTTGTCAAAACCTGGCTAAGTAGCTACATCTACCCATCCGATGCAACTGCGAAGCAACTTAGCCAGGCGGCGGAGAGGGCGAGTCTCCGAATATTGGGGAAAAAAGATTAAAATTTAACGTTGACTCAAAATAAAAAGACTACGATTTATTCTGGGGATTGCCGTGACTAGTAATACTACACACTTAAATAGGTACCCTAAGTGGGTAGTATTTTGAGTAAATTCTCAGTGTGCCTCGTACCTCTTAAGTCAGTGACTCTCAGTTTAAGAGTACACTCGTAAAAGCGAAGTAGAAGTAAAAAATACTTGACTGTTGCTTCCGAACTTCGCGCTGACCCAATTATTTGTTTTTGTTTTGTGGGAAAAGTAACAACAGGGGAATAATGAATTAGTTTTAACCAATTTCAGAATGAAAGTGGGGATCCGAGAAGTGGTTTTTATCAAAAAAGTTTATATTAATAAAAATTTAGAATTTGGCTTTGTGGCAAAAATGACGCTTTTAAAGTTTGGACCTAACTCCAGTGATCTGTAATACTCGTAGTTACTAATGCCTAACTCTGATCCCTCTACATTTTATTATTTAAAATTTGTTTGACTTGCTTCGCTCTGTCCTCTTTGCTATTGGTTGAGTGTTCGATTCCCACCCAGGACAGAGTTTTGGCGATGAAACTAAATGTTTGTTCTATTTACCTACCTATTTACTTTATAAACGTAAAGGTACCTACGAGTATATTCTACGAGTATTAACTATCTAGGTTTTGCTAAGTTTTATTTAGTTTTGGCTAGATGGCGTTGTGTGTAATGTCTATCAATGTTTATTATTTTGCAGACAATTTTTTAGCTATTATTTAAGCCTGTTTTTTATTTTATCTTTTGTCCCTACCTTCATTCAGTGTCAAATATTTTCACGGAGTCTACGTCAGTTATACAAAACTTGCCTATTTGCCTACATTTCTAACATCATACAGCACTTAGAGACTATAAATACGCAAGCAATTCAATGGAATATTCCAATACGTTCTTACCAAATGTACAGTCAAGAACATTTATTATGCTTAATGCTGTTTGTATGTTTACTAAATGTGGAGTGAATATACACGATACGACGTCGCATTGTACGTTGCGATGTGCCGTGATAATCTACGACGTTCATTGTAAAAATCACGACACGACGTGATGCGCGGCACGTTGATGACGAGTTTATAACTGACGTGTCTCGCGTGCATCGCGTCATGTGACGTCGTGTCGTGCAATTGTCTGCGATCGTGTTTTTGACGACGCGCATCGTGAAATCATGAAATGTCACAACGTTTAACGATGCGACATCGTATCATGCATGTGTGTTAGCCAACTGACATTTAAAATCTTTCCGTTCAAATATTTGGCGCCTGTCGCCTTGCACGAATAGCTAACACACGTTCTTCTATGAAATCAATTCTCAACCCCAAGTGTTGAATTATTTAATCTAGCGACAGTCCAGCCGCCAGTCATTCGGTACGACAATTATAATCTAAACTTGGAGCCGACGACAACAGCAGAATGCTTTTAGCGCATTGAATATTTTATGCGGGGTGTCCCCACTTGTAACTTATGCCGAGTTATACTATAGTGACGACAGGGGGATATTTTAAGCGATCGCTGTATATTGGAACTCTGCTAAGTGAGCTGTACGTCGATTCTGTAAAATTCAAACATCAACTCGCATCTCACATCGCTATTCACTCTCACTTCGCTTAAGACGCTTTTTATTGGACACTTTGAATCGGGTTTGAGTGCGAAGCGAGCGTCGAAGTGACTTGGGAATTGCCGTATAGAATGCCACTTCTTACGTCATCTCATACTTTATCTGTCAAAATCTCCCCGTCAATTTAGTTCCACTCGCTAACACCCTCACAAGAGTGGCGCTAGTGTAAATTCAAATTATCAACCGAGTTTATAGAATGCCAATCAAGAAACTCACAGTGGATTCAGATTCGAAGTTTAAAATGAGGTCTTACAGAATCACACGGCAGGCCTTTGTATCTATTTTAGATGATTAATTCAGCGTCAAATTGAACTTTCTACTCACTGACACGACACTGTAGTGACTGGGATAGTTCTATATTAATATTTTGCTGGTAGCAACTGCGCGCGCGTACCAACCTACCTATCCGGAAAAAAGTAACCTATGTGTTATTTTAGGGGCTTTACCATAAGCTTTTACAAACGTAATAAATAAGTAATAAAATAAGTATAAAAAATATACTGAAGTAACACAACTTCAATATCTTATACCCTTAAACGAGCAATTCTTGTATATATATAATATATATAATCTGAATCTCGGAAATGGCTCGACCGATTTTCATGAAATTTAGTATGTAGGGGGTTTTGGGGGTGATAAAGCGATCTAACTAGGTTTTATTTTTATAAAACGTCGTTTACCCTAAAAAAACGAGCAAAGCTCGGTCACCCAGGTACTATTTTTTATAAGTTGTGCTAGAAAATATTAAAGTTATATTACATACTTTGATATTGCCCGAAGTTGTAGTCCTTACCACAAGCTTTTTTTGTAACCTTAGAGCCTTCTCCAAGTTTATAAACTACACGTATTTCAAGTTCATGGTGATAGGTATTACAGACAATTAAAATGAAATGTTTTTCTTTAGAACGATTGCATGCACTCATAGAAGGAGGGTGACAAAGTGTAGGGAGCTGAGACACCTGCCACTGATTTATTTGTTTCGAAAGAAATTTAGATTTGAGGGGAGCAAGAAACAGAGAGTATCTCTTAGTTTAGAGGCTTTTACAATCGGAAATTTCAGAAACATCACCCAACTTTACTTCATATCATTAGTAAATTCAGTATTGGATATTTAAAATTGCTCAAGAACTTTAAATCTGTATTAGATTTTATCAGATTTTGTGGCGATGGGCTTGCAAACTATCACTGATAAGTACGTTGCAAGTGTCGTGGTAACCTACGACGTTCATGGTAAAAATCTCGACACGTCACATGATGACGTTGTTGATGACGAGATATTCTGATAACTCGTCATAAAACTGACGTGCCGTGTATCGCGTCATGATACGTCGTGACGTAAAATTTCAGACGATGCAAAACGAATTTGCTAAATATAATGTTAGAAGATGCATTTGACTACGCCTCTTTATATTATGGTCAAAGATCTAAGATATTTACCAAACCTAGGTTTTACAGTCATGACTATACTTGCTTCTTTTGTGAACTCTCCCAATTTCCATAATAGAAAGTAATTGGGAGGAACAAAAACTATTTTCAGAAAGGAACATTCAAGGGTTTCATCGTTTCCTTCATCATAAAATGTTGTGTTCACACCGTAGTATGCACTCTCACCCTAAGGGGCCCCGTAACTCACCGGTCGACAGTACCTACCACCCGACATGTCGAGAATAAATAAGGGTCGCGTTAAATGCGCCCCACACGATATTGATTTGGTACTGCCACTTACATTTGATGGTGGAATCATACTTTATACAAACATATTGGAAACACGTCAGCGTCATACCGTCTGAAATAAAAAGTTGACATATCTTTTGTTAGAGCACTGATGGTGTAGTGGTGACACCCCTGCCGACCGATCTGAAGGTCGTGGGTTCAAACCTGGTCGTGCACCAATGTGTTTTTTCCATTCGAAAAAAATATGTGCGTGTAGACAGAGGCACGTCAAAACATGATATTTGGCATATGCCCACATTTTGCTCAGTAGTTAGTATTCCGTACGTGATAGGTTGCAATCCTATCCGCCGCTTATAAGAATATAATAATAATAATAATAAATAATAATAAATCATTTATTTCAGACCACAATTTTTGATCCATAGATTAATATTAATACACAATACACAGTAAGATGAAACAAAATAAAATAAAATTAAATTAAATAAAACCTAGCCAGATCATTGAGCCACCATGGAAGATACCGGTTTCAGCATCATTAGCCAGTAGCCCATGATCGTGGAACGGAGGTCCTGCGCCACAGCGGCCAGCAGGCTGTTGGAGCTGCGGCGCATGCGGCCCACCAGGGATGCGACCCGCTTGCGCATGATTGCGTGGAAACCATCCACGCGCTTGTCCGCGAACATCCCTGATGCGCTACAGTACCGCGGCAGCCCCAACAACATCCTGAAACCGTTATTATACTGAACACGTAAGGCGTTGTAGGCTTTTTGTGTATATCTGGCCCACAGACTGCACGTGTAGAAAGAAGCACAGTACGCTTTAAAAAGTGTTACTTTGACTGGCGTTGTACACCGTGCAAATCTGCGAGCCACCATATTACACCTCACCGACAACGCCCTACGCTCCCTTTCAATATCCACATTATCTGACATATCCTCAGTGACCCAGTGACCCAGGTATTTAAATTGCTTGACCCAAGTAAGAGGAGCATCGTATAGCGAGACCGGAGGTACAGAGTAGCTCTTAGTACCGGCTTTGAAAAGAAGCAATTCACTCTTTTTTACGTTATACCTGAGTCCATGGGCCGCTGCGTATGTCTCACAAACCTCTATTAACCGTCTCAGGGCACTGATCGATGGGCTCAGCAGAACCATATCATCTGCATAACTGATATTATTTATACTATGGCCATGGATAGAACAGCCTATCTTGGTTCTGCTGAGCTCACCAATCAGCTGATTCATGTACAAATTAAAAAGCTTTGGAGAGGTAATCCCCCCCTGCCTCACCCCGCACTTTAACTTGTACTCCTCAGAGTGCGAGCCCGACCACTTAACCATGTTTTTCTGATTTAAATACCAGAACTTAAAAACATTTATGAGATCACCGGGCATTGTGGTATCTTTCACAAGCTTATCCCACAGTATATCATAAGAAACCAGGTCGAATGCCTTCGACAGGTCCAGAAAACAGGCATATATTGGTGTCTTCTTGCTGGTATAGTATTGGACAGTATGCTTGAGGCACAAGATAGCAGTTTCAGTTGAGAGACCAGGTTTAAACCCAAACTGCTCATCTCGAATATTCAAGTGCTTCATTAGGTGTTTGTCAAGTATACTGTCCAACACTTTCGCAACCACTGTGGCTAGAGATATAGGCCTGTAGTTGGACACATCTGAGGCATCGCCGGTTTTGTTCTTGATGATAGGCACAACAATGGTCTTCATGAGCTCTTCCGGTAAGTAAGAGTGGCTTATGCAGAGATTGAAAAGCATAGTCAGTACCCGGGGTAGGTGAGCACCAGCATGTTGCAGGTGCTCTATACTGAGTCCATCGTGACCAGGAGATTTTCCTCTCCTCATATTTTTAATGATCTTTTTAACTTCATCATTATCAACCTTTACATGGAAATCAGAGGTTTGGACTTCAATATTGAGCACCTGCACATGCTTGGTTGTTAAACTTGGCTCAACCTTAAAATGCTCCATGAATACATTGGCGATGCACTGCGGCTCAGACACGCCACTCACACTCACAGGCAGACCACTCAATGGGGATAGTTTTTTGGTTTGTTTCCAAAAGCTAGTGAAGTTTTTTGAGACATGATGTGTAGCTAATATGTCCATTTTAATTTGATTTTGATTGTTCTGACACCATTTTAATTTGCTTTTAAAAACCTTCCTAGTCTCAGCCATATGTTGGTAAACAAGCCCATTAGATGGCCTTCCGTACATGAGCCATGTATGATAGGCCAGCCGGGCCTCCCTATGAGTGTGTTTGACATGCTTGTTCCATCCTACAACGTGGGCTCGCCTCCTATTTTTACCCTTAGCGGACTCAAAACTCTCAATTGATGATTTCCTAAGTATATTAATCAAGTTATTATACAATGTGTCTATTACTAACCTGTGGTCGCTATTGTCACACAATTTATCATAACAATTAGTAAGTTCACCTGGCAATTCTATTTTGCATAACAATGTCTGACAACGTGAATTATAATATTCTATTTGGTTGTTATCTCGTTGCCCCCAAGTCACTTTATTGTTAGGTTGTACATTAGAGTTTAAACATTTAGGTTTAATTAAGTTAATGTTACTATGCACTTCAAGTGGGTAGTGGTCTGACCAGTATACACCGTGCCGGACACATACATTAGTCACTGTGGCCCAGGCGGCCTGGGTCACAAGACAGTGATCCAGCCAACGTCTACTACCATGCACATCACTTACATATGTAAAGGTACCCGAGTGTAGGCCTAGCGTCTCAAAGTCCGCACATATCCAATCCTGTTCACAGCAAAAGTCCATAAGATGCTTACTAAAGTCCTCTCCAGGGTGAGCATTAAAATCACCAAGTATGTACACGGATTCCGCATTAACACTCTCTATTATAGCACTTATTTCACTCATACATTCTGTAAATTCTACTAGATTTTCAGCACACTCAGTAGGCATGTAAACTGAAAAACTATAGAAAATATACACACCTTCGAATTTTTGGGTATTCTGGTTTCCTCACGATGTTTTCCTTCACAGTTTAAGCGCACTGGCATTGAACAAACTAAATTAACCATTACTTGAGCACAGATTTTTTTATATCATTTAATTTAGAGCTGTCAAAATCCAAATACACAGTTCTGAAACATGAGCCCAAGTTATCCGAAGTTTGGTTCAATCTTTGTAACTCTACATTGTGACTTCCCAGAAATCAAATGATATCAAGATTATATCTCAAACTACAATATCTCCCCAGCAAAGTAGACAATATCAATAGAAGTAGAATTGCGCTGTGCCCGGCCCGTCACAAGTGTTTACCAGCCATCGTATTTACACGAAAACGCTTTCAACTGGAGATATTCGATATTTTCAATCCTCCACTGTTTAATTTATCGAGTTATTTGTTTGGGCTAATTTTATTGCGATATAAATTACTTGTTTAAATGGCGAGGGTCAGACGGGGTCGACAGATCTCGGGTTGTAGCTCATTTAAAATTTATTTTTGTCTGTAGATTAGATGTTTGGCGCTCGAGCTTTAAGAAATTCTTAAACTAACATTGTGTGTCTCGTTTACATCGCCAAACATATTTGAAACGATATCAATAAAACTTATATAAGAATAATCGAGTATGAGCAATGGAAATGAGAGCTTTGAGAAGTATGACGTGTTGTTTAATTTTGAATGATAGAGTGAAGAACGGCGTGATAAGAGAACGTTGTGGAGTGAAAGGAGACGTAGTGATGAAAATTGAGAAGAGTGCCTATGTCAAGATGGTTTGGGCATGACGTAGAAGAATGAAAGGAGACTGACGAAGCAGGTGCATAAGGAGAGTGTGAATAGAACAGTTGGAAGGGGAAGACCTCGGCGTACGTACATTGATCAAATTGGGGACGTTTTAGAGAAAGGCCAGGTCAGGAGTACCCTAAACCGACGCGCATGTATGAAGAATGTAATGAGAGTTAATGAAGCAAAAGAGGTATATCAGGATCGTAGCAAGTGGAGATCCGTGGTCTCTGTTTACCCCGTCGGGAGACAGGCGTGATTTTAAGTATGTATGTAGTATTGACATTGTTTATTTGTTTTGTTTAATACTGACACAATTATTTGGTACACGCCCATGTTTTGCACAATAGTTAGTTTTTTGCCCAGTCTGTCTTTACCTTTAGTATTCCGCATGTGACAGGTCGCAAGCTCATGCAGCTTAAAGGAATACTAACCAAAGATAACTTTGATATTGTTGGTTCTAGAGTGTGCCAGTTTTCTGACGATGTTTTTCTTCATCGTTTAAGAGCACTGGCGTAGTTATTTTTAAGACAAATTAAACTTTCATGAAAATAAATTAAAATTTCATGAAGTTCAATTCTTCAGTTTATTTCAATAACACAAACAAAAATATCTTTCTGCTTCCATTTTAACAAATGAATGTCGTTGATAAATATTGCGAATTGAACCTTTCGGTAAAACTAAATAAAATATCGTTCGACTGCAATGTTTTTTTAGGACTTGTGCAAAAATATCGTTCCTATTTTGTCGAATTTATTACTTCGGTCAATAGCTACATTTTATGTGTCGTATATAAACTTTCAAACGATAGAACTGGAATGGAACCTTGTCAAAGTTAGTTTGAGTTAGTTAATGAATTAAAAGGTATATAAATACAGGTTGAAGCGGTCCCATTAACCCTGTATAAATATACACAAAACTTTACAAACTAACCAAATAGGAAAACAAATACATCAGCCTACGAACCTTTGCAAATAGAATCCCGCAGAAAACACTGATAAAATAGACGGAGTAAAAATAAAAGTTGAATTGTTTTGAATTTCCTTCTTATAATCTCTAGATTCAAAAAAACATACTCCGAAAATTTCATTTCCATAGGACATCAGTAAATTGTGTACATGCAATAGTTTCATGGTCACTCAACACCACAGCCACAATTTTATGTACTTAGATCTATTTGTGAGGGTTTTGTCCCGAAAATAGCATTTTCAATTACAAATGTTACAGCAATTGATGGGCTGGTTATACCGGACGAAATGTCCCGTAAGGTTGTAATACAATTAGCGGCCGGGATCCGGATTCCCGGGGTTCCGGATTTCCGGGCTCTGTTTATTTGTATGTGGTTTTATAGAGCTAACAATGACGTTGCAGATTGGGACAACTTTGAATGAAATTAGACTTTGCAACGTTATTATAAGTAGGTACTTATAATAACGTTGCAAAGTCTAATTTCACCCAGGTGGGTGACCGAGCTTTGCTCGGTTTTTTTTTATTGGTAAACGACGTTTTCTAAAAATGAAACCTAGCTAGATCGATTTATCGCCCCCGAAACCCTCTGCATACTAAATTTCATGAAAATCGCTGGAGCCGTTTCCGAGATTCCAATTATATATAGATATACATATATATACATATATACATGAATTGCACGTTTAAAGATATAAGATTATGATACCATAGAGACGGATCTGTGGTTGTATATCGACTCTGTAGCTCAGTCATTACACATCAATACAGCGTCGCATCATGGCAATTCACGACATCGTGTCACGATGCGATGTAGTGACGTGGAAATCTACGACGTACATCGTCAAAAAATACGATACGACGTCGCAACGCGCCACGATACGCCGTATTGTATTTTGGTCGTAATCATTTTTAGATTTGTATATACCTAAGCAAAAAAAAATATTTTTACAGTTGAAATGTTTATAACTGATTGAACATTAGCCGGCCACAAAGATGTAAATCATGAAAAATCTGAATCATTTTACTCAGTAGATGATTTATTTTTCAGTATCGTAATGGTATCTGTGACGAGGCGCCGCTGTCCTATCTGAAACAAAAAAAAGTTACGGAAATATTATACACTTGCGCGCTTAATACTGGAATCGCTTCATGGCGGGTTGTTCAAGACTAATTTTTACAATTTCTATGAAGTCAACTATGAATTGTGGTATATCATTTGAAACGTAATTTTGTTAGCTTTAAAATGATATAAAAGAGATTCAAAATTATTGATTTTTTTACCAAAATTTAGGGAGTTATTGCAATAGATATTTTTTTCTTTAACCTATTTCGTCCAACAGTGCATTTTTACACACTTTTATTAAAATGTCGTGTTAGTATGACTTCAAATACTACCTTCGACGACGTAGCTTCGAAGATTGTGAGGTCGTTTTTTTATGGGATTCCTGTTCATATTCGGCATTCTGTAAATAAAAACGCCATGGTTTATGAATACAGATTAGACCACAGATTTAAAAGCTGGCTCATATTTTGACTCAACGTGATCTTGCTGAAAGCGTCCTAAAGACGCTTATGTATATTATTATCAGTGAACGCAAAAAATTATGGAAGCATTACTTTAAGAGAAACATACGCGAAACTTGACACTAAATTTCACATATCGAAACTCCTTCGTGGATTTGGCAAAAATTGATTATGTCGACTTTAGAGAGACTTCCAGGTTTCGATTTAAATTGCCGTGTAACTTTTAAAAAGCTTCTGTAAATTTTTTATATATTTTTTGGCAAAACTGACAAGCCACGCCCACCAGGGCTCTATTTTCAAGGGGTAATTTTTTTTAAAGGAATACTTTGTGTATTCCCACCATATATTGTCCATTCACTGCTTGTGTATGTACGAGTATGTATGTACTTTATTGTATTATCTTTACATTCTTACTTTTCCTTGTTTCAGAATTGTTAACACAAAAGTAACAAAGTAAAACGATTTTTATTAAAACAGACAATATTGAGTTTTAGATAATATTGATCCTTGTCAATTATTTTTAACTTCTTTTGTATTTTTTATAAATCCTCGACCCAAATAACAGAGTTTTGGCCCCATATTCGTACAGCGGATAAGTTAATAAAAAAATATTTAAAAAATAAACGACTTTTTTCGGACAAAAACTTACACATTGTACAAAATTTCCGGACCAGAATCGACCACACGTTCACTTCTTGTTTTATCGACAAAACTATCCGGCTTATTAAGTAAACTCGATTGTCCCAACAAAGGGTTTCCACTCAATATTATCACAGTTTTTCCATAAGATTCGTCGTCTTGATACGAGCTGTCATCGCTATAATCATTGAGCATTTTGCTTGCTTTGATTAGTCGGTTTAATGCGTTATTTCTATTTGGGAATAAAAGTCTGGCTAGTTGGGACTCCTTGTCATCACTGCCTCCGAATACCGGAATGACATTCAATCCGTTCCTTCTATTGTGGTTTTCCCGTATCGCAAATACTTCTATATTCCGTCTGGGCCTTGCTTCAGAAGTAATAAGAACGGAAACCACTGAAAAACATGAATAATATTATAGTTTTTTCTTATAATTAATAGCAATGATTATCTAATCCATTCACCAGCTCACGTATTGGGACGGTTTTGGCGTCTTGGAAAGAAAAAGTACTAACTACAGTGCAAAATCAGGGCATGTACCAAGTAACATGTTTGGACGTGCCTGTGATTACCCTCTTTAGATATCCTCAAAGGGTCTAAGTTAATAGACTTCTGAGGAGATATCTACCGCGCCTGGGAATTACAGTCGTGATCATGTTTATTTTATTTTTTTGAAAAAAAAAACGTGATTGACGATCGCTAATTTTTCACTACTCCACGAATTGGAAGTTTGGTACACAAGTACCAAACTTCACCAAAAACCACACACAAGTGTGGGCACAAAAAATAAAAGACTTTGAAAAAGAACTATCAATGGAACAAAATAAGTATTCAAACATGCATGCAAACTGAAATTGGCAGATGCTACACGAAAGCTTCCAGTTTTGGCCTTAATATTACCACATCACCGTTTAGCTACACCGAGCCAATAAACGTCAACTGTTTTTACTTTGGATTCTGCTCTCTAGTAACTGCGAAGTCCGGTGCTTTGCCAAAAAAAACCGCAGTATACTTTCAAAGACCAAATTATTTAAGCTAAATGATTATGGTGTTCGCAACTATGGGAGTAATTCTCTTTATTAACATTGGTAAAATAAAACGCTATCTAGAAAATATTTATGTTTGAGATACATAAACTTTGTTAATATGATTTCTATCGTTGCGATCGCCATTGCCATTATACTCACGCAATCAGACCGCTGTCTAGCTATCTTTCAGTTATTTTAAGCATTTACGATGCGTTTTGTAATGATCACGAGTTCATGACAAAAGTGTTGTTTAGCTTGTAAAGATACGTTTTAAAACTTTGAGGATAAAACTTACAGAATATAAAATTCAATATCATTTTATTGTTTTCTACGCGTGGACGTATATCAGTTTTAAGGAAAACATTAGTCATAAAATATTGAATTTCCTTCTATTTTATGTTCCTTTTACGATTCTAACCCAACATTTATCTATAGCACAGAAAATTGGTAAATCATAAATTGTAAAATCCATTTGTTTTATAGGTTTCTGTACAATAATATTATAGGTATTTTGTTTGGGTTTTAATGCTTGAAACCTTTCCGATTTTATCGGTTTTTATTTTTCACGTAAACACATTCTGATAATTCATATTTTACACACATAAAATAGGCATGCAAATTTACCTGACCTGAAGAAAAGATTTCCTATAGTTTCACGGAGTCATCATTCTCCTGCTCTTATCCCACGCGTGGGTTCGGCACAACATGTTTTCTTCTTCCACTCACTCCATCATTCGTCTACTCTGAATCTACTCCTCTTACATTCATATCATCTTTCACACAATCAAACCCCTTCATCTTCGGCCTTCCTCTACTTGCGCACCCAGCCACACTTATACTCTCTTTTGGTGACATGGTTTTCATTCCTCATCACGTGTCCATACTAAGCTAATCTAGCACTCCTCATCTTTTCATTATATACATAAAACTACACAGATTTGGATAAATACGAAATCTCCCTAAGTCCTCGAAGGTTATCCGTCAATTTGGCATAACGGATCGTTAGCGTAAACCCGGTTAAGCGTAAGAAAGCGACAGGACACGTGTACGCCGAACTCGAGACGGATAACCGGATTACGGAGACGGTGATTGACGGTCGGGTGTGGCTGGGAAACAAGTGGGATCACTCTATCTGACTGCGTAGGCAGTTAATTAAATAATTACGAGAACAGAAAGTTACAGTCTTATTATCTTATTCGCTAGAAAGAACTGATATCATCATCTCTCCCTTTATCCTACTTGGATTGGCTTGGGGTTGGCACAAGTATTCTTCCACTGATTTCTGTCATATTATTTTTTTTACATAATTATATTATCGTCTTTTGCATAGTCCACCTCTTTTCTTAGGTCTACCTCTACTCCTCAATCCCTCCACATGAAGAACTGATACGTCCTATTTCTTAAATTAATGATTTTGTTGATTTTCATAACGTGCAAAGTCATGACAGAGTCACTATGTCTCATATAAACTTTGTTCCCAAGGGATCTCTATTTTTTCCGTAGAACTTAAAAAAAAACGAAAATAATACTAAAAGTAATAAACGTCATTATCTCTTGGAATATTAACTTCTTTCACCGTTTTTGTCTTGCTGAAGCATTTTTTGTGTACGTTTTGACTTTGTTATTTTTAATTAGCTCAATATATTGTGATCAAGTTTGTACGATGGACATCGTACGTTTCCACGGTGTCGCATCGTGCCACATCGTGTCGTGAGTTTTTACGATGGACACCGTAATTTTTCACGACACTATATCGTTTGATATCACGTTGCCGCATGTATTTCGTAAATAAATATTATAACCATAATACAGCTGTGTGATTCTGTAAGACCTCATTCTAAACTTCGAATCTGAATCCACTGTGAGTTTCTTGATTGGCATTCTAAAAACTCCGTTGATAATTCGAATTTACACTAGCGCCACTCTTTCGAGCGTGTCAGCGAGTTTAACTAAATTGACGGAGAGATTTTGACAGATAAAGTATGAGATGACGTAAGAAGGGCATTCTGTACGGTTATTCCCAAGTCACTTCGACGCTCGCTTCGCACTCGAACCCGATTCAAAGTGTCAAATAAAAAGGTCAATGTCAAATGTCATTTTGAACCCTAGGCGAAGTGAGAGTGAATTGCGATGTGAGATGCGAGTTGATGTTTGAATTTTACAAAATCGACGTACTGTTTCGTAGCTCCAGTGAAGTCATCCTTGTTCACGTCAAAGTCGTGCTCGATTGCGCATTACCCATCGAGACATACTGCTAATGCCTGCTCGTTATCTGTTAGTATCGAAGTCACATGTTATAACATAATTTATATCGATGTATGTGTGTAGACACTTAGTAAACAAATCAATGATTGAAAGCGTACGCAACCAAAGCAAAGAAAAATACTAAAATACCAGTGCTATTAAAAGGTAAAAAAAACATCGTGAAGAAACCGGCATACATTACTCGTATAACCAAAAATTCTAAGGTTTGTGTTGTAGATTAGTATTTTTAAGGGTATTCACAATGAATATCAAAGGTCTTAGGTATCTTTTAAATTTGAAGAACCAGAAATCACTGTAAAGATGATATGGATTAAAATTAAAGGCAAGTAATATAAATTATTAATATAAATTATTAAAATCTGGGCAGCTCTTTACAACATTTTGATATAAATACGTTTTCAACAAATTCTATTCTTAAAAACAATATTCTATTCTTCTTTTAAATTCAATTATTCTCCGATATGCAATGATACAGTCGTTAAATGGATACGCAATAGCACCTTGTATCGCATTGATTGGCCGGATCCGGATAACCGGTTTGTAAAATCAATCAGAACGCGCTACTATATCAGTTCGTTAGATCCGGTAATGAAATCGGATCCGGAACGTGACCGGAACAGGGTTTGTTTTGTCGGACGGTCGTGCATTTTCCTTTGTCCTACGTTGCTGTATATTAACTGGCTGGATACTACGAATGGATTATTCCCATCTGTCCCCCTGATCTGTCCCTTTAAGGGGACAGATGGGACTAAAAAGTTCCTTTTGTCCCTCCGTTTCTAAGATAGACAGATAGACTTCTTCAGTTTATAAATCTTTTATCTGTCCCGACGTTGTCAATAAGGGGACAAATAGAACGTTTTAGTCCCATCTGTCCCCCCAAAGAGATAGCGCAGTGGAACAAATGGGAATAATCCCTACGAGTAAGAGTGATTAGTGATAAGTGACTATTCTAGGTATAGAGTCCGAACAATGTCCAATATTGTTTAGCTGTTGCGCATATAATCAGTTCAAACTTGTTTAGTGGCATGCTGCGAGTGAAAGTGAAAGGGATAGGCAGGACGTGGTTTTTCGCATGAAATACATCGCATTCCTAATCACCCTACTTCGCTAATCTACAATCACTCGCATTTATACTCAAAACGTGTTTAAAACTAATCATTAAGCACCTGTGGCCTTACCACAAGCTCTTCAGGCAATACCAAAGTAATATAACTTTGATATTTCGTCCATAACCTATAAAAAATATAGTAAGGTTGCATCAAACTTTGAAATGTGACGTATTAAATATGATGGTTTGTAACTCACATTCGTACTAATCAATTTGCAAACAGGTTAAATCATCAGAGTTGGCCACTAGGTTTGAATAATCGAAAGATGTATTATATCGCTCGCTTTAGCCTAGTGAGACGTAGCATTCACTGATATGCATGTACAAAAGGCTGCATTCATTTACGTACCTTCGTTGGACGAAGCTCTTGGAAACAATAGCGTATGGACTTTTTGCATGTTTTTGAGCCCGTGAAATAAAATATGTTGAGAGGGATAAAGCCATTGTTAAATACTGAAATACATTATGAAAATACATCAGTAAAAAATAAAATAAAAAATAAATAAAAGTAAATGTAAATGTAGATTAAATGAAAAATGATTCTATTTTTGAAGTAAAGTAGGTACCTCTTGGTAATATAATGAAAATAATAAAGTGCTTTTAGATTTTATTGTTGTAATTTATCAAAAACTTCTATCAGCAGTTTTCGCTAGAACTTAGATTAAAGTAGTCTTTGTGCTATTCCAGGTTATACATAATGTAAACTAAGTCTATTTAATTTTTTATCAAAATCTGTTTAGCCGTGACAGCACGATTGAACCAAAGACAAACTATTTCGTTTTTACTTTTAGTAGGAAAATGAAATTTTAGATGAAATCCTATCTGCATTGCGATATGATGATGATGAAATTGATGATCTGATTGATGATGAAGTAAAAAGTTACTCTCTCATGTGAGTGAGTAAAAAGTTCCACGAGTAAAAGGCCTGTTGACTTTTTACTTCATCGTCAATCAAATCATCAATTTAATCATCTTACTACTAACAAAAATAGCATTCCAGTTTCTTGAAAGGTCAGAAATTTATCGGCAAACAATTGTCCGATACGGGCAGGAAGTACAAATATGACGATTTAACGAACTGTGATGTCAACGTGAGGCTACTAGATTAGCGTTTAGGAACAGTAATATGATCACGACTGAAATCCCCAGGCTTGGTAGATATCTCTAGTTACTTAGATCTAAAGAGAGTCAGAGGCACGTCCAAACATGATATTTAGCACATGCACACATTTTGCACAGTGGTTAGCATTCAATAGTGACGGATTGCAAGCCCATGGCCGCTTATATTAAGAACACTAACAGCTTCGAAATTTTCGATTTCCTC